>CM028891.1:5821983-6264219 GCA_016801885.1 Toxotes chatareus | reverse complement strand
GCATTGTCATTGCTCTGAATTCACGGTAGCACAAAATAAATAATGGCTTGCTGGAAAATCAAGAAACTTGGATCGATGATCCTGTTTGAGAACATAAAAATAGATTATATTATGAACAGTGATATCCAGGAGTGATGCAGGAGAGACTAAAAATCATGCTGCGGGAAGCTCAGGGGAACTTCACTGGCTTCATGCTCTGAGCTCCACTGAAACGTGTGCAAACAAAAACTGAAGTTAGGGTGGTTTAGCACAGTGGCTCCCAACCCTTTGGGCCAGTGACATTGTAAAATGATAAAAAGTAGACTCGTGCCTTAAAAGGTTACATATTTAAATGAGCTGTGTCGTTTAAAAGCAGGCAAAAAAAATAAAATATATATATATAATAATTTTTAGAGGTAAAGCTATTAACTATATTTTACGAGAAAAGCAAAATGGCATAAAGTAAGTTATTGCCCTCAAAAAGAAACATTATTTTGTGAGCAGTGAAAATGTCTATGTTCCTGTATCCTAATCTGCACGTTAATCTCATGACTAAAATATATCTTGTGACTCCTGTGGAGGCCAAGTGGAAACCACTGGTTTAATTAGTTAGAAAAAAAAATGACTTTCATGTGCAGTACCAGAATCAGAATCAGAACCAGAATCAGAAAACTTTATTGCCAGGTATGTTACACATACAAGGAATTTGATGTGGTGTTGTTGGTGCAAGTTTGAACAAGAAAAGAAAGTTTTAATACTAAAATAAGAGAAGAGGAAAGTACTAAGAGGAAGAAAGTCTGTACAAATAATAATAATAATAATATAATGTGCAAGGTTAGAAAGAAGTTAGAAAGTTAGAAAGAGTTAAGTTAAGAAGTTAGAAAGAAGAAAGAAGGTTAGAAACAAAGAAAAACTCAAATGGGGAATCTGGTGACTTCAGATATTTCAGAAAAGCCAGGAGCCAACTTACGTGTGTATAACTGAGTGCAGCGCTATGAATGTCTTCCAGGAGGTATTGTCTATGTGTGCTGATATCCTGATATTTAAACTACTAATGTGTCTTTCCCTCTCATTTTAAAGTGCATTTTAACAAATAAAGCCCCTTTCAGACATGGAAGATACTTAGTGACTTGTTCAAATATGATATTTCACATGATATGATTAGATATTTCTCAGCTAGGTGGCAGCACAACTGGAACACAGTTTATTTCTCCAACACAGGAATATCTAATCATTTTCATGCTTCACATATCCTGCTGTGCCTCATTTCTCTGCTATATGTGCAAATGAGTTAGTTCACCTTCCCAAAGTGAGCTAGTTAGAAAGTAAAAGTCAGGATATCTTTGCTTTAGCTGCACATGTTTAAAAAAGTCTATCTCTGTGTACTAAATATTAAATCAAACTACTGAGTTCCATAATTCAAAAGTGTTGTTCTGCTTGTGGAGCCTTTCATTTCCCATGACAACAGCAACCACACAATACTTGCAACAGTAAAGTCAGTGCTCCCGTTGATTACAAAGTAAACTTTTTGGTTTTTGTGTATTTTGAGCTATTCTGGTCCATAGAGAATTCCATGGTTACCAGCTGCTCCAGAAGTTCTCTGATTGTTATTATTTTTTTTTAAATTCATGTAAAATAACAAAATAGAAGGCAGAAGACTGGGTTAAACAACAGTGAATGTGTCACAACATACAGATATTAAGACAGCAATAATCAAAATGTTGTTCAGGTAACCAAATTGTACATTCCGCTGTCAGATGCAGTATAAATGATACTGCATTGCAAAATGATACTGCAATGATACAGCCTAATTGGCTGGTCTTGGTTGAACATGTCAGCTCTCCAAGACTGAGGCACCCAGTATGAACACTTAAAATGTTTATGTCACGCATTTATTTACCCATCAAACTAAAAAACTTTGTTTCTTGTAACTATATTTCCACGTCTTCTAAATTGTTTGATCGCCTCAACTGAAGCAACATAGAAGGGGCAAAAAACAAAAAAGGAAAGAAAAATTATCTAAGAAGTGGAGGTAGAGTTTGCAAAGCAAGCCCCTGGCTGTCATTCCCAACCCCAGAGGTGAGGTAGAGCAACCCAATGGCAGGCCCAGACAGTGGGGGCAAGATGACATCCCAGTCATTCCTGAATTATAATATAGGTCCTGCTTTAGTGGTTACTGTGATTATTGATAGCATTGTTGCAGTCACCAACAGGACTTCATTTTGACAAAGTTACTGCAATGGAGTGGACCTATCTGTAGCTAAACGTCATACCCAGGATTCCCCCCAGATCTCTAGGGAGCTGGTCCGCTGTTGGTTGGATTTTTTTTTGTTGTTGTTAGTGTTTGTGTTAGGTAGTTGGTTTGCTTGTCCCTTTTTCTCTTTTTCTTTTTTTCCTTTTTTTTATGGATGGCTCTGAAAACCCCATGGATGCAAGAGAAGATATTTAAGTATTAATTAATGATATTTACATTGTTAATATTTATACTATATATATAAGTTAGGTATTATTAATAATTACTAATAGTCATTAAATTAAAAAAAGGCATATGATTTGTTAAAGGAAGGATATTGTAGTACTGATGGATTGGCTGAAGCAGTAGTAACAATGTTAGCAAGATAATGCAGATAAAAACAACACACTGAAGCAATGAGTTTGTGAATCAACCTCAAAAATGAGTGGAGTAAATGGATATCGGGATGTGCTGTGAGTAAAGCATGGCTGTACAGTTATTGAAGAAAATGCATTTAGAGCACGAGGAAATTTTTTATTTGAGTATGTTTGTATGATTTGGGATGATTATTTAACTGGAATGGAAAATCAGGCAAAAACAAAAAACTTGCTGGATATTGATTCAAATGTCTTAATGTGATTTGAGATCATTTACCTGTGGTTGGTGGTGTTGAAGAAATCATTCAAAGTCCTCTTCAGAGGTTTCCTGTAGTGGAGTGTTTAACTGTATACCAGTAAACTGTAAGCTTACAGACAGACAGTGGGTCTGAGAAAGTAAGCCAGCTAATAACAATGGCAAGGTAACACATTTATACAGTGAACCAGAATTCAGACATTAGGATCTGGTATGCACTTTACAATGACAAAGGGAGTGATAAAAAGGGTTAGAACAGGAGGGGGCAGCAAGCAGTTCCCCAAATGATACTGGATTATCACCAAGTGTTACACTGGGGTTCAAATAATTTCATCAGTATCAGTAGGTTGTAACACTTTAACACTGGTTAAAATGTGTATTCTGCATCAGTAGACAAACAAAAGAGGTAGTAATGGTAAACATAAGGACTACAAGGAGTTAAACACTGGTAACCAAAGTGTTGTATTCTCTAGTTTGATTTTTGTTAAATGTAGACATTTTTACAATGGAAATGGAAATGGAAATTTTTCCAATGAGTAACATGTATTTTTAATAGGTATTTTCTTCTTAATTTTCAGTTCATGAGGATAGTTTTCTCTGTTGTAGTTAGAGCCTTTAGAAATAACCTACCAGACAATCTGTCTAGGTTATCTGCTGATGTTTCCCCGAGTAGGCCGAGGGAGGGGGATGGCGGGATGTGAGAGCCCAGGAGGAGAAATATAAAGGCAGTGATTTCACACCAAATGTGTTGGATGAGAGTACAGCGCCAGATAGAATAGAAGTAGGTGTCAGTGGTGTTTTGTGTGCAGTTAGAGCAGGTTTGAGAGTGTGCCAGTCTCACTTTAAACATTTTTGACCATATGATCATAGTGTTATCCGGGGCTGGACTGGGACAAAAAAACGGCCCTGGCATTTTTGGCTTAGACCGGCCCCTCATAATTAGCGGTGCACAACGGACTAGTTTATGCATGTGTTCCCCAAAGCAATATTTTTTACTTTTGTTACGTCTTGGCCTAGGGGAAACCATGGCGCAACATTAAAAGGAAAAATCCCAGCTCCCAAAAACCACCAGCAACCACCACCAACTCGCAGTAACTACACATTCAATGGTTTATTTAAAATGCATCTTGCACACAAGGTCAGGAGCACGTTGGCTGGCAGTCCACCTGGAAGTGGAGAGAGGAGAGCCCCCAGTAAATGACAGCTTCAAATATTTGGAATAGATTTCAGAAATACTATAACATATTCAGGAAATTACACTCACAACTCAATTTGCTTCAAATGAACTCAAGAAGTAAGGCAACCTTTCACAACTGAAAGAGTAAGAGGATCCTTAAATAAAAATAAAAACATGAAAATAAAAACAGCTTTATGGCCTGTGTTTAGCAAGTCAATATGCTACATATACACACCAAACCAAGGAAAAAAAGACCTTTACATACTACATACATAAAACAACCTTTAGATACGGAGGAAAACAGAGAAAGGGATATTATGGATATTGGTTGAGTGAAATTAAAGCATTACAAAGATTACTAACTGGCAAAACATGAGAAAGGCAGATAATGGGCACATAAAAGTATTGTGCATTTAGTAGGTGAATTATGATTTATGACCTCTGAATATCTATGACAAAATAATCCCAAAAAGAAATTGTATCCTAAAAGAATGACAGACATATAAACAATGAAATTGTCATTAAATGTTCATTTAAAAAAAAAAATCAGATTGATCTCTACTCACTTCCCCAGAAACCAAATGCCTGTCAATCTCGGGAACAATGCTGAATGAGGATGAGGATAAAAATAGTAAGTAACAGAAAAGGATACAATGAGTGTTGATGGAAAAAATAACTACAAATGTGTTTCTTTCAAACAAAACAACTAAATGAATTTTCATACTTATATTGCTTACTTTGTGAAAACAGTCAACAAAACCTGAGAGACAGGGGCTTCCTAAGCGGAAATAAGAGGAATCCATGAAAGGGAGATGTTTTGTGAGTCCCAAGATAAATTTTATTTCATTTTGAACATTTCACTGAATAATATAATTGGTGTTAACATTAAAAATATCCTCTCACCTTAGTATAGCAGGAGCTTCTGAAGGAGTTCACTTTTCTCTGCAACTCTGTCAATGACAGTGTCTGTGTCCAAACCCATAAGAATGTCCTTTTCTGCGCCCATCAACATGAAAGCCTCTAACTTGCTTGCAGATAAGCTTCTCCTCAGTCTGCTTTTGATGAATTTAAGGGTCGAAAATGATCGTTCACAGGCTACCTGTGTCACTGAGAGGGTCAGTAAATACTTGTATGCAAGAGCAAGATGATGATATGCATCTGTGAGCAAGCTGAATCTGAGGAGAATTTGGTAGCAACATGGGGCAGTTTTTGCAAGAGGCACAGCTTTTGTTGATAATTTTCATGACCTCCACAGTCCTGGATGCATATTCTTCCAGTGGTGATCATTTCAGCATTTCCCACTGGCTTGCCAAGCTTTGCAGTTCTGACTGCAGGTTGTAAACTGTTGTTGAACTGTCAAATTTAATCAAGCACCTGCTGAGATCTTGGAGTGCAGAATCAGGAAGAGCACTGGTTTTGATTTGTGGAAAGTTTTTGGGGTCCAGAAATGATAAGTCTGCATATAGACTGCCATGTACCAGGAATCTTCTCTGAATGGCCTCAATAACTGTGTCCATTATTGGGTTGTGGACCTTTACCTCATAGGTTTTCAATGCATCACTTGATGTTTCATCCTGAGACATCTCTCCTGGCATGGACTTCTTCTTTTTCAGTCTCCTCTGAGGTAGTGAAGGCTCCACCTCCGTGTACATCTCCTCATCCTGCTCCTCAAGCTTTTCATTTGCCCAACTGACAAAATTGTCTGCTGCATCCTTGACTGCCTTGAAATCCCTTGCCATCGGTTTTAGGGCCTCATGTGTAGAGATCACCGTCCTGTGGGCAGAGAGGATGTCCATCCTTCCTTTTTGCAGGTACTTTGACAATGGTGTTGTCTGCTCAAATATTCTCATGAATAATTGAGCTGTAAGGATCATCTCATGTCTGAGAAGGCCATCTTTGTATCCCCTTGCTTTGGTCCGAACATTGCCTTTTACTGTCTTCTGCTCTTGAATGGCTGAAAGTGTACACAAAACATCAATGTAGAGACAGTCCTGGGGTTTTCCGAATGAGCCAAACATCTCCTTTAAAACGCCATGCTTTGCCCACCAACGTGTCTCTCCAATGGGTGCTATGCACCTATGTCTGTTGCTGTGGCGTTCTTTCTCCCATATGTCCATTGTACTGCTTCACCCAGTGTTGACTAGTGTCCTGGACTGAGATTCACAGCCAGCTAAACTCTCTCTGACATTTTATCCAAGGAACAGGCTGGAGTTGTGACAGGATCGCATTTATTGCCAGAAATTGTGAAACTGAAACAAATACACAAAAGGTTCAATTACCACAAGGTAAATAATACAAGTCTACATGTAGCCTGCTAACGGAGGTAGCGGATCTAACACACACAGATCTACGCGCAGAGTCCGCGATCACATCCCGCTCGTTAATTAACAAATTATGATAAACTACAGAAGCGTTTGCAATCTACTAATGGTAAATAATGTTTACTTACTCATATTGCCACTACAAAGGGGTAAAACAAACGTGAGGACGGAGAAATCTCTTGCTACGGAGCCGGTAAAAAACAACAACAACATCCGGATTAGCCTATATCACTTCCTGTAAAACCCATGCACGCAAAAAACACATGAATGAAACAACTGCGCCGTCTACTGGTCATAAAATGCAACTGCAAGTAAAAAATGTACACAGTTCCATAACACTCCCCGCCTGGCATTATCTTAAAAATGCCACAATAACAAATTCACACCTTGACCTCCACTTTCCGGACAAGTCCATCTTTACTTGGAAGAGCTTTAACTATGACTCCTGTTGGCCATTCATTTCTTTTCAGTTGCTTGTCCTTTAGAAGAACAATGTCTCCTTCCTTCATGTTTGGCCTGATGAGCTGCCATTTTTGACGACTCTGGAGCATGTTGAGGTATTCTTTCTGCCACCGAGCCCAGAAAGTGTCAGCAAGAACTTGAACCCTTTTCCACTGAACATGTGAACATGTCAGCTTTGGTGAAGTCTCCAGGCGGAGGTGGGAGGACACCAAACTTCTGGGTGAGTAGAGTTGAGGGGGTTAAGATCAGAGGAGCTTCTGGGTCAGTGGAGACAGGCACTAGAGGTCTTGCATTAATAATAGCTGTAACTTCAGCCATCAGGGTTATCAGAACCTCATGAGTCAGCTTGGAGTGGCTCACTTGTAAGAGCATTGAATCCAGGATGCGTCGTGTAATTCCTATCATCCGCTCCCACGTGCCACCCATGTGGGATGAGTGGGGCGGGTTGAACATCCATGAACATCTTTGATTGAGGAGGTAGCTGTCTACACTCATCTCACCAGGCTTTAGAGGCTCCAGCTTCAGCTCCCTGGCTGCACCAACAAAGTTGGTGCCACAGTCTGACCTCAACTGCTTAGCAGTACCTCTGATCGCGAAGAATCTGTGAAGTGCATTGATGAAGCTGGAAGAGCTCATAGTTTCAATCACTTCGATGTGAACAGCTCGAGTGGACATGCATGTAAACAGAACCGCCCATCTCTTACTGTTGGCTTGTCCTCCTTTAGTGCGGCGTGCAATGACCTCCCATGGTCCAAATACATCAAGGCCAACATAAGAAAACGGGGGGTCAGTCTGTAAACGTTCGGCTGGCAAATCTGCCATGATTTGCTGCTCCTCTCTGCCGCATAGTTTCCTGCAGGTCACACATCTATGGATAATGCTGCCAATACACCTCTTGGCTCCTACTATCCACAGGCCACTTGCTCTCACCGCTCCCTCAGTAAAGTGCCTTCCTTGATGCTTTACAGCCACATGATGATGGCGGATCAGCAGTATAGTGATGTGATGCTTGCCTGGGATCAGAAGAGGGTTGGCTTCACGACTTGACACGTTTGACTCTGCAAGGCGTCCTCCTACCCGCAGTAGGCCATTTTCATCAATGACTGGATGGAGCTTGTGAAGAGAACTGTTGGAGGACAGACCTCGTTTTGCCATGATGCATTTGATTTCTTCTGAATACACTTCATGCTGGACACATCTGATCACTGTGTGTTCTGCTTGACTTAAAGCTTCATCTGTGAGACTTGTCTTGCAGAGGTGCCATCCTGAACACCTGGTTTCTTCTCTGGATTTGATGAAGCTGTGAGAGATGTGACGAAGGTGAGCTACTGCTTTGATCAGGGACGTCCACTTAGAGAAGCGCTCAAAGCGTGCTGAGCCCAAATGCTTTGTAGAGACTGTGGTGGTGAGCACTGTCACTTTAGAGTGAATTTCAACATCTGACTCTGGGCTAACAAGCTCAAATGGGCCTTTCTCAGGTGTTGTGCTCTCAGGCTGCAAAAGAAACGCAGGACCACATAACCACGTGGTGCTGGCAAGCTTCCCTGCAGCTACAGACCTAGAGCCATGATCTGCTGGGTTGTGCTCTGTTGAGGAGTTGCTTTTGTGTGACCCATCAGGCCGAAATTCTCCTTCACACTGAAGCGGTTGTCACAGGGGGTGAGAAAGCTGGGGCGTCCATTGTTTAACACATGTGTTTTTAGAGCACTCACTTCAGTTGGCTTATGAGCACTGCCGAGGCACACATCGCTGATGATAACCCAGCCCAGATCAAGCTTCTGTGCATATGGGTCATTGTGTTTGCCGTTCAACTGTTTTCTCACCTTGTGAGCTCTCAGAAGGTTCCGTCCAATGAGCAGGAGGATGTCAACATCTGGGTCGAGGGGCGGTATCTCAGCAGCGATTGACCTCAGATGATGCTGGTGACGTGCGGCTTCAGGGGTAGGTATTTCTTCTCTATTATTAGGGATAGCATTGCATTCAATGAGCACAGGGAGAGGAAAGTTCAATTTCCCGTCTGCTGACTCCACTGTATAACCACTTGCTCTTCTGCCTGATGTTTCTGTTGTGCCAGCACAAGTCTTGAGGGTGTATGGTTCTACTGTGCCCTGGATGTTAAACATATCAAAAAACTCAGTCTTTGCAAGGGACAGATTACTTTGATCGTCTATGATTGCATACATCCTCTTGATGTTATGTCGTTGACCTTCTGGGAAGACGTGTACCAGGCAAATCTTGGAGCAGGATTTCCCTGTGATCCCATTTCCACATACCTCTGTGCAGGTGGCGGTAACATCTAGGTTTGATGGGCTCAGACTCTCCCCGCCATGCTCTTTAGAGGAAGAGAGGGGCTTTGGTGTCTGCACTGGTGGGCCAGGGTGGAGAGCTGCCAGGTGCCTCTCACTGTCACACTCCACACACTTAATAGTGACATTGCAATCTTTTGCCTGATGACTGGTGGATGCAAGGCAACGATAGCAGATGTTATTGTCTTTGATGAATTTCTTTCTGTCTTCCAATAGCATTGTTCGGAAACCTCTGCATCTTTTCAGTGGGTGCAGTTTGTGATGTATAGGACATTGCCTGCTTATATCTTCATTTGCATGTTTAACCGCTGTGTGTGTGTGTACATCTGTTGACACGTCTGTCTTGTGCACTGTGACTGATGGCCTTGTGTTGTAATTACCTGGAAGCCTCTCTTTCTTGAAGCTGACAGAGGAGGGATGAGCTGTGGTGAAGCTTGGGTCATTCCTCGCTCTAGCCTCTTTCCTCACAAACTCAGAAAAGAAAGAGAAAGGTGGGAAGGCAACTTTATAGTCTTCTTTAAACCTTGACCCAACCGCTGTCCACTTTTCCTGCAGGTGAAAGGGTAGCTTCTCCACAATTGGACTCACTCCCCTGGCTGTGTCGAAGTAACTTAAACCAGGTAAGTATCCATCTAGCTTTGCAGCTTCCAGTTCACAGAGCAGGTCGGAGAGCTCACGAAGCTTGCGAGGTTCTTTGCTGGAGAGCTTTGGAAAGTTTTCTATCCTGAAAAACAGGGCTCTTTCTATTGCTTCTGATGAGCCATAGCATTCTTCAAGTCTTGTCCAGATCATATTTAAACCAGCAGATGGGTGACGCATATTGACTGCTTTCATCCTTTTAGCATGTTCAGAGGACTCAGGGCCCAGCCACTTGATGAGCAGATTTATTTCTTCAGTGTCAGTTAGTCCAAGATCTGCAATGGTACTCTGAAACGTGGTCTTCCAGCTCAGATAAGTCTCTGGTTGGTCATCAAACTTAGTCAGTCCTCCACTCACAAGCTGACTCTTTGCTAAGTACCTTGCGAGGTCACTGGTTGCGTTGTCAGAAGCTGTGTGGTTCGTAGTGAACCTATACTGTGGCTGTAACACATTGTAGGGAGGACTTTGTTGAACTACATCTCTTTGTAGTGTTGGTTTGCTGCCATCTAGTGGTGAGAATTGGTGGTAATTTGGTTCTTGTTGAAAAGGTGTGAATGTCGGCAAATGTTTCGCTTGTTTCTGCTGACAGGTGGTGTCACAATGCTGCATAAAGGTGTCTTTCTGACTTCGAGGAAGTTCAGTGTGATTGTGTTTATTTATGTAATCAGTCACTTTCTGCTCTGGTGTTGCCTGGGTAGGCAAGAAGTCAAACTCACCACTTCGCTCTGCAGTGTCGAGCTGAGCAGCAGCAAGCTCCATCACCTCTGCTTTGGCCATGGCAGCATCAGCCTCTTTCTGTAGCTCAAGTACACCAAGACTTGCTTCTAAGCGAGCTTTTTCCACCTTTATGTTCATTTCTTTCTCAGCGTAGGCTAGCCTGGCTTTAGCAGCCTGTGCTTCCGCTTGAGCCTTTGCTGCTGCCATACTTGCTCTGCTCGATGTCGTTGACCTGCTTGAAGCTCTTGCTGATGATCTAACAGTCAGCCTTTCTGACTTTGAGGACTTTAAGGAGTGAGCGGAGAGTGATTTGGTCTCCTCACAATCTTGACCTTGAGCCTCCGATGTCTCCATTATGCTTGGCTGGGAAGGGCTGGTGATGGTGAGTATGTGTCTGTGACTGGCTCTCTAGTCAGTGTCCAACAGTTTGTCGACGTCCCTCGCCGAGTGCTATGATTTCACTGTACTGCTTCACCCAGTGTTGACTAGTGTCCTGGACTGAGATTCACAGCCAGCTAAACTCTTTCTGACATTTTATCCAAGGAACAGGCTGGAGTTGTGACAGGATCGCATTTATTGCCAGAAATTGTGAAACTGAAACAAATACACAAAAGGTTCAATTACCACAAGGTAAATAATACAAGTCTACATGTAGCCTGCTAACGGAGGTAGCGGATCTAACACACACAGATCTACGTGCAGAGTCCGCGATCACATCCCGCTCGTTAATTAACAAATTATGATAAACTACAGAAGCGTTTGCAATCTACTAATGGTAAATAATGTTTACTTACTCATATTGCCACTACAAAGGGGTAAAACAAACGTGAGGACGGAGAAATCTCTTGCTACGGAGCCGGTAAAAAACAACAACAACATCCGGATTAGCCTATATCACTTCCTGTAAAACCCATGCACGCAAAAAACACATGAATGAAACAACTGCGCCGTCTACTGGTCGTAAAATGCAACTGCAAGTAAAAAATGTACACAGTTCCATAACATCCATCCTCTGATGAGATTCCCTGATGAACACTGCTGTTTCACTCAGAAGATGAAAAAGTTATCCACTCTCAATCACAATCTCAGTGGTGTCAGAGAGAACCAGATTCAGGACATGTGCATAGCACCACACATGAACATGGTGAGGGTACTGTGATGCTAAGAGTGAAGAGAAGCCTCTGTACCTTCCTTGCATGTTGGCAGCCCCATCTGTGGCATTTCCAATACAGAGGCTTTTGTCCAAGTTAAGACTGTCGAGAACATCACTCAGCAACTGAACAAATGACTCTCCTGTAGATGCACTGCATCTTACCACTGCAACAAGCCTCTCATTTATGGTATCAGTCACATACCTGAGGACAACTGAGCACTGGTCTTGTACTGTAATGTCTTGTGTGGTGTCCTGATGGACAGAAAACATTCCAGCTTTTAGGACTTCGGTGGCAATGTTGTCTTTGATCAACTTTTGTATTGTGCCAATCATGGAGTTGACAGTTGATTTAGACAGTAGAGTGACAAGGGAACCTCTGTCTCTTGAGCCTGATGCCGATTCATGGAGTTTTTTGCTTTTGTCAATTACTTCACTGAGATGCTCTTTCAAGGCCACATTCCCAGTAAAGTGATCAGCTCCAAAAAATTACCATGGTCAAGGCTATTGTCCTCCAAAGTATAAGCAGTCTCATTCTCTTCCTGTCTGTAGCTCAGGCCCCTCTTCCCTATTACTCTGACAACTTCCACAACACGATCTAAGACCTGGCGACTCCTCTTGATCTGCTCTCTGTGAACAGTTAGCTGTCTTCCCCTAAGTAGACTGTTTATGTCCGCTTTTGAGCAGTTTAAAAAATAAGCTTTAGCACAAGCTCTATGCGCTACGCTTTTTTCATGCTCTTCAGCTCTCTGGTGGACATGTCTCCAGTCTGACATTCCAGTTAGGAATGTGCTGGAATCATTTGGCTAGCTAAAGGCCAAGCATACAAAACAAAATAAAGCATGACGTTGATTACAGTGCGTCAGCCACTTCCTGCTTGTGCCATCTTTGTTGGGGAACACCTTCTTCACTACAGGGTTTGTAGCATCTTGCTTTGGGTGGTGATTTAAAAATGCTTGCATTCTAGCAGGCTCTGGACGGGAAAAGTAGTCTACTCTCTCTCCTAAACTGCTACCTCAACAGCCTGGCTTGACTAGACAAGAAAAGAGGGACAGATTATTACAATTTATTAAGTGACAAATAGAAAACCTAAAAAACCATCAAAACATTTAGTATCTTTAGGTTACATTTTTATTTTTTGATAATAATCAGAAAAATGTCACACTAACTGCAGTGATACTGTAGAAAAAAAAACTTGCACTGAACGAAAACAAAACACTATTTAAGGCAACTGCTGCGACAGGAAAATAACATTATTCATTGTTCACCATTCTCATATAATTCTACACGCAACATTATGATCTCCGTTGTATGGTGTGTGTCGCGGTCGTAGGGGGTCGAGCTAGTCGAGTCGGACTCGGGGACTGTCGTGTGGTGGATGTAGCTGCGTGTAGCTTAGCTTGTTAGCCTAGCTGATTAGCTGATTAGCTTTAGGCTAGCTCTGTTGCTCCGAGCTAAGTGGCCAGGTTCTCGTCCGGCTGACCCGTAGAGTGACCACCTCTTCGCCAAATATGGAAAGTACACTCCCACTCAAATCCAAGATGGCGCAGCTCAAATGCCCATGGTTTGGTCACAAAACCGACTCCCCGAAACCAATGGGTGACGTCACGGGTGCTATGTCCATGTCTTATACAGTCTATGGTAGAAGCTCACTGATTAGGCTTGAGGCTAGCAGGCCTAATGCTAGCTAACCGGACAGCAGGCTACAGGCTAGCAGGGTGATTACTAACTGGAAACTGTGAAGCAGGGCAGCGGCTGGCAGACAAGAAAGCATGCTGATGGCTAGCAGACCTCAGGCAAACTATTCTTTTCTCTCCAGTGTTGTCAGGAGCTGGCTCAAAATGGGAACTGGTGGGTTTCTGTCTATAAAACTGTAAGGCCATACCTTTAGATGATGTATTATGATTTGGTTATACAGTATATAAATAGAATTGCATTTAATTGGATGGAGAATGTCGGTTGAGTAAGTACAATTAGTATGAATCATTTGTTTTTCATTTATTCTTTCTTTTATTATTTACTTTTATTTATTGTTTTTTGCAATTATGCTATAACTGTGTGCCCCTTAGGACAAAGTTAGCTTAGGTGTATTGGAATGTGTCTCACTGAGTAAAGTGAAATAATAATAAAATAAAAAATATTATGCTAATGAAATCCAGATGTTCTGTGCTAAGGTTTATTCTCCCTGGCATCAGTCTCTTGTGCATTCATTCTGTCTGGAGTGTTTGTTTAAACTGGGCAACTTTCCATAACAGGATGAAGGGAAAGACAGAGGTGGAACAGGCAACAAAACAGAACTGAGGCAGGAATTACAGCAGACTAATCTTATCTTGTGTGTTTTCGTGGCATGCCGACAAATGGCTGCTGCTCGTGGTTAAATGAAAACTGTGAAGAGGGGTAGAGAGGGCATCTTTGCCTGGTGCTTCTGTGCATGATATAAGATTTTCAGTAGATTCAGCTCACTCTTACGTTGAAACAGCTGTGTCATTAAAACCAAAACCTAATAAGGACTCTTCCCTCACATTCCATGCCATTATGCTGCCAGGCATGTTGGCAGAGGCAGACTACATAAGATCCTGCAAGATAAAGACATTACTCACAATGGGCGGCAGAAACTTCAGCATTCATCCAGTCCTGTAAACATCTAGGTTTTGGCACATGAACCGTCCAGTCACCCAGGTCCTATGATTGTGGACAGTCTGATCATGGGACTGTCACAAAGTTTTCCAGTTGGTGTCACCACTGACTTGCACCAATTTGCCATTAAAGAACCACAAATAATTTCTTAGTGTTTGAATTAAGAGTAACGACAAGGTTACATCAATGGCCTTTCACTTCAGCTACTTTTTCCAGTGTTTTGGCACCAGTCAGGTACATCATAACTTGCAATTACTCCAAATACTCAAAACACATGCTCCTCATTCAGTTCAACTCCAAACAGTCTGATTCATCTCAATCCATTTTCTTTCCACCATGCCTTTGTTGACAGTGCCCTTTAAGCTTGTAAAACTAGTAGGTCAAAGTGTCTCAGTTCTCAACTCTCAGTTGCAGAACCAGCCCAGCCAAATTCAGTTTAGTTTCCAAAGCTCTCTGCTGGATCCTGCTGAATAATGTCAACCTTTAAACAATCCTCACTGGAGTATCTACATGCAGTTTACACTAAAAGGCTATTGCTAACAAATGGCGCAAACTTAGCTTGGTAACTTTCATGGGGATACTGGGGTACACTGTATTTTGCAGCCAGGGTGATTGATTTTTGTTAATGGTTTAATATTATGTTGATACACCAGTAAATAAAAGATCAATAAAATAAAAATCAACAAATTTCACCCTGGCCTCCTGACACCTTTACTCTTAGTAAAGTTGAAAGGATTTGGAAGGAAATTCATGGCTACTTTCTCTGCCAGAAGTTTGTTTATAACTGAATGCAATTTCTTCCAGTAGTCAGGTGGAGGAAGAAGAGGTAACACAAAAAGAGCAAAATTTAACAGAGGAAGTACATTCATCTTAATTATTGTTACTGAAATTTAGTTCTTCTCAGTCAGATGTAATGGCATGACGATCATAGTGTTCATGGGCTGTTGTATGTCCTTTTTTTCTATTATTATAGAAAAAAAAAGTTGAAGTATGCTCCAAAACAAATCTTAATGTGGAGAAGTGCTGTCAAAGCCTGTGACCCAGCTTTGCTGCAGTGCACAGATATTAGCGATAGCCCTGCTCCTCTAACCAATCAGAGAAGGCAAAGTCCAGGGTGGGAGCTTATGGCTGTCAACCAATATGCAAACATGCTTCTGATCTACTACTCCTCACTGAAGCTTCAAGGCAGTATTAGCTGCTGGAAGATTTCTTTACAGCTTACTCACAGGCTAGCAAACTCCTCCCTTCCTTTGGTAGATCTTCTGAAATTAAACCTAGAAACAAATGCTGTCTGTCAAAACTAAAGCAGGGGGATTTACATCGAGGATCTTAAACATATCAGAAAACCCCTTCCCAAAGCTCATGCCACCCAGTAAATATAACCACTTGACCCGATCAAATGCTTTTTCAGCATTCAAGAACAGAATAGTGTAAGAGGTAATATTGATAGTTCAATAATCCATGTTAATGAAGCAGTTCACTCTATGTGCCACAGCCCAGTTAGTTATGTAAAATGCAATGCTCATGTTGTGAGTACAGTATTTTCATTCTCTGTATGTTCATTACTTGATTGACTAAGGCTTTTATTGTGAAAAATCAGAGAGAGAGAGAGAGAGAGAGAGAGAGGGAGAGTTCCGGGGTGGGGAAAGGGAAGAGGAAGTGTATTCGGGTGGCAGTTCGGTGTTTTATAGAGTGGACTAAAAGTTCTGAGAAAGAGCTCCAGTGTCTGCATGTTCTCTTGTGAACCCACACAACTCTACACCCACAACTCTTATAATAGCACTGAAATAACACGGAACAGCTATTTTGAACATAAATGCAATAATCTCTGTACATTATCTGACACCAGGTATTGCGCGGGTCAGATCAAGTGATCCCTAGTGGATAAGGTTTGAAAGTTTGGCATTAATTTGATCATTACTCTTAGTCCAAACAGCAACCCAGATACTTTTGATACATCTGGCAGACAAAGGATGAGTCCACCGAGTTCATGAAATCCTTTTAAAACAATGACAATATATAGGAGGTAATATATAGGGCTCTACACTGTTTATTGTTTTAACAAGGGCTAAAAATGAAGTAAGCAGTAAGAACCTTAACTAGATGAAATTGATCATGACAGCCAGGGAATATGGCTGCTGGTGAGAGGAGGGATAGTTACCAGAGGTGGCAAGCAGCTTCACCACACACCAGTGCCCGACACACACAGACACGTACAGCAGCCTAAACACAATACTGGGACAACCCAACACAACAGGCTGCATTTTGTCCATGAGCAGGTCACAGTCACTGCTGGACCTGCAGTGCACAAAATACTGAAACAACACAAAGAAAGGTCAAAGCACTGAACAAGTTCACATCAGTATACAGAGATAATCCTATTCACAAGCAAAACTTCATGCTCCTTCTTGGGGGAAGGCCTTGTAGTATAAGCACTGGTTAGGCCTCACTATTAGCACAGTTAGCCTTAGGGTATGGGCCTACATGAAACCAAAGAAAAGATACTAGAATGGCTAGCACCAATATCAATACATAATACATAAAAAACTCAGCAAAATCTAGCACAAACAAAAGTGCCACCAGCATAAATTAGATACGGGGGGGCTAAGTTCAATAAGGAAACAGCTGTGGGGAAAAAGCTGTTCCTGAGTCTACTGGTTCTTGTTCGGAGGCTCCTGAAGCGTCTCCTGGAGGGCAGGAGGTTAAACAGACCATTTGCAGGGTGAGAGGAGTCCTTGAGAAGGTTGCGAGCTCATCGCAGACAGCGTTTCTTCTGTACCACCTCAATGGAGGGAAGTGGAGTCCCAGTTATGCGTTGGGCAGTTTTCACCACCCGCTGCAGTGCCTTTCGGTACCAGGCTGGAGGTGTTGGTGGACCAGGACAGGTCCTCTGTAATGTGGGTCCCCAGAAATTTGAAGCTGGAGACACGTTCAACAGCCATCCCATTGATGTGAATGGGGCTGTGCGTGCCTCTTTTCACCTTCCTGAAGTCCACAATAAGCTCCTTTGTCTTGCTGGTGTTCAGGAGCAAGTTATTTTTGCTGCACCACGTGGCCAGGTGCTGTACCTCCTCCCTGTAGGCAGTCTCATCGTTGTTGCTAATGAGGCCAATCACCGTGGTGTCATCTGCAAACTTGATAATGGTGTTGGATCCATTTTCAGGTCTGCAGTCATGGGTGAAGAGGGAGTAGAGGAATGGGCTCAGCACACAGCCCTGTGGTACGCCAGTGTTGAGTGTGGTGGTGTTGGAGCAGATGTGGCCTGACCTGACATGCTGAGGTCTGTTGGTCAGAAAGTCCGTAATCCAGTTACAGAGGGAGGTGTCGATGCCCAGCTCTCCAAGTTTAGTGGTCAACTTGGAGGGGATGACGGTGTTGAATGCCGAGCTGAAGTCAACAAATAGCATTCGGGCGTAGGTGTTGTTGTTGTCCAGGTGTGTGAGTACAGAGTGCAGAGCTGTGCATACTGCATCTTCTATGCTCCTATTGCTGCGATAGGCAAATTGGTAAGGGTCCAGTGTGGGTGGGAGGCAGTTTTTGAGGTGAGCCAGAACCAGTCGCTCAAAGCACTTCATCACCAATACTATGGGCAAAGAGCTGCAATCATGTAGTAGTAATCATGTGAAGTAATGTCCATAATTTGCAATACTAAATGAAAACTTTACATGCCCCTTCACCAGCAAAGTCATCCATATTGTTTCATCTTTTCTACCGACAATAAAAATTATGGCATACCCACTATGTCAATGATTCTAAAATATAATACCCCAGGGTTATTTCATTTCAAGCAGTCCTAGTGAACTAGTACCACGATCAATAACCAGGAAGTGGGAGGAGCTACAAGCTGTATAATACTGTGGTGGCTCAGAAAGACTTCCACTGCTGGGCTACATGTGTCTCTAGTCTGGTAACCAGGACTTAAACTTTAATGTCTGCATCTAAGAGAGAGACTGGTCGACAGCTTGCATAATTTCAAGGCTCTCTATTATTCTTTAGCAATGGGGAGATGACAGTGACAGAGATCCCTTTTGAATGGCAAAGTTAGCCATGGCTAATACTGGGCATCCAAGTAGTGACCAAGAAGATTAATAAAATTCAGGTGGGATACCATCTATGCCAGCGGATTTATCTCTGTTCATAGTTGATATGGCATTCCTGAGTTTAGCCATGGTAACAGAGGCCTCTAATGACGCTATCATATGTGTAGGTACAGTGAGTCTAAAAGGCTTTACCTCTGTCCTGATTGTAAGGAATCCTTGATGATTGATGATTTCATCATGACTGATAGAAATGATAGCAAAAACTGTAAGAAAAGACCCCAAATGTGAAAGCTGAATATTAAATCAAACCTTTTCAGATAGATGTTTTTAGCAGTACATGGTCTGTAAATGTGCTTTGGTCATTTAGTAAAGCAGCAGCTGTAAATTAGCAGCTCATCCTGTGGTGGGGCTTTCTTCTCTGCCTTGTGTCACCACCCTCATTAAAGTGGCACAGTGCAGCCCCCCCTTAGACAATCAAACCTGCCGTAACACAGGCCAGCTATAAATCACCTCATGAAAATCAATGGGCTTTAGTTAGCCTGGGACTCATTGCGTCCTTGGAAAGGTGTGAGATGAATTGAGATGAAGTGAGAATAAAACAGCAACAGCATCAAAAGGAATGGAGTACAAAAACACCAGAGTGGAGCAATGACCATAAATAGCCTAAGTTTAAGGGTGGAGGTGATAGTTATGTAGTGATGACAGGTCACTGATTCATCCTGAGTTTTCCAAAGCTGACCAGTATTCATTTTGCATAATAATGAATTGTATGATGGTGGTGGTGTTTAGGTTTTTTTTTTTTTTTTTTTAAATCTTTTATTCTTATTATCAACACTGATGTTATCTCATAATGTCACTCTCTACTAGTAAAAAGGGTGTGTGATGCATCTTGATTAATGTCCTTTTAGTTATAATAATCCAGTGTAAACAATAAACAAATAATGTCAGCAATGAAGCATAGTCTCCACAGGCAGCCATTCTGGTCACATAAATGGACTAAGGGCCCAATGTGACTACGAGCCTTTTGGAGTCCCTTTGGGCACTCAAACCTACACTGGATGGAGGACTGCAGTTTTCTTCCTACATAGTCTACCTAAAGCCTACAGTGCCTGAAAGCTGTTTTGCCCATTGAATTTCCAACAAGAGTTAGCCTGGGGAAGTTTGTGTGGCTGCTGCCTGTGTCCCTGTCAGGGCAGCTGGTTCTGAGAACAGCCACAATGGAGATCGATGCTGGTGTGGACTAATGGACAGACACTTTGATGGCACATGTGTTAATTTGGATAAAAATGCTGTTTTAAAACACAAGAATTGTAACATCTAGCTATTTGATGTAGACGTGTTTTTTCAAAATGTGATAACTAATCTTTAGGAACCAGTCTGTATTAGAACCAGTCTAGACTTGTAGGCAAATATTAAAAATAAATAAATAAAAACAACTACCCATATATCATATTTCAGCACAACAATTCTGTCCTGTGATGTCCCTGAGTTGAGGGAACTGTATTCAGTGTGACAAAGTAAAATAAGAACAACACTCTAATGTTCAAAATGACAATTGGGATAGTAACAGTAAGTTATATTCAAACCATGAACATAACTGTTACAGAGACACAGCTTACACTTTTTAGGTTTTTATGGTACTGTATATTTATGCAAAATGAATGATACGAGAGAAGATTGTGATTGTTTTATTTGAAATCACTGCAGACAGCACAATGAACATTCTGTATATTTTGCCCTGTGATAAAAGCGTGATGAATTTTAAAAAAGGATTACACTCATGCATTTTTGCAACAAGCTGAAATGTGATTGACACTTGGCAATACTTTAAAACATTAACTTCACAAGGAGAAAGTAGAATTGAAGGTACAGTGAGAGGTACATTTGGGAGTAATAGTCTCTATTCAGGAAATACAGAAACAAGACAGTGAGGGGTACTATAGTAATTAAACTGAGTGAAGTAAATCTCCAAAGTATTTGTTATCAAATACTGTGTAAAACATTAAAAATAGCTGTACATCATTATAAATATGACTTCCTGGATGAAGCTGAACTCCCCTGTGTTCAGTGTTCCTTTCGATATCATTGCAGTTTAACAGTGTCACCAGCGTTGCCTTGCAGGGCTTCTTGATACTAATATAAAATTTGAAGTTACAATACCTCTCTTTACCATCTGGGGCCAACAGCATTTTAAGCAAATGTTTTTTTTTTTTTCTTTTTTAGCACCAAGACTCAAGCATTTAAGAAGAACAGTCATGGAAAAAAATAAAAATTATTAGACCACCCTTGTTTTCTTCAATTTCTTGTTCATTTAATGCCTGGTACCACTAAAGGTACATTTGTTTGGACAAATATAATGATAACAACAAAAATAGCTCATAAGAGTTTAATTTAAGAGCCATTTTCCATGGTTTTCTTGATAATAACCAAAATCACTTAGGTTCTTACATCAATAGCTATGGCATTGTAGTGCCAAAAACAGTGCTTTTAGGCATTCCATGTTTTAGTCACATGATATACACAGGAGTTAGTACTTGATTGTATAACCATTGTTTCTGATGACTGCAGCCATGCTTCTTGGCATACTCTCCACCAGCTTCTGATATTGTTCTGCTGTCACAGCAGCCCATTCCTGTTGCACAAATTCAAACAAATTTGCTTTGATATTGTTTGGGTTTGTGCACAAATTCTCCATTTTGAGTTTGATGATTTTCCAGAGGTTTTCAATTGGATTTTAGAGCTGGTGACTGAGCAGGCCAGGGCATGGTTTTTAAATGTTCTGGTTCTCCATCCAGGCTTTAACTGACCTTGCTGTGTGGCAAGGGGCATTGTCTTGTTGGAAAATCCAGTCATTCGAGGCAGAAAAGAGTTTTTCCAGCTGATGGAAGAAGACTGTTTTCAAGAGTAGCCCTTTACGTGACCTGGTTCATTCGCCCTTCACACAAATGCATTTGCCCTGTTCCACCCATACTGAAACAACCCCAGATCATCACTGATCCACCCCACGAATCCTGACAGGAACGGATGAGTGCACGGTCATCTCGTGGGGTAGAAAGACATTTCCTGCCTCGACCAGCTAGCAATTTGGTAGTACCATGTTCGGCTTGTTTTTTCTTGGTGTAATGAACGGCTGTCTTGGAGATCTTCAGTTTTTTGGCTACCTGTCTCTCACTCATGCCAATTTCCAGCAGTGCCAACATGGCTGCCTTTGTGGCTTCACATAATTCTTTTGTTTTAGGCATTATGTGAGAGCTGACAACTTCTGAGTTGTGCAACAGCTGACAACAGGAAAACGCTCTCTCTGAGTTGTGCTACTGCTTGAATGTAAGCAGGAAACCAGTCTCAGCCTTTGCATTGTGCAGTGCTGCTTATGACATGAAATGGCCTCTTATATTAAAAAAAGAATTTACACAGAATACAATGGGAATAGCTTAAGCATGTCAAATAGGACATAAAGTATTATGTAATCAGCTGCATTTTTTGTTGTGTTCATTGTATTCTTCAGGTAATATACCTTTAGTGGTACCAGGCATTAAAATGAACAAGAAATTGAAGAAAACAAGGGTGGTCTAATAATTTTTTCCATGATTGTAAAATGTCTGCTGCTGTACTTAGATGTGATCAGACACAGGCAAACGATAAGCTTTGTAAGCTTTGACATCAAAACTGCTGCTTCCTCTTTGTACTGAATCTACTCTCTGGTGTCTGCACATGCACAGCCACACAGAACCACAGATTTAACTCAACAGCTGCATGTAAAATAAATGTCAAAAGTGTGGTCAACGACATTACTGGCATACAATCACTGTGACAGTTTAACTGGAACAAAAACAGAGACACCAAATATTAATCCAGAATATATATGGTCATCAACAGTGAACTCATACACAGTTATTGAGTCTAGGCCAGTAATGGTGGTCAACATTCACTGTGGTGCACTTATTTAGTGTTGATTACTGCTGAGGAGTAGACAAGAAGAAAAATGTCCTCAGCCTACCCACCTCCCAACCACCCGCCAAACACAGCCATGGGCGCGCGCACACATACACACACACACACTCCTCACCCCACCTCTGTCTGTCACTTTTCCTCTCCCATGGGTGTCTCTTGCCCACATAGAAGCGAGAGTGCTCGCTGGAGTGGAAAAGACGTTTTCTTTTGCTCAGCCTCTCTGTGCTCCTCCCTGCAGCCTGTTTTACAGATAATTGTGTCTTCGTTTTTCCTCCTCTTACTGTACTTCAATGCTTAGCTTGGGTTTAAAGGACCAGTGTGTGGGATTTAGGGGATCTCTAGGCAAAAACGGAATAACATATTTCTAATTATGTTTTTGTTTGTGTATAATCACTAGAAACTAAGGGTTGTGTTTTTGTTAGGTTAGGATAGGTTAGAATGAGCCCTTCGTATCTACACAGGCATGGGTCCTCTTCCACAGACCCCGTCATGATGCACCACAAAGTTTCTAAAGTAGCACAGAACGGACAAACCACACACTAACTCTAAAGAGGGCCTTTTGCATTTTTACATCACGTAAAGGCCTTTGGAGATTCTCCTCCCTGCACTCACTGCTAGATGCCACTAAATCCTACACACTGGTCCTTTAAAACAAGCTCACTGAAAACAGAAAAATGTTGGCGCATTTCAATGGCGTGAAAGACCAGGATCTAGCAATCAGGTTATAGACATTATGATCAGACAGTAATTGTTTAGTATTTGTATAGCTTATCGGTGGTAGGCCAAAGCCTTGGTTAAATACAACTTAAGGGAAACTTTCTTTTTAAACAGGTGTCTCAATGTATCACAGGCAGCTGTAATTTGCTCGTCCACCTCAGCTCCACAGAAACTTCTTTGACCAAATTAGTATGGTATGGTAATGTATGGTGCTACAAAAACATTGGCAAGAGGAAAACTAAATAAAAATTTCAAAAAATCTCTGTCAGATTGTGTAAGTGATTCTACAGACACTATGCTTTTTATAGTCTATGCTGGATACTCATACACACATACACACACACCGCACACACTCAGGATGTTTATATACAAATCCACAGTGGTGGAAAACTGTCAGTCTATGACTTAAGTGTCTTGTATTCTCTCCTCTGTCTGCCTCTATCCCATGTCAACACTGTCAACTGGGAATTAAATGCTGCCAAACTCCTTAATATCTGCCACCCATCAAAACCACAGCAGGCCTACAGCACAGGGACAGACAGAGGGAACAGAGAGAGGAAAGGAGAGACAGAGATACACCAAGTGGAGGAACTGTTATCATGGAGGAGTCAACAACAGCATTTTTACATTAAAGAATTCTTGCTTTATAGGTGGCTGTCCTCTCTTTGTTCGCATGCACTAAGACTGTTCACCTTAAAAAAAACACAGCCACCCTCCAACTCTGTGTAAGTGTTAACATTACTCTCAGCCATCTTGGTTTATTTCCCAGATTCCTCCTTCATAGCGATGGTCAATTCAATCCCATGAAGCTGATGATCCTTTAACTTTTCATTTATCACCATCATCAGGTCATAATCTCTACATTTTGGTTTATGACCAAATATTTAAAAAATTGAGTGCATTCCTTTCAGCTGCAGCTGTATGTAGCAAATGTTAGCATGCAAACACATTAGACTAATGTGGGCGTGAACATGGTAAATATAACCTTCTAAACATCGGCATGTTAGCATTTCACTGTTAGCATGTTAGCATGCCCACATTAGCATTTACCTGTGCCTAAGGACCAGGTTATAGTAGAAAAGAACTGGTTTGTATGCCATGTTGTCTGACTACGCTGGAAATGAAAGGATTTTATAGCTGTTGTGAACTGCTACACTTCAAAGCTGGGTAAAAAGCTAGCCGGTTCCAAAATTATTTGACATTTGTCAAGAACTTCTGATGAAGCATACTGGCAGCAACTGACTCTCACTCTGACAGCGTGTATATACCGGAGGCTTTTTAAGCATGTCTTTCAGTCTTTTGTCTCATGTGTCTGATGGAACAGATACACATCTGGGTTGCCGGTTCGATCCCTCAACCAAGCATAATAGGATATGGGTGGTGGTGAAGGAGACGTGCCCCCCCTCCCTCTGTGACCACAACTGTGGTGTCCTTGGGCAAATCACCGATCCACCCCAGTTCCCCAGGTGCCCCAGTAGGCAGCCCTCTGCCGCAGTGTCTCTAGTGCATGTGCATGCTTTGTTCACTTGGTGTGGGTAAAATGCAGAGAGTAATTTAGTTATTTATTAATTTCCCCTGGTTGGGAACAACTTGAGGGACAATAAAGGATTAAAATTTTAAAAAGTATATTTTTAGGCTTTCAGTCTATTTTCTCCTTTTTTAACTACAGTATTTTGGCTCTTTGTGCTGCCAAAACACAGATGACCTACACTGAATACTGTGCATCAAAAGAAAAAAAGAAAAGGAAACTTGCATCACAAAAAGGGAAAACCCTATTACAGACAGCACACATTATATATAAATGAGATCAGTTGAGCTATGCTGTCATTGACAGCCATGATCTGTTTTTTCAGAAACAACAATTAGCAGCTAAGGTTGACTAGTAGACATGTCCAGATGTTTGACTAGTACCGAATGTTTAATCAGGTTTTCATCATAAAACTATGTAAATAAGTGCAATAACTTTACTAACCTTGCTCAATGCAGGCAAACACTTTATACTGACAGATCCTGAGTAACAACTGACAAATTCATAAAATGAAACAAACTAGTGCAGTGCCCGTTCAATATGTGCCTGTTGGTTGGGGAGGGTGATGATTGCTTGGCCTGCATTTATCCAGCTTGCAGCTGTTTTTAAAAGGATCAAACCCTGACAGGTGCGCACTGTAAACTTTCTGGGTGCTGCACTACCCTCCTTGTGTCATTCTGCCTTTTTCTTTATGTCAAAACGTAGAAGAGCAATGTTTGAAGCTTACTTGAGAAGCACTCATCCAAAAAAAAATTCACAGTTGACACCGCACTTCCATGCGTTCTATGCAATACATCCGCAAAGTTTGAAGTTGATCGGAGGAGTGGTTGATAAAGAAATCTAAATACAGAGATTCCTCCATTTATTGTAAGATGACCATTGCACTATTTGCTCCTCCAACATCTGACTACATTCTCATTTGTAAAGCCTTATCTATGTTACAGAAAAATTGAACATCCTTATTTCAGTTCAGAGCTAATATTACACTAAATCACAGAATAAGATACTGTGTCTTTAAATGTTCACACCAATTCTAAACAGGTTTCCAGTAACATGCACACAGACACTCATTACTCTGAGAGAGTTGTACTTCCTCATGCCTTCTATATATGTGAATGTGAACATGTCACTTTGTGACTGACTTGTTTTCTTGTTATGATGTGTATATGTAATTTTTTATCAGGCTTCTGTTGCAAAGAGCTCTTGATTAAAGACAAATGGAACTCTAAAAACACTAAAATGAATCTGTAATTTCTTCAATTATCATAAAGGCTGTGTATTCAATTTCTCATACATTTATAACAATTCATTTAATTTCTGTAAGGACATAATTACATCAAAAACATATTTATATTTTGTCAATAAATGCCATGCCATTACAGCTGTTTGTGTGTGAATTGGAGGTGGCATGGTGTAGTGAACAGATAGCAGAGATGATGGAGGAGATCAGCACTGTGGTGAATGATTGTGTGTGCTCCTTTTAAGAAAAGAAAGATTATTCATTTAGTCAATAAGTGGCCAATGCAGCCCACTTGGTGCTGTCATAACAAGCTAGTGTTCGCATAATTGTGGGTCCGCAGCATTGATGGATGAGTGGAGGAAAGAAGAATGTGGAGAGAATAGGAGGAGCAGGGGAGGGGAATGATCAGTCGGTGTCTCATAGAGGAAAAAATAAATCAATGTGAGGAGGGAGAATAATGCAGTCTAATTGATGATGGAGTGATCAGTCAAAAAAAAAAATCAAGGCGTCACTGTTTATTAATGGTTTTTAATCATTTCTTTCCATGAGTAATATGTATAGTATGTGTTGCTCTAATGTTAAATCATACACTTATGCACCATCTTTTGTCTGACAGTTGAGAACTGACATGGAAGCGAGCATGAACAGAATACTGAGGGCAATAAGAGAATGAGGAGAAGCACTACATTTTATTCCAATACTGAGTAACATGACCAGAAAGGGACTAAAGCAAAGAATCCCTTTTAAATACAGTAGAGGCTGATGTTTCTTAAGGAGAAAAAAATGGGGGGGCGGGTAGGGTTAGACCATGTTTTCATGTAATTTTTGATAACAGAGTATATATCTGATTACAGGTCAGTTAATCTCATATTAACAACTGACTCAGGTCTGGAATTGATTTAGGAATTTATAGGCATTTTTAAACTTTTACTAACGTGTTTGTGAAATATAGAATATATGCCATATGGAACATTGTGTGGTGTTAGTTAGGGAATGTGTAGCTGCAGTAGGCCTACTGAATTTTGGATGGACAGCGCACTGCACAGGACCCCCAGTCATCAGAGAATATTTTACAAATTGCTTATGTGGATATGCTCACACATACATAAAAGCCACTACTGCAAATATTTTAGAAATGACTGCAAGTGGCAAAATACAAAACTTATTATAATAACCCACTTGATGTGACAGAAAGAAAATGTGTTCTTCTAGAGGAGTTTGGACTTTTGCTGAGATCCCCCCAGATTTGATGGATCTCAGGACAGCCTGGATGATTTTATCGTTAGACTTGAAATCTGTGATTAACAGCTTTCCATTGTGATGTGATCACAGATCGTCAATTACTTTTAGATCCTGACCAATACTGTTGTGGTGTCTGGAGATTTAAATTAATGAATTATTTTAATGAAGCTGTTGCTGCTGTGCCATCTATGTGTAAAATTACTCACAGCCCCTCTCTCCAATCAGAGCCTCTAGATGGAACATTCCTGCTGCTGTATGATAACTACAGGTGTTTAATCAACTACCCAGAAGAGCTCAAACATTCTTCAAGTGGGAAAATCACTTATCAAACATAACATTAGTACTGATGTTTCTATGGAACAAAGGGGCACCACATTATTATTGAGTGACGTGTGGATGATACTATTGGTAAAAGTCTTGTATTTTGATGCACATCACTCTGCGGTAGATGAATAAAATGATGAAACCATAAGAATTAAAAAGTATGAAGTGATTTTGGAGAGGTCTGTGTGCATGTGGGTTTGCCAACTTAGGACACAAAACTTTGTGCTGCCTCTGGGACAAGAGGTGGTTTGAACTGCGCTAAATGTATGACAAGCTGATCACCTGTATAAATGCTTAAAATGATATTTATAGTTTTTAAAATATAAAATACAGTTCAATGAGCTTCATTTATGACTGATTTAGGTAGCGCTAGCTCTTTTCTAATCATGTCACTGTGCACTGTATGTTGTCTTTGTGGATAAATAGGTGTGTTGTGTGTTGTGCTTTTAAATTAATTTGCTTTGTTTACCTTCTGCACGGTTATCCCTGTGTCATTCTACTCACTATATACACAATCTGAGACCTGGAATAAGCGCTGGCATCTTCCTATACTATCTTAATCTTACTGAGAGAACACCAATGACCAAAATGGTTTCATTATGCTTTTATACAAGCAATACAGAGCACTAACAGCTAGTTACAGATCAACATAAAGATTTCCCATTTCTTTTAAGTGTGTGTGTTCAAGTGCAGCTCCAGTGATGAACTGTTAGGGCCAATTAAATGCAGAAGAAGAGAGGTGAATGGATTCAGATTCCTGATGATGTCTTTATGGAGTTCTGCTATTCCTTACGGCTTAATTAATCACAGCAAAGTTCTGTGTGTGTGTAAAGAGACTGAAAGTTGGTATTTGCTTTCCTTTACCAGTGTGTGTGTGTTACAAAGTTCAAAATATGTATGTGTGAGTGCGTGTCTGATAAATGCGCAGGGAGGCCAAAGGCCATTGATCTGATGGGGGCCTTTCTCTCTCAGCCACCTCATCTTCACCAGAGCTGCCAAGCAATTTAGTAGCTTCCTTTGCAGGCAGAGAAATATTAGTAGGAAAGAGAAAAGGGAGGAAAGAAAGAGCAGTGAAGATAAGGAAGGGGTAAGTAGCGTAAGGAGCGGGGGAGGAAAAGGCACTTGAAGAGAAAGGAAAGGAGTAGAAACGATCCTAATTAAGATTCATGACAAACAACTGGGGCTTTTAGCCAATGGTGGCAAAGCCCTCTGCCCTCATCATTAGTTAGTTACATTTCCTGCTGACCCATGAGTACTCTGAGGGATGTGTGTGTATATGTGAGTGTTATTTTATACATAACTTAAATCACAAACCTCTTCAAGCTTAGTTAACAAACACAGATACACACACAGAGTCCACACTTTTGACTGCATTTGACCTCCAGGTCCTTCCCTGGCAATACAGAGAAGGAGCCAACAGTCTAAGATAAGATTAGTTTTAGCTAATCTGTCATTAAATATCAAAAATTTTGGATTGTACATACCAGATTATATGCTCTGAACTACGCACAATACCTGCAGGTTTTCTGTTTTTAAAGAGGATCTGAGATCTAAAGCTAACCTTTATTCTTAACTGGATATATTGTACAGGAGTAAATTCCACCATATAAACTTTTATTAGTATATTAGTATATTTAGTATTGAGCCTTTCCATAGTGCAACAAACATGTATATTAAAACCATTATTATATGTAGAACTTGATTTCTGACTTTGGAACTTATCAATGGCAGTATCAAGAAAAGCACAATGGCAAACAACAATGCATGCTGTTCCTAGTTTAATAACATATCGCCTTCATTACCTTGTCTGCATCTCTACAGTCAGACCAAACCTCTAGGAAAATCAAATTTCATACTTGTAAACGCTGTAATGTACGCACTCATAGCAGAGATAAGCTGTAGACTCAAACAGCACATACTTTTAACAGATTTAGATCTTAGTAATACACTGAGGGGAACTATGTTCAAGCTAATACAGCAGAACAGTCTTACAGCAAACATCGTGCATCTCCAACAAGACAAGGAAGCAGTTATGGATGTGATAATCAATTGACCACAAATCATTATATGCTGATGCTTGAAATACTGTATATCTTTGGTGATTGGCTGATCATTATTTGTGCTTTTGTGCCACAGAAACAGTTTATTGAGCTGTATTCAGGACATTTGATGGACATTTTAAGATGTCACTTGGTCAAGACTAGAGGGCAACTGCAAACACCAAACATTAGGAAGTATTTCTACCATTACTTCACTTTTAAACAAGTTTTCGGTTCTTAATATGAATTCCAGCTACAATGTGTAATTTTAGTTAACTGAAACCACTCACCACCCTGTTAGAAAATTGTTAATATTAACCAAAATAACAGATTGCTGATTGCTTCTTAACAAGATCTGACATTTATATATTTAAACTTAACAGACCTTCCACATGAAAAGAACAACTCATCTGTTCTGTTTCTGCTAGGTAATAATGGAAATCCACCCTAACAAATACAACACACATATAACAACACTGATTAATGATAGTTGTTCTGATAATTAAATAATGTACAGAGGTCCCCTCTACTACAGGCTCCTTCAGGCTCCAGATACTATTGATTATAAGGCGATGAGGCGATGACTGTTAACAGACGACACAGGGAGAAAGAAATAAACTTGTCAAACAGACCTAGAGGGTGTGCTAGGGATAACAAGAGAAAAGAACCTATGGGGTATCTGGAAAAAAATAAAGACACAAACAGTGGGAATAAAAAGAACCAATGTGTTCTTCGTTAACGGACAGTGTGAGAGACAGGCTTTAAAGCCTGAAAGGTTCCCACAAAGCTGGAATTGTGGACTCCTCAGTGCCAACATGACATGCCAGTACAATCAACTTATAAACTCGTACACAGATGTATAGATATTTCATATATTTTATTAAAATCATTTTCTAACATCTCTGGTGGACCCTTGGAGTCCAGTGGTCCCTTGGCCTTGATTCTTATGTAATGGCCTTGAAACTATATGTAAAAAACTCCTTATTTGGAAATGGTCCTAGAGGTAAATACAAATAGTCAGTGTTTATATGCTTGTATTTTGTAAAGTACAAGGAAAAGTCCTGATGTGTCTGCAAAACATGAACTTATAATGAAAATAGAAGATGCAGCTAAAGACAGAAACACTCTTGATTTCCCAAAATTTTAGACAGACGTTTTTCAGATTATCTGGCACACTTCAGATCTTTCATCACATGTGACAGACAGAACATACCTCCAACACATAATATTGAATAGAGAATTACTTTTTCTTATGTGTAAACTGCCTTTAGACTGTATCTGATGCTTCTTGTCAGCAACTGCAAAGGAGAATGTCTCTTTCTGTTAATGATGGGGACTACAAAAATACCACAGAATTAATATCAGAACAAGATACAGAGGCTGAAAGCAGAACTTGTTCAAAAGCTGCACTTGAGCAATGACTTCTCTTAAAACAATGCCAGAGGAAAGTTTGCAGTTTATATAACAACTGTTATACTATTGTTAAACAACTGACCTTTAAAGATAAATGATGAATGATGTACATACACATACTTAGAACAAAACAGAACCGAAATGTGATTAATATAATGTGAGATAAGCAGCATCGTACTTGGTGTGTGTCATGTTCAGATCCTGGTGAATGGTGCATTTGCTTATGTATGTGTTAGCATACATATAAGCTATATAAGGCATCCTTAGTAACAATGAATTTTATGAAAGAACTAGCACCCCATATTGGAGGATCCCATTAAATTGTATTCAATTCAATTCAATTCAATTCAATTTTATTTATATAGCGCCTTCCACAATCAAAATTGTCTCAAAGCGCTTTACAGAGACCCAGAGCCTGACCCCAGAGCAAGCACTTAAGGCGACAGTGGCAAGGAAAACTCCCTTTTAACAGGAAGAAACCTTGAGCAGAACCTGGCTCAGATGGGGGACCCTCCTGCCGATGGCCGGGCTGGGTGAAAGGAGGAAAAGGAGGAAGATAGGACAGCTAGGAATGGAGGAGAAAGACATGCAGCATAATACAGACAATGTGGGTCAGTATTTACATTACAGTTAGTGGACAGTTATTGGATAATGTGTGCTCAGCAGATTAGAATTATGAAACAGAGCACGGAGGCAAAAAGCTGTCATGACTGGTAATTATTTACATTACAGTCTGCAAAGAATATTAATCAAATATTTATCTGTAGCAGAACGGAACATTAAACATGTTAGAAATCGATCATTGTAAACAATACAATATCATATTATGTGCAACAGGTAATATGATACAATTAAATGGGATCCTCCAATATGCTGATATTTGACCTTGTGTGTGTCTCGCCTTAACGTTTTATTGTCTTTATTGTTCTTCTTTTATTATTGTGCTGTTGTTTTAATAGTAAGACAAAGGCAAATTTCCTGCCATAGCGCAACAATAAAGCTTTATTCCATTCTATTTTTGTGTGCATTTCTGGAGAAGCATAGTTCCAACTTAGAATAGAAGCCAATCCACAGCCTGTGTTGACAGCTGTATTAATTAAAATGGTGCATCTGTTCTGTCAGACGCGCATAAGATAGATGACTAAAAACAAATCTGAAATGCTTCCTGTGTAGACACACCTTTCGGGTCAAAAGTTTCTAGCAAAGCACTAGAACAGCATCCAGTGTATGTTGTGTAAAAGCACTGAGTAAGGTCTGCCTGCAGATACACCAACCACAACTCCCTAATGGGAAGCTAATTGGCTGTTAATGATAAATTCTTCTTGAGCCTGAGTTCCCTCATCTGTTTAAACAGCTGCTACATGTGGAGTAGGAAGAAATCTGAGACAGTAGAAGAAACTATACCAACATATTTACAGTGTATATCGTATGGTGGTATTCATTTTTTTCATTTTCTATGATATGGACTATATTCATTAAATTAAAGAGATAGCTTAGATTTTAGTCAGTGAAATGGTTTAATGGTAGTACTAATGCTGGGACTTTCATAAATATTTGTTCAAGACATTTCAAGAGTGTTCTTGAAACCGACTGATTAAAAGTCTTTCCCCCAATAACACTTAACTGCTATGAAATGAGAGAGATATGGAAAGAGAAAGGGAGGCAGAAGGAAATGAATAAAAGATAGTGTATTGCGAGGAAAGAGAGGGGCTTCTCTCTACAGTATGTTAATGTGTCATGAGCTACATAGTCTGGCTGCTCTCCCTGTCAGGATAACAAGACTGCTGATGAAACATGTATGACAGGTAACATATCCCTAGTCTCATTCTATCTCCCACACACACACACACACACACACACAAAATAATGTAGCAGAATGCTAGTATTTTCTTACTATTATTACTATTACTTTCAGGGAAGCATGCTGTATTTCATTTGTAATTAATTAGTATTAATGTTGCCAAAAGTGTTGTTACCCTCAAACCTCATTCAAACAATGCTGCTGAAATAAAGCTGTGAAAAAAGCTGAACTCCTGATTATTCAACAAAGAGCTTCTAAAATGTCCTGGATAAAATGATTGGTATCTCTTATAAGTGGTGATAAATAAGTGGATTGTTTTAAGTGGATGCTTCTGAATCAAACTGGGCCCCATGAAAGAAAACCCAGGAAGACCCAACTTTGGAAAGAGAAACTGTAGTTTGCTAAACTGCATGTTGACAAGCCCAAAATACTTCAGGGAGAATGACCTTTGGACAGATGAAACAAAGGTAGATCTTTTAGCTGAGTCACATCAGCTCTATGTTCACAGAACAAAATAAAATTAAGCATTCAAAGAAAAGAACACCATCCCCGCTGTGATACATGAAAGAGGCTCAGTAATGTCACAGAGTTCCTTTGCGGTGCCTAGCACAGGGTTTCTTGAATCTATGTGCACTACACAATGAAATCGCAAGATTATCAAGGCACTCTGGAGCAAAACACCTTGCCCAGTTTCAGAGAGCTATCTGAGTCACAAATCATGGCTCCTTCAACAGGATAATGACTCAAAGAATACATCTAAAAACACCCAAGACTGGATGAAAGGAAAACATTGCATAATTCTAAAGTGGCCTGCTGCGAGTCCTGATCTTTATCCAACTAAACATCTTTTCTATAGCAGAGGTCACTAACAGGCGGATCATGGTCCGGTCCGGACCCAGACGCCGCCTTATGCGGACCCAGACCTACGATCAATAAATTATCGATTATTCTACATCACAACGGGACGCTAATATTTTAACCAGCACAGCTTTTCTTGTCTTTACAGTATCTATTTAGCGGACCTTACAGACCAATTGCATGCGAGTTAAGCCATTGCACATGACGCTGCTCAGCCAATCAAATTCGAGAGTGAAAGCGCAACTCTGAATACAGAGATGAGAGGTGAGTGACAGGTGGAGAGGGAAGTTAGCGATACAAGGAGATGACATTTATAGACAAGTGAGCCGGAGACAGGAAGAGAAGACAGCGAGACAAGTGAGCGGGAGACAGATAGAGAAGATAGAGAGGCGAGTGAGCGGGAGACAGCGAGAGACGATGGCCCTGACACCATTCCAGCCCAGATTTACTTCAAAACTTAAGTGACAATAAATATTTTTGAATTGTACTTTGTTTAATTTAACAGTCAGTATGAGGCTATATATATATATATATATATATGTATGTATGTATATATATATATGAGACATTATGGTGTTCCGGACCTTCGCTTGAAGAAATTTTCTCTCACTGGACCTCTTAAAATTTTAGTTGAATACCCCTGCTCTATAGTATATCAATAAAGTCTTTCTTATTTCAGATCAACAAGATTCCTGTCACACTGGGTAGACTTCCTTCTGGAAGCTGTTGCCAGTTGCACTGTTTCAGCTACCAATATCTGCTCCTCCTGACTGACAGAGGATGCCAAACTTACAGACATTGTGCTTGATTTCAAAGTGGTGAGTCAAAACACAACCTCTCCACTAAAAGTCAAAGGAGGTTTAGAATGCCTGAAACAAAGCTGTACAATGTATCGTCAGATGATGTCGAGGAACAGTGTGGCACAGATACACAGTGTGTATCTGTCCACATTTGAATGTGGGGTGAAAAGCCTGCTGTTATAGCCTTCTTTTGGCTGCATCCCATTGCCTCCCTAACCTCTCCCCAACAACTCCAAGTCATTTATGTGTCTTTGTAATCTCAACACCACAAAATGCACGAAGAGGGTACAGCACACTTTCATTCTTCTCAAAGGCATTCATAGTTTTGCGCTCAGTTGTTGACACAAAAAGGGACAGGAGCAGTCTTGAGAAGAATGAAAAAACAGAGCTTGATAGAGGAGTTAAAGCTCTGTCTGCTCTTTTCACCTCCACACACCTGACCAATCACTGTATGAGGTGGCTCATTTTCAGAAAGTTCAAGCCTTCCCCCCAATTCTGACAACAGAAAGGTGATGGTGCCTTAATTATAGTCAATGCTGGAAGCTAGCTGTTAAATTATAAGCTAACAGAAATATCTAGTATTCAAAATAAACTAGTATAAAGTACTGTGAATAAATAAAAGCACAATGTAAAATGGAAAGTGTACCCAAGAGATACCAAAAATGAACATGTTTCATGTTGATCAGACTTGATGTGTGCAAGTGAAAAAAGTTATGGAAATACGACCATTACTTAGACACCTCTGGATTGAAAGTGTTGATCAAGGAAAAAATTCTGAACTGTTGGTGGTACCAAAGGTCAGAGAATCATCAGAATTAGAACATCACCCAAGGAGAGACAACAACACCACTACTCCACCAGCTCCACCGCAGAGAGAGCAACAGCTGCATGGTGACAACGACAGGACTGCTTCACTGGCCCTCCACATGGATCTCCCCATCCCACGTCCTCCTCTACAGCCCTGTACCCCCTCAACTGCATCCTCCTCCAACTTCCCAACATCGATCTCCCCGCCTGCTTCACCCCTTGGATTTCCAAGTCACATGGAGAGTTTGGTGAAGTCTGGGATAAAAATGGTTCCCCTAACTCCCAACCTAACCAGATCTGCAACCCCAACCAGCATCCCCCTGGACACCACCTCCAAAGCCCCCCAGATGCAGTATCTCCTCCCCTTCTTCCCCACAAATTATGCAGCTCAGGTCAATTCAACCCACCCCTCCTTCTTCCACTCCGCTAAACACATCATCTAGGCCTCCTCAACCCCCACCCAGACCACTGGTTGCTAAGGCCTTTAAAAGCACCAAGACTGCTATCAGGGACTAGGATGCCCAGGGTCTCTGCTGTTTGAGGACGTATAGCCACAATAATCCCTCTATCAACCCGAGGCCCAGGGACAGAACACTCTCCCACAGTAAATGTTTTTCCCGACGTTTCCAAGGAAAAGCCAGGACACAAAGTGCCGATTTTGATAAGCAAAAGGAAAAGAAAGCGTCAATTTTTAAGAAATACATCAACAAAACCAGTGGTGGAGGAAGTACTGAAGCCTAGTACTTAAGTGAAAGTACAAATATCCTACAAAAAATATACTCAAGTGAAAGTGGAAGTACTGCATCAAGAATCTTACTTAAGTAAAAGTACTAAGTACTTACTTTTAAATTTACTTTAAAGTATTTTTTAAAGTAAAAGTACTCACGCAATGGGTTGTCTCAGTGTCTGGGCCATTTTTTATTCTGTTTTTCTTAATTACTTTATTGATCCCTCCTGGGGAAATTATTCTCTGCATTTTACCCACACCAAGTGAACGAAACACACACACGAGCATTATGCACATGAGCAACATGCACTAGAGACGCTCGGGCAGGGGGCTGCCTAGTGAGGCGCCCGGGGAGCTGGGGAGAATCGGTGCCTTGCTCAGGGGCACCACAGCCATGCTCGCAGAGGCAGGGGAGGCGCGTCTCCTTCACCATATCCGTTTTTTTGCGCTTGATCGAGGGATCGAACCCACGACCCTCGGATCTCAGGCCGGTCCAAAGTCCAAAGCCGTACTCTTAACGTACTGCGCTGCGCCCACAAATTTTGATAAAGAATGTAGATATACTGATTTATGCCTCTGCCTATGTCACCTGCTTAAAAACGACCAAAGCCCAAAGTACAACGCAATGTTTTCTGATGAGTTTGCAAACTGCTTTCTATTGTATGCATTGATTTTGATTGTGTTATTGTAGTGGGTGATTTTAATATCCATGTTGACAATCCTAAAGATGGAAGTGCTAAAGAACTCTTCAACATCCTGGACAACTTTGGACTTTTGCAGCATGTAACAGATCCAACACACAACAAGGGACATATATTGGATCTAATTATTTCCAAAGGTCTCAATATTTCTGAGGTTGTGGTGACTGATGTTGCTTTTTCTGATCACTACTGTGTTTCTTTTAAAACCTGCTAATCATAACAAAGCTGAAGAAAAGGTGGTCAGAAAAGGCTGTATTAATGATAACACATGTGCAGCATTCACCCAGGCATTTGTACCATCACCAACCCTGCCCGCAGCTCCCGTTGATGACCTTGTAAATTGTTTCATTTCCAAAGTTAAAACTATTATCGATCCAATTGCCCCGTTCAAGACCAAAGTTCTATCAGGAAGGAAAAAGTCACCTCGGAGAAATGCTACACTGGTTAAAGCTCAAAAAAAAAATCTGCAGGCAGGCAGAACGCAGATGGCGAAAAAATAAACTCCAGGTTTATTATGACATCTACAAAGAGAGCCTACATAACTACAATCAAGAACTGAAAGAGGCAAGACAATCCTTCTTTTCTGACATCATTGATAGAAACAGTAACAATGCTCACACGTTGTTTTCTATTATAGACAGACTGACAAACCCAGGAGTATCAGTCCCACCTGAACTGCTCTCCAAAAGATCATGCAATGACTTTGCACTGTTTTTCACAGACAAAATATCAAAAATAAGACAGTTTGTAGTTCCAGCTCAGGTAAAATGATGATGTCACTTTTGCCTTCCTGTCCACCAGTTAGCCTAGCACATTTTAACCTGCTAGATAATACAGCACCTACAGAACTCGTCAAACAACTAAAATCTACAACATGCTCACTCGATGATCTGCCAAAAAAATTTTTCAAAAATGTTTTTAACTGCATAGCTTCAGATGTGTTGCAGATAGTCAACAAGTCTCTTGAGTCAGGGCAGTTTCCCCAAGCCCTGAAAACTGCAGTTATTAAACCTCTTCTTAAAAAATCTAATCTGGATGCTTCAGCTATAAACAACTACAGGCCAACATCTAACCTTCCTTTTCTGGGAAAGATCATTGAAAAGACTGCTTTTCAACAAATTCATGCATTTTTGGTGCAAAACAATCTTTTTTAATGAATTTCAGTCTGGTTTTCGAGCACATCACAGCACTGAGACAGCACTTGTGAAAGTCTTGAATGACATACATCTGAATAATGATGCATCCAAAGTCTCTGTCTTAGTATTACTGAACCTTAGTGCTGCATTCGATACAGTTGATCACAATATACTCCTTGACAGACTGGAAAACTGGGTAGGACTCACTGGCACAGTGTTGAGTTGGCTCAAATCTTACTTACATGGTAGGGATTACTTGGTCTCAATGAAATCTGACCGAACTAAGATTACATACGGGGTTCCTCAGGGGTCCATTCTTGGACCACTTCTGTTCAATATCTACATGCTGCCCCTAGCTCAGATCATCGAACATCACAATATCTCGTACCACACTTATGCAGACGACACACAACTTTATATATCAGTGTCACCACACGACTACAGTCCCTTACATTCACTAAGCAAGTGTATTCAGCAAATCAATGAGTGGATGTGCCAGAATTTTCTCCAGCTCAATGCAGATAAGACAGAATTGATTGTTTTTGGCCCCAAAAATGAAAGGTCCAAGATCAGTGCTCACCTTGACTCCATGTCACTGAAGGTTACAAATCAAGCCAGAAATCTCGGTGCAATCCTTGACTCAGACCTGAATTTCACCAACCATATAAAAGCTATCACCAAGTCTGCCTATTACCACCTGAAAAACATTGCTAGGATCAAGGTTTTCTATCCAAACAAGACACAGAAAAACTTATCCACGCATTCATTTTCAGTAGGCTAGATTATTGTAATGGCATCCTAACAGGTCTAAACAAACGATCTATCAGACAGTTGCAGCTGGTCCAAAATGCTGCTGCCAGAGTCCTGACTAACACCAGAAAAATGGACCACATTACACCTGCCCTCAAATCACTGCACTGGCTTCCTATGAGTCAAAGGATACAGTTTAAAGTTCTACTCTTGGCCTACAAAGCACTGAATGGTCTTGGACCAAAATATCTCATGGACTTACTCTTTCCTTATGAAGCATCCAGACCCCTTAGATCATCAGGGACAGGCCTACTGTGTGTTCCTAGGGTCAGAACTAAACAAAGTGAAGCAGGATTCAGTTATTCTGCTCCTCACTTGTGGAATAAACTTTTCTGCTCCAATGTTTTAATATATTTCTTTTATTCTATTATTTATTTTAATGTAATATGATTTGCTTTTATGATTTTAATGTAATCTGTAAAGCACTATGAATTACCTTGTGTACGAATGGTGCTATATAAATAAACCTTGCCTTGCCCAGAAGTCCATTTATCATGTTGTGAGGATCATAAATATTGATACTATTGATCTGCTCTGAACCAAAACGTTGGACAGCCCGTGTCCCACTGACATCACCATGCCTCATGAATCTGAAATATTAAATGCTTCTGACAATGGTTTGTAGTAATGCAAAATTTCAGTACATCATAATTATTTAATATCCAGACATACTGACTGTATGTCACTCTCCACTAATATCACATTTTAATATACATTACAGTGTTCTAGGGTATTCCATTGATCAGCTGACCTTTTACTTTTGCTATTTTACAATTAATGCACTTCCCATCAATACAAGGGCACTGCCAATCAACTGCGTGCTTTTATCAATATGTTGTTTTAGCCTGATATGGTTCACATGGCTGCTGGTGTATAGGTGCTGAGCTGTAATGTTGAACCTACCTTGTGACTGCCCTGTGGGGAGGGCACTAGAAAATACCATTTTCTACCAACAAAAATAGAACTGTTGATCAGTTAACCATACTTCAGGCATGTCTTAAAGACATAAAGGCCTGGATGACCTGTAACTTTCTTCTGCTGAATTCAGACAAAACTGAGGTTATTTTGTTTGGTCCCAAACACCTCAGAAACAGTTTATCTAATCATATAGTTACTCTGGATGGCATTAATTTAGCCTCCAGTACAACTGTGAGGAACCTTGGAGTTATTTTTGATCAGGATTTGTCCTTTAACTCATATATAAAACAAGTCTCTAGGACCGCCTTCTTTCACCTGCGCAATATCAGTAAGATTAGGAACATTCTGTCGCAGAGTGATGCTGAAAAATTAGTCCATGCTTTTGTTACTTCTAGGCTGGACTACTGTAATTCCCTATTATCAGGATGTCCAGTTAACTCTCTAAAAAGCCTCCAGCTGATCCAAAATGCTGCAGCGAGAGTACTGACTGGAATTAGCAAGAGAGATCACATTACTCCTGTACTAACTTCTCTTCATTGGCTTCCTGTAAAATCCAGAATTGATTTTTAAATCCTTCTCCTTACATATAAGGCCCTCAATGGCCAGGCTCCTTCATATCTCAAAGAGCTGATAGTACCATATCATCCTAACAGATTGCTTCGTTCCCAGAATGCAGGTTTGCTTATGGTTCCCAAAATCTCTAAAAGTAGAATGGGAGGCCGAGCCTTTAGTTATCAGGCCCCTCTCCTATGGAACCAACTGCCAGTTTGGGTTCGGGAAGCAGACACCCTCTCTAATTTTAAAACGAAGCTTAAAACCTTCTTGTTTGATAAAGCTTATAATTAGTTGTAGTTACAGTCCTAGTTATTTATTAAACTTATAGTTAGTCACAATTATCTCTATAGACACTGTTACAGTTAAGGATATAGCCCTTAGTAGGGCTGGCTCAGGCAACTGAATCATCCCCTAGTTATGCTGCTATAGGCCTAGGCTGCTGGGGACATCCCATGATTTACTGCGCACTTCTTCTTCTTTCTCTTTCTCTCCTCAGACCCACTCTCAAATTTATTAGCCTTTATTACATGTCATTAACTCTGTGTCCTCTCTGTCCCGTAGTCCTGTGCTTGTTTCTCTCTGGTCTCTCTTTCTCTGTACCTTTCTGCAGGTACCTCTGGCTCTGGAGCTGCTTGTCCTATGGTCCTGGCTCCACCCACCTGCTGCTGTTTATTGTTTACAATGATCTATTTCTAACATGTTTAATGTTCCGTTCTGCTACAGATAAATATTTGATTAATATTCTTTGCAAACTGTAATGTAAATAATTACCAGTCATGACAGCTTTTTGCCTCCGTGCTCTGTTTCATAATTCTAATCTGCTGAGCACACATTATCCAATAACTGTTCACTAACTGTAATGTAAATGCTGACCCACATTGTCTGTATTATGCTGCATGTCTTTCTCCCCCTCTCCTCCATTCCTAGCTGTCCTATCTTCCTCCTTTTCCTCCTTTCACCCAGCCCGGCCATCGGCAGGAGGGTCCCCCATCTGAGCCAGGTTCTGCTCAAGGTTTCTTCCTGTTAAAAGGGAGTTTTCCTTGCCACTGTCGCCTTAAGTGCTTGCTCTGGGGTCAGGCTCTGGGTCTCTGTAAAGCGCTTTGAGACAATTTTGATTGTGGAAGGCGCTATATAAATAAAATTGAATTGAATTGAATTGAATTAATATTACTACTTTTACTTTCACATTCAAGGTTCATCCAACTAAATTAGCCATAAACTGGAGGTGCAGACAGTTTGTGTGTTTAGTTGGCAGAGAAAGGACATTTAGTCAGGTGTAAATGAAGCTGTGAAGAAAGATCTCTGTGGGAAATAGTTTAACACCTGTCTAAGACAGGCTGCTCCTAGCTGTGTGTGTGTGTGCATGTGTCTACATACACACAGTGTGTATGTGTCTGTATACTTCTTCAATGTTGCACTTCTTCACATGCAACCAACACATCTTTCTCATTCTCACGTGTTCTCACAGTCTGTTCATACTGTGTCTAGCAGACTATGGGGGTGTCTTCAGTGTGATGGACATCACAAGGGAAAGAACAAACTGAAATTAACCACATATGGAGATATGAAAGCCCAAGTACTGAGGCAAGACTGCTCCTTCCTGTTCATCCCTTCAAGAGTAACTGAAATTTGTGTTTTTCTTGACATTCAGTGGTTTAACCTTGCTTAAGTGATAATACAAGTGTACTCCCAGACCCCCTGGCATCACTGTTGTGATTACAGGTTTACGTGTGAACACTTCTGACCACACCTACTCACACAGGTCAGTTAGTAAGTCTTTGAAGGTACCCTGTGGAGTATTTGGTAATGTAGCATTGTGCCTACAAACACCAGGAATAAAAAGACTGAATGCTAGCAAGCATGCATCCAAACAATATAGGATTTCAAAAAACAGCTTTGCAAATTAATATGGAAGGAAAACATTCAGGCTATGTCTGGGGTATTCTCTTTTAGTATCCTTTGGCACCTCACCTCACCAATATCACTGATGCTCCTTGGCTGTGCACACCTCATGCTCCTATTGCTCCGCTGTAAAAGTTAAGAAGAACCTGGTGCAGGAATTTTGCCTTCTTAGGTTTCCTTGAGAAGTACAGTGATTTCTGAGCTTTCTTTAACAGAGATGTGTGAGGTGGAAATGTATGATGACCATGACAGTTTCCCTGTGATGCTGATTCCCAGGAACCCAAAACTGTTCACCTTCTCCACCTCAGCTCCTTTCTTTTGTTCATGTTGAGCAGTAGGTTGTTCTCTGTGCACAACTCTGCAAGATTGTTGATTTTCCGATATGAATTCTTTGTAATCTTTGGTTTGTAATCCCTCCGATGACAGTGGTGTCTGCAACCTTCAGAATAAAGTTGTGTGCTGAGCACTATGGTGGTGTGCCAATCAGAATCATCTGGGGTCTGTTTGTGAGGATCTTCAATGTCCACTTGCGCAAGATTGTTCTAAATGTTGAGATGAAATCCACACACATCATTCTGATGTAGGTGTTGTTATTTTGTGGAGGGCAGTGGAGATGGCATCCGCTGTTGATCTGTTGGTTCTAATACTAAATGGTGAGGGTCTGGGCTGACTGGTATGTTGTTTGATGTTTTGCAGAACCAGTTTTGCAAAGCACTTCATCAGAATGGGAGTGAGTGCCACAGGGCAGTAACCTTTTAAAATAGACATAGACTTTTTTGGAACAAGGATGATGGTGGGTGTCTTGAAGAAGGTGGGAACACTCCTGTGACAAAAATGTCAGTAATAACATCAGCTGGCTGATTGGCACATGTTTTAGTGCACAGCTAGGGATGTTATGAGGCTCAGCAGCTTTACCCATATTCACTGTAAGCAGGATTCTTCACACAACCGCTGTGGATACTGGCAGTGGCAGGTCCTCTGGAGGCAGAACATATTTTACAGCTGACTCTTTGTTGAGGAGTTGAAAGCAAGTATAAATGTGTTCAGCTTATCTGGAAACGTGGCCTCACACATGGTTCCTGCTTTTGCAGCCTGTGGTGATCCGGTTAACCCATCAAATACCCTTGTGTTGTTGGTGCTGAAATCGCTCACCAGTCTTCACTGATGTTTCTGCTTTGCCTCCTTGATGCCAGCTTTTAATCTTGATCTGGTGGTGTTGTATGCTTCCTTGTCACCTAACTGAAAAAGGGAGTTGTTCCAGTTCTGGACAGAGCTCTCACCTCTCCATTTACCAAACTTTTTTCATTGGGGAATGATGTATGATGCCACTGATGATGTATATTCCCCAAGATTGATGTAGTTCTCCTGGATGGCAGCATCTGTGAACATCTGTGCACTCAAAACAGTCCTGTAGAGCTGCTGTAGCTTCATCTGTCCCCACTTGTTTTTACTGATGGTTTGACCCTTTTTATAAGCTGGAGTAAGTTTGCAGGAGAAGCAGGGAAATGATGGTGTGATAAACCAAAACGAGGATAGCGGAGGGCTTTGTAGCTGCCAGGAATGTTCATATAAATGCTGGCTCTCTTGGGGACATAGACATGCTGATGGAATTTGAAAGAGATGCGCCTCCCCTGCCTCTGCAACCATGGCCGTGGTGCCCCTGAGCAAGGCACCAATCCACCCCAGCTCCCTGGGTGCCTCACTAGGCAGCCCCCTGCCCCAGCATCTCTAGTGCATGTGCATGCTTGTGTATGTGTTTTGTTCATTTGGTGTGGGTAAAACGCAGAGAGTAATTTCCCCAGGAGGGATCAATAAAGTAATTAAAATTACAAAAAAATTACACTCATTCTCATTATCACTCATTCTCTGGGCAGATAATATGGTTGACATTAAAAACTCCACATCTGGTAAACACATCCACTTTGTCTTTGAGCACCAAACATCACTGAAGTAAATACAGAGTCTACCTCCCCTTGTCCGGACAGAGTCTTGTGTTCTATTGAACACTGTTCGGCTACCAAGTGCGGATGCTGTAATGGTGCCAGGTCTCTGTAAAGATGTGGCCACAACAGTCTCTGTTTTCCCGCTGCTAAGTCTTATTTCATCCATTCTATTTTCCTGTGACCAGATATGAGCTAGGAGTAGGGTGGAGAGAGGAATAGCCTTAAGTCCAAAGACTTAGCTTAACTCTTATCCTAGCAATCTTTCCTCACTTTCTGGTGTCAACAGCACTGAGTAATACTTGAGAAAATAGCAAATTAAAGTAGCAAATTAGAAATGTAGCAAAATTTGTAGCAGAATGAGTTACTGACCACCGCATCTGCATGCATCACTGTAACCATGGATGGGCAGCAGGTGGATAGTAAAGGTGCTGTCCACCATCTAGAGCGTTTAGATAGGTAAAGGTCCACACCCCGAAGAACAGCTGATCAGAAAGAGGTCCTTTTAACATGGCACATGGCACATTGATAGGGACAGGTGGAGGCAGTCGCCATGCTACAGTTTGCCCCGATAAAAGTAAGGAGTCCAAATGTGTGAGGTAGATGCTGACATGTTTAGACTAAGACCATTTGTTGAATTGACAGCACCTGTGTGCACGTTCAGTCACAGTTCATTTTAGATTAAATCTGTGTTTAACAGGGGTTTATGCCCTGGTTTTTTATTCTATCTGACATTTATGTGAAAGTTATAGCCAAAAATGCAAGTTGTGAGGTCACAGTGACCTTGACCTGTGGATATTCAGGCCTGAAAAAGAACTTTCAGATACTTTTTATAACAGAGTGGTGAAAATTTATAAATGAATAATAGAAAGACTCTTAGCTGGTTACAAAAAGCATTTGCAAGCTGTGATATCTACCAAAGGGAGTTACTAAGGACTGGCTTAGCAGGTTGCCTAAACTTTTGTATATGCCACAATTACTGTTATTTTTTATTTTATTTTATTTCCATTTTCTAAGTTCATGGAATATGTAACAGAGCATTTGCTGAAGGAGTTGTATTTACTAATTTTCACTTAAAATATCGCTTCAATCTGTTATTTCTATACAATTTTGCACACCGTTGGTTACTGGCTTCTGTCTGTTTAAATAACTCACAGAAGACTTGCTTGCTCATACACGTATGCAAACATACCAGGGACTGGACTATAGTTGAGACATGGTCTTTTTGTCTCACTCACACACAGTCATACAGTGCAGGGATCAGTTCCAGAGAATGCCTCAGAGCAGCAGTTTGAAGCATTCACACAGAGGATTTGCAGCATCTCTGTCTGTCTGGAACAAAGAATTAATAGGAGCCTTCTGCTTCACAGACAACGCATGCGTTTTGGCTTCAGAAAGTATTAGACCCCTTCACTTTTTGCATACTTCGCCGTGTTGCAGATTTAATTTTAAATGGATAAAATTGCCTTTTTGCCCTTCTGTCTACACTCAATAAATCATATTGCTAAAGTGAAGACATGTTTTAAGAAATGTTTTAAAAATCAGTAATTTAAATTTCTCTTTCACAAAAATATTCCCACATTTAATTCAGTACATTGTAGAAGCCCCTTTGACAGCAATGGCAGCTTCAAGTCTTCTTGGGTAAGTCTCTACAAGCTTACCTAGATTTGGACAGTTTATCCCTTTTTTCCTTGAAGATCCTCTCTAGCGTTGACAGATAGGATAGGAAGCATCTGTGAACCGCTTTATGTACAATCTTCATTTCTCTGAACAGATGTTCTGTGGGGTCTGGGCTTTGCTTGGGCCACTCAAGAACTTGTCCCAAAGTCTTTCCATTTCCAAGCATTGGTTGTATGCTTCAGGTCACTGTCTTGCTGAAAGGTGAAACATCATCCAACTCACAGGTTGCATGTAGGGTTAGGGTTAGGAACCTTTCTGTATGTGGCTGCAATCATCCTTCCCTCAATTTTGACTAGACTCCCTGTCCCTGATGCTTAGAAGCACCCCTATAGCATGATGCTCCACCATGCTTCACCATAGGGAGGGTATTAGCCAAGTGATGAGCAGTGCCTGGAGTTCTGTGTCCTGGCTTCCATGTTTCTGTCAAACCAGACCAGAGAATCGGATGCCTCATGCTCTTAGAGTCTTTCAGTGCTGTTGGCAAACTCCAACCGGGTTGTCAAATGCCTTTGTTGGCAATGTCAAAAGTCCTTCAGTCCAGCCACTCTAGTGTGAAGGCCTCACTGATGGAGTGCAACTGAGATAGTCATCCTTCCAGCAAGTTTTCTCATGTCTGCAGGACTGCTGAAGCTATCTTCGAGTGACCGTTGGGTTCTTGGTCAGCTACCTGACCAAGGCCCTTCGAAATTATTGAATCCATTGTGCTCCTGGGAACACTTAAAGCTTTAGAAACTGTTTTATACCCTTGCTCTGATCTTTGCTTCTCCACAATTTTATTGTGGAGGTGCACAGAAAGTTCCCTGTCCTTCATGGCTTGGTTTTTGTCCAGCCATGCAATGTGAATTATGTGAGCTTATGTGCAAAGGTGTATGCCTTTCTAAACTATACCCATTCAACCAATTCAATCCAACCCTCTTGTCAATGGACAACCTGCAAAGACTAGTCAATCACATATTTCATTTCAAGATTTGCATTACAGTGTCCAGAACCTGTGCATGCGTGGCCCCTAGCCCCCTTGGGCGTAGACCCTTAAAAATCTGAGCTATTGATTTTATTGAATCTCCAGTAGCTTTGTTGCTTGGAACCCTTTTGGAAACCCTTTGACACAGTGTGTGTGTGTGTGTGTGTGTGTGTGTGTGTGTGTGTGTGTGTGCGTGCAAGTTAGTACTTACTACTTATAGGTCTCTGAGCGAACATATTCAAAAACATGAGAGACACCCAGCTGGAACTGGTCTGCAATGGGAGTGACCCAGGGATTATTCTCTGCTTTAAACACCTGTTTAGGACCAGTCAGATCCAGATTACCTGAAGACAGAGAGACACACAAACATACAAATGAATTGATCACCCTCATCACCTGGTAATGTGTATAATACTGTGCCCTGATCACATCCAAATTTGAGTTTGAGCAGTCATCAACAAGGTGTGCACGAAAACACCTTGGTGATTAAAGAGGTCAGAGGAGAATTGCCATGTTTACAGCTGTGGTGAGCAGAAAAGCATCTCAGAAGCATCAATGTCGGGTTCCTGTCAGCCAAGAACAGAAAACTGAGGCTTTAGTGGGTACAGGCTCACCAAAACTGGACTGAAAAACATAGCCTGGTTTCATAGTCATAACCTTGCATGTCACAAAGCAAGTCTTTCAAACTGGTTTCATGAACATGACAATGGGTTCAGTATAATTCAGTGGTCTGACCAGATCTGAATCCAACACTTTTGGAATGTGACAGAATGGGAGATTTGCATCATGAATGTACTGCTGCCAAATCTGCAGATATCACGTAAGTATGTCAGTATCACAATCTCAGTGGAATGTTTCCAACATCTTGTGGAATCCATGCCACTGAGGCTTTTTTGTGAAGCAAAGTGAAGCCCTACACAGTATAATTATGGTGTTCCTAATAAAGTGCTTTGAAAATGTATATTGTAATTTTGTAATAATTTTTCATCTTTGACATAATCTTTAATTTTTACACTTATTCTAATTCACATTGGTACACATTAGTCTTACAGTTCGTCCATCTAAAGTATGCCACACCTACATTTCACTGCACATACTGAAACTATGTCTGTGACAAATGACAAAATATTTGAAACTCTGAATCTTGATCCTACACAGATCATTATTTTTTAACTAGTATGGACGATTACTGATTTGTGGATGCTGAAACACCACAGCTGTAAAAACCAATAGCCAGAGTGTAATACAAAGTGTCTGTAAATATTAGTAGCTGTTTTGGATTTTGACTGAATTTTTTCAGGATAGAGTATGTGTGATTTTGCATATACATCATGTGTGCATGTGACTGTATGTGTGTGTGGTCAGTACCAAGTTCAGGGGGCAGAACGGTCAGTCTGTTGCCCTGGATGTGAAGCTCTTTGAGTTGAGCTAACTCCCCAATCTCCTTAGGCAATGAGATCAGATCATTATCCCTCAGACTCAACTGGACAGGACATAAAAAAAAAACAGAAGAAAAACAGGACACACTCATTTAATGCACACAATCTGAATCTGGGCCACTTAATATACAGCTGCATAATTGTATCATGCATGAAGGCAGACACATGCATATACAGACCCCAAAAGTGTCATGCCTAGGTAGTATCTCTCCCTCATTCCTAGTTTTTCTGCTGTTTTCCCTGCCTTGCGTATGTTGTTTGTCCTGTTTGTCATCAACTCCACCTGAAGTTTGAAGTATTTAAACCCCGGTCCTTTGCTCCTCTCTTAGCAAGAGTGTACCATTATACCATAAAGTGCAAATATTTTCCTTTAGCTGTTTTGATCTTGGCTATCCCTTTGTCAAATTGTATGTCAGGTTCATCTCTCTCTGACTTCATGATTTACCCACAACACTCAATTTGTCTCCTGTGTCTGCTGGAGATTCAGATCTCTGCCTGCTTCACTCTGCTGTTTCCTATGGTTCAAACCTGCAATCCCACCTGCCCAACTCTTCCAACATAGATCGCCTTCTACAATACATTACAACATTTGTTTGAAATGTATTGCTTCTTTATTATCGAAGAACTTAACAAAAACGGGCTTGAGCAACTGTCCTTTTGCTCTAAGACTTGACAAACTTTGCTATATAGCATCATCAGGGTCTTAAGGCTTTTTTCTGACCTAATGTGAAAAGGATCTGGTCAAAGTGTCATTTTCTTCAAACAGTGGGTGGTGCTACGATTATGGCTGAATATTGGCATATTGATGACTTCAGGCTGAGACTCTTATCAAACATTTGAAGTTTGAAGGCCACATCAATTCACATCATCATTTCATCATCATTTTTAACTAAAAAGCTTGTGAAGCTTATTAGTATCGCAAAGATCTTTAAATGCAACCTACCAAATTTAAAGTTGCTTGGGATAACTCTCTAGGAGGAGTTTGTTAAAATACAATGCCTTTAAATGCCTTCAATCTGCAAACACCCCAAGACCCATATATTAAGTAACACCACCTCTGATGCCTGTGCATTCATTTGAAGTTTGGAGCAGATTTAACAACGTATATTTGAGTTACAACAACTTCCTGTTTTACTGCGAAACATCAAAATTTGCTGTGCCACCAGAAAAACTCCATCTAATTAAATGTCATGTCAGGGTTGTTGGTGGGATGCCGGTTGACACAGCTGAGCACTTTCACAACTACTGGGCACTGCACGAACAAGTAAGATATTATTTCCTGTGTGGGGTGCATGGGGGCAGACATGACTTATTGCAGATTTTGTATCACTTCCTGTGTCCAGGATAATAAGAATAATATTAAAAATAATCTCAACAAGGTTCCTTGCGCCTTTGGTGCCAGGGACCATTCCGGCCCAGGCACCATCAGTGCACGGGTCCTAAAGAAGAATAAGCAGACAAATTCTTTATTGTCCAAGTGTGGAAATTAGAGCTCTCCATTTAACCCATCCGTGAGTAGAGAACACTAGGAGCAATTAGTAATAAGCATACAAACAGACATTAGGAGTAGTGAGAACACACACCTGCAGCAGTGGCACTCTGTGGTGAACAGCACCCAGGGAGGAATAAAGGGTCAGTCATGCATGTTGCGGCTGCCCCAATTAACTTACTATTTGCAACTTGGCCAGCTTCCCGATGTCAACAGGCAGGACCTCGAAGTCATTGTCACTCAGATAGAGTGCACGAAGAGTGGCTGCAAAACAAGTATCTTTGTTAGTCTGTGTGTGTGTACATATCTTTCCATGGTTGTGTGGACAAATTCTGGTTTGAAACCATCATTGTGAGGACATTTTTGCTGGTCCTCTCAACTTCAACTGGCTGTTTCATAGTTAAGACTTAGTTTTAAGGTTCAGGTTAGAATTAGGTTTAGCTTAAGGGTTTAGGGTCAGGGGCTAGGGAATGCACTATATCATTGAGAGTCAACACAGCTGTAGAAAGACCAGTATGTGTGTGTGTGTGTGTCTCCCAACTGGGCTGGACTGATCAATACCACCAGTCAAGCCTGATTAATAATACTGCCTCACAAACTGGACAGAATCAATCTATGCAGACCTTCTGCATGTCGGAAAAGACAGGCAGACAGGGAGATAACTTTTGTCAACGTGAAGTAAAAAAAAAAAAAAAAAAAGGGTCTGATCTTTTCTATTCACAAAAAGATCAGTGAAGTTGTCTCCTGTAACTGTTTCAACATGGAGCCAAAAGGCTGCTTCTGCTGGAAAATCCTATTCATCTTTTAATGTGAAATCCATAATACACTGTACATGACTAATGTAGCATAAGGCCTGGCCCCTTTGCCTCCTGGTTCAGCCCTTGGTCCCTTCAACTCTGTTTCCACCTGAGCAAAAACACTACGTCAGATAATTTTCAGCCAATTGTGCTAACTAGCAAGCCTCAGGCTAGTCTTGCAGAGTGGTCTATCCAAAACATCATAGTTATGATACACTTTAAAACAAAACAATAAAACCATCAACTTCAGGACAAATGCACTGGAAGCTACAAGGCCAATAACCAAAACATGTTCAAACTTATAACCATAGGAACATGAATATGAACAAAATAATCAAATCCATTAAAGTTTATTAATTTTAGATATACATTTTTTTTTGTTTTGTTGCTGGACCTAAGTCCACAGATTGTGATCTGTATAAGCTGGGATATACTGATAAATACAAGATTTCCCAACATGTCAACTGTATTGGGAAACTGGTTTGTGTACTTTAGTTGAGTGGCTATACTTAAAATAAGGCAAAAAGTTTGCTGTTATAGTGGCAGGATGGATTATTAACTCATCTAGTTTAGGACTGCTATGCAGTCCTAAACTCCTAACCTGTTCTCTGAGAGAAGACCACAACTCCATCACTGCCAGCAAGTGGACATGTGCTGCAGGTGAATCCTAATAACCAACACTGAGCAGGCAAAGAATGTGGAAAGCAGAAATTGGTCAGATTTGTATTCCTCTAATGGCTCAGTCACTTAGTCCTCCACTTTGGGTAAGTTATTCCATTCACTCACAGGTCTGCAAATTGATCATGTTCAAGAATGTTGAACTTGTTGCAAAACCAGAGCACAGAGCGTAAATTATTCCACTGATACAGGTGATTCTGGTAAAAATCAAAGCAGATCCACAATTCCACTGTTACAAATGGAGGTTATTAATTTCAGCCACTTCCTGTATGTTTTTATTCTTTTAATGCCATTTTTTGTTTTATTTTGAAGGCACTTCCTGTTTAGTTGCACATCTAGCAGACGGACATTTGACTGATTTACAGACCAAAGGAAGCTTAACGGTTAAATACACCTCTTGTTAGGAATTTAAGCACCTGGCTGGAATGGGAATAAGGTATTTTCCCTTTTGTAACATTGTGTTCCTTTGCATGTAAATGTAATTTAAATGTATTTCTGTTGTAAAATTCAAGCTGAAAAGCTTTAGCATTTTAGGCACGTGTCTGCTAAGTGGTTTATATTAGCAGTTCTGTAATTAATGGTGTTTACAGAAAGAAGGAGTTTAAGGAAGGAAAGGTATATTTGCGTTCACATAAAGGCTAAAGGCTGAACATAAATAGCAGCTTCGGGAGAGATCAGTACGATTCACCATTGTCTGGCCGGGGTTTGCTGCAGTACGAGCTTGACCCTCATCGATCTGACAACTTGCTGCCTCCATGACAGGCCATAAGGAAGAGTCTCCAGTGTGGCTGGTGCAGTCTGATGGGTTTTCATAGTATCTGGATTTTACATTTAAGGTACTTTAAAGAACACTGAAGAACAACTGAAGGTTAATGTTTATCTGTTCTGCAGTTGAGTGTCTAGGTTTTAGTGCATCCCCACTAGTCATTTTGTGTTGATGCTCTAATGCTATATGTTTATATTGCCTATTGCATGGTTTTCTTCTAACTTGTTGACAATGTCAGAGTCAGGCAGTGTGAGAGAGTTGGAGGAGCAAATAACTGAACAAGAGCAACAAAGTCTGACGCATGTCCTAAGACACTGTTCCACCTGAATACCTCTGACGCTTTGAGCATACCTGTAACCCTATAGAGAGGATGCGTGTTCTCCAATATGAAGAGGCCAAGAAAAGGGAGAAAAGGTTGCTCTCCATGTATGAGAAATGGAAGTCTCAAGTATGCGAAGAAAGAAAGAAATTAAAATCCTATATGCCTGAGAAGATCTTAAAAAGGGTAAGGAAGACATAATGAATGCATATAGTGAAATCCAGGACCTCATCACACCCTCCACTGACATAAGAAGGCAAGTGGATACATGTGAATCAGTAACCAAAGAAATCATAAGCATTGCTTACAGCCAAGCTATAGATGCAGAAAACAAGTTCGATGAGCTACTCCATCGCGACTATGCAAAGTCTGTTTATGAATCTGCAGCTTCTCTGACAAGTCACGACATGTCTGATCATCAGTCCATAGCAGTCGACCTAGCGGCGAAGGTGGCAAATTATGAGATGATAAAGGAAGAGGGACAAAAGGAATTGATATAAGAATTAGAGCAGAGGTCACTAACAGACGGACCGTGGTCCAGGTCCGGACCCAGACGCCGTCCTATGCGGATCCAGACCTACAATCAATAAATTATCGATTATTCTACATCACGACGGGACGCTAATATTTTAACCAGCACAGCTTTTCTAGTCTTTACAGTGTCTATTTAGCGGACCTTACAGACCAATTACATGTGAGTTAAGCCATCCCACGTGACGCTGCTCAGTCAATCAAATTTGAGAGTGAAAGCGCGACTCTGAATACAGAGATGAGAGAGATCAGAGGTGAGTGACAGGTGGAGAGGGAAGTTAGCGATACAAGGAGATGACATTTATAGACAAGTGAGCCGGAGACAGGAAGAGAAGACAGAGAGGCGAGTGAGCAGGAGACAGCGAGAGAAGACAGAGAAGCGAGTGAGCGGGAGACAGGGAGAGAAGACAGAGAGACGAGTGAGCCGGAGACAGGGAGAGAAGACAGAGAGACAAGTGAGCGGGAGACAGGGAGAGAAGACAGAGAGGCGAGTGAGCGGGAGACAGGGAGAGACGATGGCCCTGACACCATTCCAGCCCAGATTTACTTCAAAACTTAAGTGACAATAAATATTTTTGAATTGTACTTTGTTTAATTTAACAGTCAGTATGAGGCTATATATATATATATATATATATATATATGTATGTATGTATATATATATATATGAGACATTATGGTGTTCCGGACCTTCGCTTGAAGAATATATAAATATATATATATACGGCAGGACGCCCCAGCGGCCTACGCAGCAGCGAGACCAACCACACACACCGGCCACTGCTGGAGGAGACACAAGCGGCGCTATAGGAAACAGAAGCGGGGCTGCCAAGGGGGGCTAACAGCCAAGCTAAAGGCTAACCCGTGCAGGACCCCGCTACCGTCCATCCTGTTCGCCAACGTACGCTCCCTCGAAACAAAACTGGACTACTTACAACTGGACCTCACAACAAGAAGGGAGGTGAGAGACTGTAGCGCCATTATTCTGACGGAAACGTGGTTACAACCATCCGTTCCAGACGCGGCCGTTAGCATGGAGGGGCTAACTGTTTTCCGGCTGGACAGGAGCCGTGAGCTGACTGGCAAATCCCGCGGTGGTGGTGTATGTATCTATACCAACAACAGATGGTGCAACAACGGTACTGCCATATCCAGTCACTGCTCTCAGGATGTAGAGTTTCTGACTGTGAAATGCCGCCCGTTTTACCTTACCTTTACGGGAATTTAGCAATGTCTACCTCACAGCTGTTTATATCCCCCCCCCAGCGCTAACACCAGAGAGGCTCTAAACATTCTCTATCACTCCATCAGCAACTTGCAAAACACACACCCTGAGGGAGTTTTCATCGTTGCTCAAGGTTTCTTCCTGTTAAAAGGGAGTTTTCCTTGCCACTGTCGCCTTAAGTGCTTGCTCTGGGGTCAGGCTCTGGGTCTCTGTAAAGCGCTTTGAGACAATTTTGATTGTGGAAGGCGCTATATAAATAAAATTGAATTGAATTGAATTGAATTGAATCGTTGCTGGGGACTTTAATCAGGCCAACATGAAAACTGTTCTCCCTAATTTCCACCAATATGTGAATTTTGCAACCAGAGGGAAAAATACACTGGACCTTGCCTACAGTAACATCAAAGAGGCATTCAGAGCAGTACCCCACCCCCACCTCGGCTCCTCCGACCACCTCTCCATCAGGCTTATTCCAGCATATAGGCCCCTGCTGATTAGAGAGAAACCGTCGGTGAAGCAGGTGAGGGTCTGGCCAGAAGGAGCCATGGAAGCTCTACAGGACTGCTTTGAAAGCACAGACTGGGACATGTTCAGAGCAGCAGCAACAATAGACCAGCACATCAATGTGGAGGAGTATGCAACAACTGTAACAGGATACATACAGAAGTGCATGGAGGACGTCAGTATCATCAGGAACATCACAACCCGGGCCAACCACAAACCCTGGATGACCACAGAGGTGCGTGTTATGTTGAAAGCACGTAACGATGCTTTTAAATCTGGAGACTCGACGGCTCTCAGAACAGCCAGAGCCAACCTCAACCGAGCCATCAGGGCAGCAAAGCGCGCACACGGACGGAAAATCCAGGAATGTTTCCACGACTCCACCAACACCAGGAACATGTGGAAGGGTATCCGGGCCATCACAAATTACAGAGCAGCCCAGGTGCCCTGTAAGGATGACACTGACTTCCTAAATGAACTGAACAAACACTTCAGCAGGTTTGAGGCACTGAACACGACACCAGCACAGAAGGCAGAGCCCCACCCAGATGAACAGGCACTGAAGCTCGAAGCAGTGGCAGTCCGCAGGTCCTTAAAGAACATCAACACCCGGAAGGCAGCAGGACCAGACAATATACCTGGTCGGCTGCTCAAGGAGTGTGCAGACCAGCTGGCCCCGGTTCTGACAGACATCTTCAACAGCTCTTTGAACCAGGGAACTGTGCCATCATGCTTCAAGACAGCCACAATTGTGCCAGTACCAAAAAACCTGCAGTTTCCTGTTTAAATGACTACCGCCCCGTTGCACTCACCCCCATCATGATGAAGTGCTTCGAGAGACTCATCAGGCAGCACATGGTCACCAAACTCCCTCCCAATTTCGACCCCTGTCAGTTTGCTTACCGCTCTAACCGCTCAACAGAGGACGCCATCTCCTCTGTTCTCCACCTGAGCTATCAACATCTGGAGGAGAAAAACACCCATGTGAGAATGCTGTTTGTGGACTTCAGCTCAGCATTCAACACAATCATCCCCCAGAACATGGTGAGCAAACTGATGACACTTGGTTTCAACACCACCCTGTGCAACTGGCTGCTCGACTTCCTCACCAACCGACCCCAGTCTGTCCGGGTGGGGAAGAACACCTCCTCGGTCATCAGGCTGAGCACTGGCTCCCCTCAGGGCTGCGTCCTGAGCCCTTTGCTCTTCACTCTGATGACCCACGACTGCGTCTCCAGATCCACTACCAACCACATCATCAAGTATGCGGATGACACAACGGTAGTGGGCCTCATCCGAAACAATGATGACAGAGCGTACAGACAGGAGGTGGAGCAGCTGGTGGACTGGTGCAGAAGTAACAGTCTAATCCTCAACGTTGATAAAACGAAGGAGATGATTGTGGACTTCCGGAAGAACCAGCCCTGCCACTCCCCACTGCAAATCGACAACACAGCTGTGGAGGTGGTGGGGTGCACCAAGTTCTTGGGTGTACACCTAACAAATAAACTAACCTGGTCTGACAACACCATGTCTCTGGTGAAACGAGCACAGCAGCGTTTACACTTCCTCCGCAGGATGAAGAGATCACACCTCCCCCCTCCCATCCTCACCACCTTCTACAGAAGCACCATAGACAGTAGACAGACTGTGTGGTGCGGCAGCTGCACAGCTGCAGACTGGAAAAACCTCCAGAGGGTGGTGAGGACAGCGGAGAAAATCATCAGGACCTCTCTGCCTGCGGTCCAGGACACTGGACACAAACGCTGCCTGTCTCGGGCTCACAACATCATCAGAGACAACTCACACCCACATCACAAACTGTTTTCTCTTCTGGCCTCTGGAAAGAGGTACCGCAGCATCAGAAGCAGAACTACTAGGTTCCACAACTCCTTCATACCACAGGCTATCAGAATCCTGAATGCTCTGTAGCCTTCCAACAGGACACTGACCCACACTTTTTCACTTTTTCATATTGAAATTCCTTTTTCTTCTGGTACAGTAGCCACATTACATGTGCAATAGTTTGCTCAGGGACCATATTTTCCTATGTATATTTATTTATCCCACCATGGACACGTGCAATTACTATAATATGTATATGTGTGTATATATATATATATATATATTAATATTTAATAGCTGTATGTATATATATATATATATATATATACATATATATATATATTTGGAAAGATATAGATATATCTGTGTATATATAAATGTGTATACTCTTACCATCCTCAACCTCCACTATGCACAATTTCGCTGAAAATACTTACTTTGTTATTTGTAAATACTTTGTGTCTTTTTTTATGTTATTCTTATCCTTATTTTTATGTTAACTTATTTTTCTGTAACTTTTTTCTCTACTGCGATCTCCTGAGCTGGTGCAACGAAATCTCGTTCCTAATATGTACCTGACGTAGAAGGAATGACAATAAAGTTCTCTGAATATATAGCTGTAGGAGCTGTACGTTTTCTGTCTGTAGTCCTGGCTCCACTGACCTGCTGCTGTTTACTGTCTACAATTATCCATTTCTAACATATTACTCTGCTTAATTTTCCACTCTGCTTAAAATACATTCATCGTCATCGTGAGACCGCCGGACCACAAGTCGGCCAGGGGGCGGGGAGTAAATCTCAATGTACTTCGACCCCTACAGAAACTCATCTGTCCATCTAATATCAAAGCAGAACTGTTTAATGTACAGTCACTGACAAATAAAGCATCCCTTATACATGATCACATTCTGGACAAAGGGCTTGACTTCAGTCAGTTACCTGCAAAAGGCACGTAGCACTGGCCGTGGTGGTGGTTGTCTGGTGATAATACACCGAAATGAGATGAAGCTGTCTCCCCTGGCTCTACCTGAACCCTCGTCATTTGAATGCCTGGCTTTCAAATGTAAATCCCTATTTCCAATGACAATATTACTCATCTACCGTCCACCCAAACCAAACACAGTTTTCATCTCTGAGATGCATGAACTTCTCTCAACACTTTATTCCACATCTGCCAACACTATAATACTTGGAGACCTGAACATTCATGTCGACACCCCCTCTTCCCACCTAGCAACTGAATTTTTGCAATTACTGGACTGTCTAAACCTCACACAACACGTTGATCTCCCTACACACACTAGGGGGCACACTCTAGATCTTGTCATCACTGACTCTGCCCCCATCAGCAACCTACTAGTATATGACCTGGGCATCTCAGACCATAAAGTCATCTCCCTGGAACTGCCATTTCTGTCTCCTCATTGCAAGTCAAAACGCCAAATACAGTTTCGGAACCTCAAAAACATAAACCTGGACAACATGGCCTCAGATCTCCAGCTTCTCACCACCTCTGTAAATCTTTCATCAGCCAGTGAATCAGTGGACTATTATAACAAATCTCTCTGTAGCCTTCTGGATCTTCATGCGCCCATCAAGACGTTCAGCCCCTTGGTACACCACTGAACTGCGGCAAATGAAGGCAGCTGGCCATGTCCTTGAGCGGCGTCTTAAAACATCTGGGCTTTCTGTGCATAGGCTTGCCTATCAGGAGCACCAAAAAGCCTATGCAAAGTTGCTCAAGGGTGCACGGTCACAATACTATTCACGACTCATCAACAACACTCCTGGAAATTCCAAGCAGCTGTTTTCCACAATAAACCATCTCCTTAAGCCCCAGTCTGAAACTCATACAGAACACACAGAGGAGCAGTGTGATAAATTTCTTAATTTCTTCAAAGATTGACACCATCCGCTCGCATCTCTCTGATTCTCAGCCTCCACCTGCCCTGCCAGCCAGCCCGCGGCTTGGGCCATCAGCCATTTACTTCCATCCCTCTAATTCTTTGTCTCCACCTGCCCTACCAGCCAGCCCACGGCTTGGGCTCTCCTACTCTCTCCACTGCTTTTCGTTCACAATGTGAAGTTGAGGCCATCATCAGGAAAATGAAACCATCCACTTGTGCCCTTGACCCCTTCCCTACAACCCTGATAAAATCAAACCTCTCTGCCATAAGTCCCCTTATTACAAAAACAATAAACCACTCCCTTCAGTCCGGCCTCGTTCCATCTGCACTTAAAACTGCTGTCATCAAACCACTTCTCAAAAAACCCACCCTGGACCCAGAAATGCCTGCCAACTATAGACCCATCTCTAACCTCCCATTTCTCTCTGAAGTGCTGGAAAAAGCTATCGCTATTCAGCTTCAGGACCATCTACACCGTTACAATCAAGTTTGAAAAGTTTGAAAAGTTCCAGTCAGGTTCCCGCTCCACCCACAGTACAGAAACAGCTCTGGTCAGGGTCACAAACGATCTTCTGATGGCAGCAGATTCTGGCTCTCCCTCCCTACTTATACTTCTCAACCTAACCGCAGCTTTCGACACAGCGGATCACCACATTTTTCTTAACTGGCTCCACTGCATTGGACTATGTGGCACCGCCTTAGATTGGTTCAAGTCTTATCTTTCTGGGAGGACAGAATATGTCAGCCTGGGTGGTGCTAAGTCCCGGTCGCTTCCTGTCACCTGTGGAGTCCCTCAGGGGTCCGTCCTTGGGCCGATTCTATTTATTTTATACATACTTCCCCTCGGCCGTGTCATCAGCCGGCATGGAATCTCTTTCCATTGCTACGCTGATGACACACAGCTCTATATCAAGACCGACTCAACCCCTTCTGCTGCCCTACCATCTTCATCACTGCCATCACCACTGTCCACCCTTACCACCTGCCTGGAGGAGATAAAGGCATGGATGAGCCAAAATTTCCTCCAATTAAATAGCTCCAAAACCATAAGCCATACTTGTTGGCACCCCACATCAGGTCCAGTCATCCTCCATAAATACCGTCACTTTTTCTGGACATGACGTTCACCTCTCATCTGTAGTTACCAACCTTGGTGTAAGTCTCGACCCTCACTTAACATTTAATAATCACATTAAACATCTGTGTAAATCATCCTTCTTTCACCTTAAAAACATTGCCAAACTCCGTCCATCTCTCACCCTTTTGGTTGCAGAAAAGCTCATCCATGCCTTTGTCTCCTCCAGGCTTGACTACTGTAACGCACTACTCATCGGGATCCCTGGCAAGAGTATTCAAAAACTTCAATATATACAAAACAGTGCTGCCAGGATCCTTATGAGAGTGAGAAAACATTAACACATCACACCCATCCTCAAATCCCTTCACTGGCTCCCCATCTCCTCCAGAATTCAATATAAAATATCCATCCTCACACATCAGTGCATCCATGGCAACCCCCGCAAAAAATTTTTAAAAACCAGGGGGAAAGTAGGAAATTTTTTTTTTTAAAAAATTTTCTTTGGGCGGGTTTTTGGGGGGAAATTTCTTTTAAAAAAAATTTTTTTTTTTTGGGCTTTTCCCAAAATTTGCCGGGGAAAACCACCCCCCTTTGTTTTGAGATTTGGTTGAAAAAACCCCCCCGGATTTTAAAATCCTTAAAAAATTCCCCAAATGAAATTTTTTTTTTTTGTTTTCATCCAAAAATTTAGGGTAAAAAACCCCAAAGGTTGTTTTTCCCTTTCCAAAATTCTTTTTTTTAAAACCAAATTTAACTTAAAAAAAATTTTTAATCAAAATTTCCCTTTGGGGAAAATAACGAATAAATTTTTCCAAACCCAAAACCTTTTCAAACATATATTTAGCCCCCCCTTTTTTCAAACCAATCCTTTTATTTTCCCCCAAAAATTTTTTAAATTTTTTTAAAATTGGGGATTTGGCATCAAACCCAACTTTTAAAATAAATGAAAAAAAAAAAAACAATAGCTTTTTTTTCCAAAATTTTGTTTCCAAATTTTTAAATTTTTTTAAAAAATTTATTGGGGGTTGGGAGTTTTTTTTCTGAAAAATTTTTTTTTTTAAAAAAATTTAATTTTAAAATTTATTTGAAAAAAGGCCCTTTTAAAAGGTTTGTTTTCCCCAAAAGATTTAAAAGGTTTTGGTCCACAAAAATTTGGGTTTCCAAAATTTTTTGTTTTTTTTTTTTAAAAAATTAATTTTTTAAAATGTTTTTACTTAAAAATTTTTTTAAATTTTAAAAACCAGGGGAAAAATCCCGGAAAAATTAAATCTGGCCCCCTGAAAAGGGTTGGGCCCCACAAGTTAAAGGGGAAAAAAGAGGTTTTAACCCAAAAAAATTTTTTAAAATTGGTTTTTTTTTAAATTTTTTTTTATTTTAATTTTTAAAACGCAAAAAAAACTTTTTCTTTTAAAAATTTTTTTGCCCTTTTTAAAAGGGATTTTTCAAAAAAAAAAAAAAAATTTTTTTTTAAAAAAATTTCGTGGGAAAACGAATGGGTTTTTTTTTATAAAAAATTTTTTGGGCAAATGTTTTCCCTTTTGGGGCCCAAACAAATTTTTTAAAATTTTTTTAAAAAAAACCCTTTTTTTTAAATTTTTTTAAAAAAAAAAAAAAAAATTTTTTTAAAATTTTCCCTTTTTTTTCTTTTTGGGAAAAAATTTTTTCCCTTTAATTTTTTTAAAAAAAATTTTTTTAAAAACCTTGATAAAAACCTTTTTTTTTTTTCAATGGGGGGGGAAAAAAATTTTATTGGGAAAAAATAAAAAACCTTGAAATAAAAAAACAGGGAAAAATTTTTTTTAAACCCAAATTCCAAAAAACTTTATTAAGGGGAAATTTTTTTTTTAAAAATTGGGGGCTTACCCAGGGCCGGAAATTTTAATCGGGGTTTGTGGGAAATTCATTTCCCTTTTTTCATTGGTTAATGTTCAAAAATTTACAGTTTGGGGAAAAAAAAATTTTTGGAAATTAATTTTTAAAAATTAAAAGGTTTCTTTTTATTTTCATTTTTTGAAAAAGGGTTTTTTTTTTTAACAAAACTTTTTTTTAAAACAAATTTTTGGCGTAAAAGCAATTGACAAATTTTTTTAAAAAACATGATGATTCTTTAAAAAAAATTTAAAAAACCCCAAACCAAAAAAATTTTTTAAAAAATTTAGGGGAAAAGTTTTTTTTTTTTTTCTTTTCTTTGCCTTAACAAGGCTTGGAAAAAAATTTTCTTTTTATTAAAAAAAATTATTTCCCAAATTTTTAAAACAAATGCCCACAACAACCCAAAAAAAAAGGGGAAAATTCCTTTCAGGGGGGGTTTTTTTAAATTTTAGTTAAAAGGGTTTTATTTTTTTAAATGTTTGGGGAAATCTGGGAAATTTTTAAAAAAATTTTAAAATTTTGTAAACTTTTAAGGGTTTAAAAATTTTTAAATTAAAAAAGGGGGCCCCAAATTTTTTTTAAAATTTTTTTCGTATGGGGGCCGGGGGCCCGGGGGAAAAAGGGGGGGTTTTTTTCTTTTAAATATTGGGGGTTTTTGGAAAAAAAAATTTTTGGTTTGGTGAAAAAATATTTTGGGGGGACGTTTTCCACAATTTTTTGGAAAATAAAAATTCCCTTTTTTTTCACAAAATTTTTAAAACAAGAAAAGAAAAAAATTTTTTTAATGTTTTATTTTTTTTTTTCAAAAATTGAAAAGGGGGTTTAAAATTTCAAAAATTTTTAAAATTCCCCCCGTTTTCCTTGTTTTCCCCAAAAACTTGGGGCCGGGTTTAAGGGGAAAAAATTTAAAAAAAAAACCAAAAGAAAAAAACAAAATAAAAATTTTTTAGTGTTAAATTTTTTTGGGTTTTTAAAAAAAAAGGTAAAAAAATTTTTTAAAATTAAATTTGGGGAAAACCCCAAAAAATATTTTTGGGGGTTTGTTTAAAACCCCATATTTTAAAAAATTTTTAAGGGTTTTTTAAATTTTTTTAAAATTTAGGCGTTCCCCAATAAAAAATTTTCCCAAAAAATTTTAAATTTAAAGGGGGCCCTTGGGGAGACCTAAAAGGCCCGGCCAAGGAAAGGTTTTGAAAAAACCTTTTTTAAAAAAATTTTTAATTATTAAAATGATTTTATAACGGGGAAAAGTTGAAGTTAAAATTTTTTGCAAAATCCCCCAAAAAATTTTTACAAAAAAAAAAAAATTTTTTAAAAAACAGGGAAAATTTTAAAAAAAAATTTTTCAAATTTGGGGAAAAAAAGGGAAATTTTTTTGGGAAAAAGTCCCTTCTTTCCAAAACCTAAAAAATTTTAAATTTTTGGGGAAATTGAAAAAAATTTTTTTGTTTTTCCAAAAAAACTTTACTAAATTTGTAAAAAACAAAAAAACCCAAAAGAAAAACTTTTTTTGGGGGTTTTAAATTTTAGAATTTAAATTTTTTACAAAACCTTTAATCAAAAGGAAATTTAAAAAATTCTTTTTAAAAAATTAAAAAAAAATTAATTGGGTTTTTTGGAAAAAATTTAGTTTTAAAAAAAAAAAATTTAAAGGGCCCCCTTTAAAATTTAAAAAAAATTTTTTTTTTCTTTTGTTAGGGGGAATTTAAAAGGGGGTTGGAAAAAAATTTTTTTTTTTCCAGAAAAATTTTTTAAATTTTTAAACCAGGGAACCCCAAAACTTTTTAAAATTTTTTTTAAAATTTATTTTTCCTAAAAAAGTTTTTAAAGTTATTTTTTTTCCATTTATTTTTTTCCCAATTTTGGGGAACCCTTAATTGGGGAAAATTTTGGTAAAAACCCCTTTTTAACTTTCAAAAAAAAAAAGGGGGGTTAAAAAAAAAAGGGGGAGAAAAAAATTTTATTTTTTTAAAGGGAAAACGTTTTTTAAGATTTTTAATTTCCCCTTTAATTGAAAAGTTTTTAAAAAAAATTAAATTTAAATTGTAAAAAAAAAAGTTACCGGGAAAAATTTTTGGGGGGCCATCTTTTTTGGGGAAAAGGTTCAATTAAATTAAGTTTTATTTTTTTTAAAACAATTTTTCGTAAAAAACCGAAATTTTTTTTTTTTTTCTTTCTTTAAAAGAAACAAAAAAAAAATTTTTTGAAATAGTTTTCTTTAGAATTCCCGGGGGAAAAAATAAAACCCCAAAATTTCATAAATTTTTGGTATTTTTTAAAAAATAAAAATGATTAACCCCTTTTCCTTTTTTTTGGGAAAAAATTATAAATAAATGTTTTGGGGTATTTTATTTTTTAGAAAAAATTTTTTAATTTTTTGTTGGGGCCAAAAATTTTAAAGAATTAAAATTCCCCCCAAAAAATTTTTAAAAAAAGGGAAAAATTTATTTTAGTTTTTTAAAAAAAAAAAAAAATTTGGGCCCAAAAATTTTTTCCTGAAAAAAAACCCCCGGAAATAAATTTTTCAAAATCCAAATTAAAAACTTTGGTTTTTTTCCAAAGGTTTTAAATTTCGAATTTTTAAAACCAAATAAAAAATTTTAAATAAAAAAAAATTAAAAAAATTAAAAAAACCCTCCCCTTTGGGTTAGAACTGTTAAAAAAAAATTAAAAACCAAAAAACCCGGGAATTTTTTTAAAAATTTTAAACTTTTTTGAAAAAAAAAAAGGAATTTGGGGAAAAAGGGAAAATTTCTTTTAAAAAAATTTTTGTTTTTTAACAAAATTTTGGTTTTTAAATTTGGAAAAAAAAATTTTTTTTAAAAATTTTTGAAAAGGAAAAATTGAAAAAAAAAATGTTTTAAAAAAGGGAAAAAATTAATTTGCAAATTTTTATTTCCTTTTTTAAAATTTTGCTTTAAAAAGAAAATTTTTTAAAAATTTTTCTTTTTTTTTTTTGGCCCCCAAAATTTTGGGGAAAATTAAAATTCAAATCCAAAAAGGAAAAATTTACTTAAGTTTTTAAAAGCAAAAAACCCAAAAAAAAAAAAGTTAAATTTGGGGGGGAAATTTAAAAGGGCCAATTTTTAATTTTTTAAATTGAAATCCACCCTTTTTTAAATTTTTCATCGAAAAAACTTTAAATTTTTTTGGGGTTTTGCCTTTTATTTTTTTTCTTTTATTTTAAAATTTTAGCATTTTTTTTTTAAAAATTTTTATTTTGAAAAAAAAAAACTTCTTTTTTCTTTAATACTCCATTTTTTTTTTCAAAAACCCTCTAAATTTGTTTTTTAAAAAAAACCCTTTGGGCAAATAAAATAAATTTTGGGGGGTTTTTAAGAAATTTTTCCTGAAAAAATAAAGGCCCAATTATATTTTTGGTTTTGTTTTTTTTCCTTTTTTTCAAACAATTTTAAAAAAAAAATTTTAAAAAACCCTTTTTAAAAATTTTAAACTTTTTTAAATTTAATATAAATTGGTTTCCAAATTGAAAAAAAACCGTTGGGGGGTTTTTTCGGGGGGGTTTTTCTTTAAAAAAAAGGTTTTTTGATAAAATAAATTTTTTTTAAAATTTTTCCAAAAAATTTGGTCAAAATTTTAATTTTAAAAATTTTTTGAAAAAAAAAAATTTAAATTTGGGGTTTTTTAAAATTTTTTTAAATTTTTAAAAAAAATTTCCTTTGCAAATAAAAAAAAAATTTTTTGGTTTTTTTTAGGTTAAATTTTTTGAAAATAAAAAACAAAAAAAAAAGGAATTTTTTTTAAAAAATTTAAATTGGGAACTTTTAAAATTTCATTTTTTTTATTTTGGGGGGTTTTTTTTAGTAAAAAACTTTTTTTTAGGGAAAAAAAAATTTATTATTTGTTTTATTTTTTTTTTTTTTTAAATAAAATTTATGTTTTTTTTCATTTTTTTTTAAATTTTTTAAATTGAAACAAAAAATTTGTTTTAGAAAATTATATTCCAAACCAAAATTTTTAATTTGCAAAAAAAATATTTTTAGCTTTTTTTTAAATTTTTTTAAAAAAGGGTAAATCCTTTTTTAAAAACCCCCCAAAAAAAATTTAAAAAAAAAGTTTTTTTTTTCAAAATTTTCCCCCCTTTTAAAAAAATTTTTCCACAAAAATTTTTGGGAAAAAACCTTTTTTTAAAAAACTTTTTAAATTCCAAAAAATTTTTTAAAAATTTTTTCCCAAAGGAAATTCCCCCAAAAAAATTTTTGTTTAAATAAAAGAAAAATTTTAAAAAAAAAGTTTCAAAGTAAATTTCTTTTTTGGTTTTTTTAAGGGTGTTTTGTTTCCCTTTTTCCCCCCTTTGGGCCTTTTGTTTTAATAAATTTTGGGGCCCAAACCCCGGGGGGGAATTGGGATTTTTTAAAAGAAAAGGTTTTTGGTAATAAAACCTTTTTTAACATTTTTTAAATTTTCCTAAGCCCCTTTTTTTTACCTATTTTTTTGAAAATTTTTTTAAAAACTTTTTTTTTAAAAACAAAGTTTAAAAAATTGGGGTTTAAAAAAGGGGAAAAAAAAATTTTTATTAAATTTGTTTTATTTTTTTTTCCCATTTAAATCCATTTTCCCTTGAATTTTGCAAAAATTTTTTTTTTTAAAATTAAAATTTTTAAATTAAAAAAAATTTTTTCTGTTTTTTAAACCCAAAAAAAAAACCCAAAATTTGGAAACATATTTTATTTTTCCCCAAAACCCAAAGTTTTTGCCCTTTTTAAAACTTTCTAAAATTAACCCTCCTTAAAAAAAAAATGGGAAAATGGAATTGGGGTTTGGGAAAATTTGTTTAAACCCATAAAAAAATTTTTTAATTTAAAAACTTAAATTTTTTTTTTCCCCCCCTCTTTGGGGTTCCCCAATTTTTGGTACAATTTTAAAGGGTTTTTTAAAACCGGGTAAAAACCCTTGTTTTTCCCCTTTTTTTTTTGTTGGGTTTTTTTAATTTTTGAATTTTTTTTTTTAAAACCCCTTTGTAAACCTTGGGTTTGTAAAAAAAAAAATTTTATTTTTTTTGTTTTAAAATTTAAAATTTAATTCCCTTTTTTTCCCTTTTAAAAATTAAAACCAAAATTTTAAACCTTTTTTTTGATAAAAAAAATTTTTAAAAGATAAATTTTAACCCAATTAGAAAAAAAATTTTTAAAAGGGCCAAAAAAAAAAATTTTTTTAAAAATTCTTTTGGGGAGTTTTATTTTAAAGGTTAAAAAAAATTTTAAAATTTTGGTTTTTAATTGGGAAATTTTAAAAAATATAAATGGAAATTTAAAAATTTTGGGCAAAAATTTAAGGGTTTTTAAAAAATTGAAAAAAAAAAGGGAGCTAATTTAAAATTTTTTGGGGAAAAAAAATTTTTTTCCAAAAGTTTGTGAAAAAAATTTTATAAAAAAAAATAAAATATTTTTTTTTTTCTTTTTGCTTTAAATTCCCAAAAGGGGGAAAGGGACTTTTTTTTTTCTAAAATTTTAAAAAACCTGGGGGTTAAATTGATGATTTTTTAAATAAAAAATTTACATATTAAATTTAAAAATAAGTTTCCAAGAAAATTAAACCCAAAAAAAAAAAGGGGAAATTTTTTTAAAGCCCAAGGAAGTTTTTTTTTTAAAATTAAATAAATTTTTAAAAAAATTAAGTTTTTAAATTTTTTTTAAAAAGTTAAAAATTTTTTTAAATATTTTAAGGGTTTAAAATTTAAAAAAAATTTTAAAACCCCAAAAAAATAAAAAAATTTTTTAAAATTATAAATTAAGTTTTAATTTTCATTTAACCCAAAATTAAAACCCCAAAAAAACCCAAATCAGGATTTTTAATTTTTGTCACCTAAAGTTTTTTTCAAAATGTGTTTAAAATTTACCAATTGTTCCCCTTACACACCTAAATTTTCCCATTGGGGCCCCTTTTAAAAAAAATTTTTAAAAAAAACCCACTGTTTTTTTTTTTTGGAATTTTTCCTTTTTTAAAATTTCCCCACTTTTTTAACTTTTTAAAAATTTTTTTTCCCAAATTTTTAAAGGATTTTTTTAAAATTTAAAAATTTTCCATTTTTTAAAAATTTTTAATACTGTCATTGAGTACATCTGTACTGTGGAAGCTATACATTGTTATATTTTTATCACCTTTAAATTCCCAAATCCAGGTGGGGATCCCAAATTCAAGACTACGTTATTACCTCATTGCTAAGATTACAACAGAAGACCTTAGTGCCCAGACAAGTTCAAAGGTGAGGCTTGTTAACTGTAATGCTGGTATCATGAAATTTACCAAGAAACATTTTAGTGCTAGTTTTCACTGTCAACCAAAACTACTTCTTCTTTTCTTCTTCAGAGCAAGTAATACTGTATGTTTTCCACATTTTCAACCCTTTTGTGAAAATCTGCCACATCGTCCTTAATCCTAGTATATTTCGGAGAAGATGGTACATGCACATTTAAGTGACAAAGAAGTGTCATGCAAGTGCTGGTCCCAGTAACATTATCTTAATCCTTTATCCTAGGCACTTTCAGACACTCACGGAAAGTGCAAAACAAAACAGAATTACTGAGTTTATGGGCAGCACAGCATAACAAGTTCTTCTGTGAAATGAAAACAATTCAAATTTTAAGTTCCTCCACCAAAGTGCAACATGTTCTAAATACACTACTCAGCCACAACAGTAAAACCACTGAAAGCTGCAATGGGTAAGGTTGATTATCTTGTTACACTGACATGACAATTAGTTCTAAAAGCTATTGTGTTGGAAGCAGGAATTTGGGCAAAGGTTCTGAGCGACTTTGACAAGGGCCAAATTGTGCTTCCTAGATGACTGGGTCAGAGCCTCTGCAAACGGCAGGTGTTGTGAGGTTTTCCCGGTATGATCATCAGCTATAATCATTCCTTCTGTTCATACTGGTGGGAAAGAGATCCCTTTGTAAAGCAATTTCATTGTGAATGATTAATTAATATTATGGAGGGAAGAATTGTATTTTAAAAATGTCAAGCTGTCACTATTACTCTAGAATAGAAACTATTTCTACCAAAGAAATTGTCCCATTGTAATGTTTTGGATAAACTGACCTTTGAGGAAAATTTGTTGGATATTTGATGATATTAGGACCCTAGTCATGTCTGTACATAAGGCTTTTGACAAAGTATGTAATCTTAGATTTCAGATGCCTTCCCGCATTCTGCTGAGAGTGGTTCCTCGGGGCAGCCCACAGTCTTGTGTCCTACCCGCACAGGTACCTGCCAGCCAGAAGAGGAAATGCAAGAGGGTCACGTTCTGTATAAACTAGAGACGGCAACTGATGCCCAGAGGAAGATGAATCAGAACAGCAATCTGTCTGTCAGGCAGATAAAAGACTTCCTGGAAACACAGATAGAAGTGAACATGGACAACTATCTCCTTTCTCCTAAAACACTGCTGCGATATGCTCTACTCTTGGACATTGTTCAGCCAACATGCAGGAGGTCTGTCTGCTTTACCAAAGGGTGGGTAATAAGTTGAATGAACCTCTCTAGCAAAATAATATATATATATTCATATAAAATGATGAATTACCAAAAATGAATTGTAGATGACATTATAGTTCTTTTCCATTCTGTACACTAAATATTTACTGGTGATGGTTCCTATGTAGAGTATGGCTGGTCACAGGTAAACATCAAAGAGGTGAAAAAAGTTGTGGTATGTGGATCAGGAGTCTTTATCACCAAGAAAGTCAACTTCACTGAGCCTAACAGTGGGCTCTAGGTCAGGGCTACCTCTAATCTGAATGCCACAAGACTGTAAATGAGTATTTGATAAATTGCTTGATATTGTATCTCTCCCCCCTTTGTCTAGTTTGTTGATCACTGTTAAAATGATCCATTAGTATTGTTGCTATTTAATTGTGTTAACTTGTTGTGTCCTTAGTTATGGACGGTATGTGGAAGGAACTGGCTCAGTGCTGCAGAGCTGTATGGAAACAGAGGTAGGTTTTGGTTTCAGTACATGTATCAACATGACTAAACAATCAAGCACAGTGTCTGAGAAGGTCTTAATTTGGAATTAGGGACATGCCCCCACACTCAATACAGTGAATGTACCGGTACACAACATTGGCTGCATCACAATCTAGCTGCTCTTTGGTCACAGTCACAGATCAGTTGCAGTTTCAGTGACCACTGGAAAGATTTCAGAAGCAGAGCGCCTTGTCTTCAGCACCCTAATATAGTTTAAATTTGTTTTACTGGCATTTTTTCATGTTTTAGAAGCATAAATACATATTTGTGTCATTTAGATATGGTAGTAGGTGCTTTTTGGCTGTACTTCAATCATGAGTGACAGTCTTTTGTTGCTTCAAACATTGTGTGTCATCTGTGTTAATATAGCCAGTCTCACAGCACAGCTGCTGTTATAAATAAATACATAAATGAAAAATACATGTTAGCTAACATATCTGAACTCAACCGATTTCTGTTGAGTGTCAGAAGGCTTTTAATTTGTGTGCTCTGCAGATGGAGAGCGTGTTTACTGGTCTGGACCAGTACTCTGAAGAAGAAAAACTCCAGTGGCTGTTGAAATTAAAGCTCCGTTATTTTACTCCAAGAGAAGTCGCCAACCTCATGGGTTTCCCTCAGAGCTTCTGTAAGTCAAAAACCTGTTAGCCCTTAAAAGATAAGGTTTTTGTTTTCCAAAAACTATTAAAAACATAAATTAGCCACACTGCAACACTTGGTGACATGGCTGCCTCACAGTAACTATGTGAGGTAGAGGCCACTGCACATGCTCTAGAACACCGTTTGTATTGTAAACAGTCACCATTTTTTTCTTTGCTTGTTCAACTTCTGCAAATTTAGCTTTAAAAATGACCATACAATTATCCACTTTTTCAATTCAGATCCTTTCTTGTTCTGCCAATTTTATTTTGTCAGACCCTGGAGAAAGTCTCTAACACTCTGGGCCTCAGGTGTGCTGAGAAATCAGGGTGGTGTGTAACACATTAAAGTTACATCTTGGTCTTTGCCATCTTGCAGCTCCTGCAGTTTAGGCCTCCATGCCTAGGTTTACATTGCTGAGCACTGGCTGCAGCTGCACAACCAGGCTCCCATATTTCCATTTGCTGAGCTCAGTACCTTGAAATCAGTTGATATAGTAACCTAGTGTCTGCTGTTGCTGTTGACTTTCCCTCTCAGCACATCTCTTCCTCTTCTAAATACTACAGCTCATACAACAGCATTTCTATGAAACCATCACATCTGAAAAGTTCTCCTTGTGTGTCAGACATATATTTATACTCACCATATATTGTCCATTTCTGAAAGCACCTGTCCAAAGTCAGGAGGTTGTTATACTGTATGTAGCACAATAAGCTAACAAGCACTGTAAACAGAACCATGTCCCTGCATATGCGCAGTGGCTTCAGCCCTACAAGAACTGTAGACAGTGATTGCTGTAATTAGTTTGTGGAGCTGTTTGTTAATAAAGTACAGCTCTGTAATGTACAGACATGTCACCCAGTGTAATAGTGTAACCTTCTGATGCGTTTTTAATAGCTTTTCAGCCACAGTGGAGTTCTGTGTCGCCAAGTAATTCACTAAATCTTTGAGAGAACAGAAAGTGTGTATCTTTTGGTGAGTGGGAGAGGGAGTGTGTATGCGTGTACAGAAAGACAGACATTGAATGATTATAAAAATTGAATGATTATAAAAATGTTATCTTTATAATCATTTAATACAAGTCATGCTTGGGTATATTGCTATTGCTTGGGTAATTGCTATGTCTGTTGCATGTTTAATTTTTTTTAAAGAAGATATTTTAAAGATGCCACAATAATTTACTACACATTAGTCTGACTGACAGACGGAGACTATGATTTCTATTGATTCCTGTTTTTGTTGTTATAATAATAATTGTACTGTTGGATGGATGGACCTGTGTGTTTACTTATTTTCTTAATTCTATTTTAATGTATTTTGCAGCCTTTCCAGAGCAAATCCCAGACAAGCAGCAGTACAGAGTTCTAGGAAACAGCCTGAATGTTGTGGTGGTGGCCAGACTCCTACAACTTCTGGTCTACTAGCACTTGGGATGTGTCTCTGAAAGGAGGAAACCATTTTATTTTTTACTATGGATGATATTATTTTATTTATATATTATATTGAGTGCTCTCAGCCCAGTGGCTGTGCTTGAAAAAGTAGAGTCTAGTTTTTGCTGGGGATGTTAACTGGTCAAATGTCAGTCAAACACTGGTTAAAAACATGTAACTTCAAACAGTACATGTTTCTTTTGGCTGACTTGAATATGTTTGTTATCTAGAGAACAATAATACATTTTTCAAAATAAAAATAAAAACATAAAAAACAACCTGTAAAGTACATAGTTTTGTTTTTTAATATCAGTTATTCTGTGGTGTAGAAATGACACAGGCATATGGAAAGTTTGTATTTCTTTTAGCAGGGCAAAAATAAACTTTTTTTTTTTTTTTTTACAGGAGTCTAATGATGTTCTTTGTGTGCGCTAAGGGACTGCTACTGTATTTACTGTACTTAAATTTTGGGATTTGTAATACCAGCAACACTAACTATATCTACTTGCCTTTCATGATTTTCAATTGTTAAAAATAAGCATTCATGATGTTAACTTGCTTCCTGCAAGGGAGCCGGAACATTTATCCCTTATTTTATATCTCTAATGTTTGAGGAAGGACACTTAAAAGTGACCTTCCACTAACATCCATCTATTAATCAGAGCACAAAGTCCGTACACAAACATGCATCCATGACTATCAGACTGGCGATATTTTGAGTAATCTAAATTTATCTGTGCTAGAGTGGAGCAGATGGCAGAAAAAGGCCAATGTTTCCAACATGTGACGTGAAAATAAAATGCGACTGCGCCACCCAAACTGACCCTTGACATATCATGATAGTACAACAGGGTACATTTCCAAAAGTGCAGAAGCGTTCAGCATTCAGCGTTCAAGTGTATGTGCTGGATCATTTTGCAAAGTGACTGATGAATTGAGATGATGATTGCATTTCTATGTAGTTGAATATGCATGTGCTGCCATACTGGATTCAGCTTTAACAGGCAAGGGGCAACAGTCTTGACACATTGGGTACCTAAGTACTCTAAGAGGTGCTGGAGAGTGCTTGCAGTCAACTGGCTAGTAGGCTCACCTGTAAAGATTTTAGAGTGCTGTCTTGAAGAGATGTTTACAGCTTGTGGGATGAATGAACAAGCACCAGAGCAGAGGTGGTGGAAGCCAGTGGTCATTGTTGCAAGGAGAATGGGATGGCTGAGTGCTCTCCATTTATGCTGTCAGGCTTTGGCTGATGTTGCGATATCTTGAATTTGAGACCAGATTCTGGATCTGTGTTGAGCTGAGCTGATTTACTGGGGAGCTGTCAAGGGGCAATGTGAGAGATGACCACCATCATGTGTAACTGAGCTGGAGCTTTCTCAGTGATCACTGAGAAAGCCCTAACCCTAAAAACACCACGAGAATCAGAAACAACTTAAAAGATGAGTAGCAGAGCAATCAGATGAGTGGGGGTTTTTTTTGTTTTGTTTTGTTTTTTATAACGTTATAGCACAATTGCACAATAGTAGGTCAGAAAAACAGATGGGCAGAATTGCAATGACATTTAATCTGTGGCATCCAGTGTTTGATTGGCTTGAGATTGTACCCAGAAAACTCATTGGTCAGACATGGTGATCAGGATTGTGAATGCAGGAATTTGACAGCATGGGAAAGCGGAATCAACAGAGGGGAATCAATAAAGAGTGCATATCCAACTTTAGCATGCAGCTGCATTTAAACTCATGCAACTTTCTGGTTAGCTAGACCAATGACCATATATAAACATGCACGACATGATAGTTTCTCAAAGTGAAGCCAAACCTCTTGACCACCCTCTGGTGGATGACTGCAGTATGTCATCAAACTTGTCCAATCCATATGTGTGGACTGGAAATAGACCAAAGTAAAAAAATCAAAGTACGTCAAATATTTTTTTTCCAAAGATGGTTTCTGTCATTTTAAGTTCTTTTCAGTTCTTATCACAGTGATGTATGGTCAAGTGTTCATTTTTTTCTTGGTATTAATTAATTTTGTAATTTTCTTGTAACTAAAAAGGGAGATGTGATGTCATGATTGATAGCTGCTCTGAGTGAAGTAGACACCTAACTTTCCATAACGGTGATTGTCTGTTTCACACTGACAGAATGAGTTCTGCAGTAAACTGACAAAAGAGGTCTTGCAGTTTTTTTCTGGCATGTTAAATTTGTGTGTTGTAAACTAATCATTAGTAACATTAGTTACATATTAGTTAATGTTATTTAGTCAACTAGCCGAGACAACAAGCAGTCTAATGTTAGCTATGCTTTCAGTCTGGTAATGATAATTCAGCAATTGCCTTAAATTAGTCTGCCTTGTTCCATGATAATATGGCTGATGTCCACAAAGTTAAAGAGAAAAAAACTGACTGAGTTGTTAGAAACTATTGGCAAAGATCTGAATATAAGATATCATAATCAATTATTTTAGCTGTTTAATTTTTTAAATTGAGTTGATTTTAATTTATTAAAACTGGTCAATGACTTTTTTTTCTTATTATTAAGATTTGGTGGGAAATCCAACTCCAGCATCACCTTACTGGATGTGGCCTTCATATATCACATATTTTTAAAAAATACATAATTTCCCAGGTGGGAGAAATCATGCCAAAAATGGCCTATGCTTTACTTGAGAATGATGTGCAATGCTTCCACCAATAGGCAAAACAAAAGTAGCTATCACACTGTTAATAAAGCATCAAGATTTGTCCATCTTTTTGAGGCGAGCAGACCTCCACTGGCATCTCTGGCTGATGTGTGAGAAGATGGTGTTCATCTGAGGGAGTTCTTGCAAATTCTGCTTTATCCCTGTGATGAACTTCACACTCATGATGTTCTATTTTAACAGACTGTGGTGTGCTGTATGAGTGTATGATCAATGTAACTTAAAAACTTCAGCTTGTTTGTATCATACTCAACAGGACAACCATTAGAAATAATGGACAGGGGGACAAAATTTTTAAAACAGGGCCCCTCCACACCACCATCTTCGTTATGTATGTATTTTGACCTTCTAGATCAGTTGGTAGAAATATTGTCTCCTGTGACTCTGTTCCAGCCTGAGACAGGGTTTTAGATCAGATGCTGGATGTTGTAACTTAACATTCTTTCTGTTTCTGTTGTGTCATCTAGCAATTAAACATTGTACCTCTACATATGTAGCAGTGTCAGTGGTATTTCCACCATAAAAAAAACATCTCAGCATTGCAAAGTTGTTAACTTTATTGGCTGTCTCACATGATTTTAGGAGATTGCTAACTTCTTACATACATACAAAGCATTTTGTACACTGCATTGAAAGGATTTTAATTGGATACTTACACAATTGAACTGAGTTTTAAAATTCAAATGGTTGCAGCAGTACCACTATCAGCACATCTGTTCCCACAATTTAGCTTTAAAAACAAAAAACTATGATGATTCATTCAAAATTTAGAATTTAAGAAATTGTTTCAAAAGGTTACACTTCCAGTAAAATTATTGTTGAATAAGTTCATGATGTGACTATAATAAGTATTGTTCATAATATTCTTATGATTCCTTTTAGGGCCAAGACTTTATTAAAATTCTTTTTAGGAGGATTATTTTATTTTATATTCACCTGCCCAGTGCTAACCCACTTCTGACATCTACAAAGTACCCACACTCAACCTCACAAAAAGTTATTTATTTCCTACAATCATGTGAGGGACATTCTCACTCAATAATAAAGTTAACCAGCTTTGGTAAATCGTGATGTGCTTTATGGTTGTACTGTCAGGTCAAAGTCTTTGCAGTGAGCATTAGAGTGTGGCAGCACATTAGAACCCTCAGTGAAGCTGTTTAGAGTGTCTAGGCAACACATCTATTTTCTATGGCTGGGACACTGCAGGTCTCATGGCTATTCTTCATATTTCTTTTCCTTCTGGTGGGACTGCAAGGAGAGCCAAGGGACGCGGCACAAAGACAAAACCAGAGGAGAGTTAGCAATGACCAGTGAGTTTGGGTTTACGGAGATTAAAGCAGGATGTCTTCTGTAGTGATGAATCAAAAATGATAGGCTCCACCAGTATTACTCGTTGTACATATTGCTTTGTTGTATGTAAACTTAAAACAACACTTCAGTTATACACAGCTGGTCAGCATATAAAATGAGTAATACTGATACCTGAGCCAGTTTCCTCACTATATTTTCAATGTTTTTACCATCTTAGGGTTTTCAAATTGTGCAGAGAATGACGTCTGTCAAAATTCCAATGATAGTTAGTCGTCACAATTAGTCTTTAATATCAATTTGTATCTCACCTGTCAAATTTAAACTGTGCAAGGTCAGCTTTTGGTTTATGTACTAGTTAAAAGTATATTACATGTACTCCCAAAAGAGTTAATTTTGTTTAACAATCAAAATGCCAAAATTTATGTTAGAATTCTGCTTCCAGTAATTACACACATAAAGGGAAATAATACAAATCCCAAAACTACAAGGTTCACTGTGGGATTCCTGATGAAATGTGCAGTTTTCTAAAAGTGTGATCTTAAGCCTGCATGACCATAACCCTTATTGACCTAAATACAAAGTCTGTTTAATTTTGGGTATTTGACTCTATAGGCCTCGTATGCTGTCAGATAATGGTCACCTTATCTTTACAACTGGAGACAGTAAAGAGATTCGCTTCCAGGCATCAGCATCAGGCCGGGTTAAAGTCGGTAATGAAGACCTCACCCAACTTTTGAGTCAGGTAAGCTTAAATCTTTTCGTTACAAACAAACATGTGCACATGATCAAATACAGTGGTACAGTGCTTCATAAGATCAAACAGTTCAGATTTTTAAACAGCGGAAATTACAATGACAACAAAACACACTTTTGAGCAAAAAAGGAAGTTTAAATTTGATGAACATAAATTCCCTGTAACTACAAGTTTTGTGATGGCTTTTATTTCATGACTGTCATGGTTCAGGGTTACAACAACCAGAAAGAACATACTATACGAGTTTCTCCGATCCCATCATGCCAAGAATCCCACAATAAGAAAATCTGTTTACATAATAAATAGAATAATAAGAATAAAAAGACAAGCTGTAAAAGCATAAAATCCACATGACAGATTTCTGTTCCAGCATAGAGGTATCTGTCAAACAACCAAACAAACAAAAACCCAATAGACTTACTTTATGGAATTCATTCCTTCCTATGCAACAACCTATTCTAGCGGAGTCACATATTCTCAAATAGGAACCATTTGTGACAGAAATTGCCTGTAAACACACATAAAATCACAAAAAATGCTGACAGGTTGAGGAAAAAAATGTTTTGTACAAGATGGAGATAAACCTCATTACAAGAAGTCAGATGGTTAATTTTTATAGGTTCTCGAAATGTAAGAAAAAGAACATAATTGGCTGTTTGCCCAGTTGTCAGATTCTGGCTGATTGGGGAATGCTAATGTGCTAACATGAGTTGACCACACACAGAAAGATAATATTACAGGGGACCTCTGCTTAGTAATGACACAGAACATCTGGCTTAACATTTGTCAGTCGTTCTCCTTAAAGCATAGAATGAATAAACTAAATGATTCATAGCAGTTTTACTTTCACACATTCCAGTCACTTTCCATTTCCTGAATATAGTTCTTTAGTACTTTAAATCTATGAGGTTTGGCTATATTTATTGGAACAAGAAAACCTGGTTGTACTCCCAGCACATCACCAACATCACAACCATAAAATAATTAGCTTATCCAAACAAGCCAGAAAACATTCACTACTGTGCTATGTAACTGTCTCATTATGACTTCGTATCAGCTTTTATACAACTGAAAGCCTGCTGCTCTTCATATGAGACTATGAATGATTAACATGTTAGGAAGCAGACACAGCAGTTTAGACAGGACCAAAGATCAGGGCCCATGTCCGCCAGAGTCTGTGGGTTCAGGATTAAATCTGTACAGCATTTAATCCTGTAATTCATCATTTAATCAAACAGTTCAGTGCACAATCTCTCAGTCAAATGTTTAAATGTATGAATTTGTTTCATCTGAATAATTGCCCAGTGTGCACACATGTAGGTGTGTGGTCAGGGCTAAAACAAATGATGAATTAACAGTGATACATTTGAAGCGGCTGGTATTCATCATTTAAATATTTGCAGCATCACAGAATTTTTCTGTAAGATGGCAAAATGAGTGAGTTAAGAGCATTGTTCTCTGTTGATGAATGAAATGAAATTAATGAAAGTACTGCTTTTTGGGCAGACTGAGTGTTTTCCATGTAAGTGACCTTGCCTGATATTTTCTTCCTGTTCAGTAGCCAACAAAATTATACTATGAACACTTTCTAGTCATTACACAATTTCACAATTCATTCATTAGTTCAGACATGGCACTTATTTCATTCTTAGTTAAGTTAGGTGGACTGGGCTTAAGATGGCTTCTCATTGTTACAAGCCATTTGCCTGATGAAGGTCTAGGATGAAATGTTGCAATTAATTTTACATTGCAAGTTAGACAGTGATCTGTTAGTTTGTTTGCTACTTTGGGTATGGTAAGTAACAACGAAAGAAAATCATTATGGAACACAGAACTGAACCAATAAATAAAAACAAAATTTAAAAATACTTTAATAATACGTGCTTGTTTTACTGTTGACATCAATGATGATGGTATGTGAACTGTTACCAAATATAATGCAAAACACAAACAAACCCAGAATTATATGTGTTTACAAGCTATCAGTTAGGGAACTATAGCTAAAATAAACAAGCATGGTTAAATTTGAGTGAAAATGGGGACAAATGGCATGTTCTCACCCACTTTGTCTCAGTAACACATCAAAACTGTGTCCAAATTCAACATAATTAATAGAAAATAAGGAAACTTGAAAAAAAGATCTTGCATTCATGGGAATGATGTGTATATTTGTTTTAAAATGTTTTAAAATGGTAAATCATTCCACAATGCACTAATATTTATTCCTCCCTATTTTGTCTTTAAAGTAGATGGAGGATTTCTTCAAGAACAATTTTGTCTTTGTCTTTTGTATTTTGATGTGTCTGAATGTGAACTCTGATTTCAGATCAAAGTCAATAAAGATGACATTGATAACATTAAGACTCATGGAGGTGGAGTTCCCCCTGAAATCACCAACAAACTAAACCAGCTTGATACTAGGGTAGGACATTAAAAGCTACTATACTTCCTGTTGGGTTAAAATATTTTATGTAATGAGTAAAACTCACACTTTATTTCAACAATATCATTAGCAGCAGAAACACATTTAATAATTAATTGTTTTATTTATTTATTTGTTTTTACTCATTCATCTCATTCAACTCATTTGCATTTTCCCTCCATTCTTTTTATGTGTGAATTATTTTTGATGGAATCAAACAGACTATTGCATGTTTATGATTAAAACTCTATAAATTTAATCTGACCAAATACATTTTTAATGATATTGTGCATGAACTGTACATAGCTAGTGTATTTTCCAAGCTTCTTTCCATGCTTTCCAGGTGTCAACAGTTGAGAATAAAGTGACTACACTTGAAACGGTAAGAAATTTAAGAATTGTTTGCTGTAATGGGTCAAACTCAAGACTGTACCACAAGTCATGATTCTGTTGTTGTCTTTCTTACTCCCTTTTTCACCCCAGACAATCCAGAAGGTGTCTTGCAACAGCAATCCCTGTCAAAATGGAGGAACATGTCTGAACTTACTCAACTCATACCACTGTGTGTGTCCCAGCAACTGGGCTGTGAGTTCCATACTGTTTTGTTACATCATGGGGGTGGTTTTTACTGCTGAATAGAAGGCACTAGTCAGTACCAACTGAAATCAAATCATGTCCTTTGTTTTGATAACATTATGATGCAGGAATGACTGTTGGCCACCATGCTACAAAGTCTTTAAGTATAGGACCCTGTTCCTGCTCCTGTAAGAGGCTGACAATCACTGTATGATGAGATTTTAGAATGGGCTGAATTTCATACAGATTCTGGCAGTCAGTAGTGTACGAAATATAAAGACGAGGGGAGAAACAGCAACCCTGCAGCTGAAAAGTCCACTAGGATGCAGTGTGCAAAAGTAAATGGTATTTATTGTATGACTTTAATCATGTTACCTGTTAACCATTTTGCCCATTTAGTAATCTAGTGCTGGACATGACAATGTCCATGTGTGCAGCGTTTTTATTTATTCCATTGATGGTAGTTTGTTTCTGTATGTACAACTTTTTTGCTCTATTCCCAGTAAAACATTTGATTATTTTTCTGTAAATACTTTGCAACAACAAACACGTAATGAGGATATGATGTTAACTTACATATTTGGCAAATCGCAAATATGTTGATACTGAATGTAAAATGTTCACGGACAATGTATTTATTTTCCACCAAAATATCCCATCTTGCAATACATTATTCACTTGTAGTGACTGCAACATTATTAAACTTTTTTTATGGTTATGCTTAGGCACCAACAGCACTTGGCTAAAGTTAGGAAAAACTTTTGGTCTGCTTTAATACAGAAAATGGATGTGAACTCCCAAATCCAGGTGTTATAATCATACTCTTTGTACATCCACCATCCACCCTAACACCTCCTGAAGAGTCTGCTGCAGTTAATAAATGTAGCGCTTAATTCCAAAAAGAACTTATCCTCCTCACACAATCCACCTACCAATTACAATGGAACCATAATGTAACAGGGCAAACAATTTAGTAGTATATGAACGTAATTTCTACGGGACAGGGTTGCTCATCTATAGTCAATATTTTCTTTAGGCTAATTCTGAAACCGGTGTCAGTGTTTCTCCCATTTTTTTCTCTCTTGCTCTGTGTGTGTGTGTGTTTATATGTGTCTGTGTCAGGGTCCTAACTGTGCAACAGATGTGAATGAATGTCAGGCGTTTTCAGGAACAGTTCAGGGTTGTCAGAATGGAGCAACTTGTGTCAACACCCCTGGATCATTCACGTATGTCTTAAGCTTTCCATGATACTCTAATGTTATGAATTTAATCTTATTGCTAACTGTATTCTTACAAATACTTCAAGACTGTTTAGACCTTGGGGTACTTTGTAGAGAAAGGAGTGATATAAACAACAAGTTTTGATTTTTAATTAAGCTGTGCTGATTTCATGTACCCTCGATATTGGCAAACTAATCCAATTTACTTCAGAATGCACAAAATATCTGACTGAAATGTGAATGCCAGATTATGTGAAAAATCCTCTGCCTTTTTCTTGACTCAAATCCAAAATTCCCAGTGCAGCTGATAATTATATCTTTTTCCAATTCAGTTCAAAGTAAAAGTGCCACTTAAAACTTGACCAATAAGGGCCAGATGTAACCTGTCTGGCCTTCGGGTACAGAAAAAAAATGACTGAGTAGTCAGGGTCTCTGTAAAGCGCTTTGAGACAATTTTGATTGTGGAAGGCGCTATATAAATAAAATTGAATTGAATTTTTAATGAAACTTTTCAGTGCTGTGGGCAGCTCAAATGGAATTCCGTTCACCATTGTTTTGGGGTGAGGCAGAAATGCTTGAGAGAGATTTTTCCAAAACTTTGGCAGATAAAACCAAAATTCCCTCTGTAGCTAGATACCAATAGAAGTAAGTGATAAAATATGTGTTTGAGGCTTTAATAATAATTTTTCTTGTAAGTGTTCTGGGTGATATGAATGAGATCTCTCTGATATAACATACGGATTGCTACAGCAACAATTATTTTATTTTCATATTTTTGTCTCTATGCAGTTGTAACTGTTCACCGGAGTGGTCTGGGAGTCTCTGTACTGTGCGTTATGATGACTGCAGAAATGCAGGACAGGACTTGTGTGTACATGGCACATGTATTGATGCAGACAGGGTTGTACCTGGACAGGTAACCAGTCACTTAAACAGCTTACTTAACACATTCAAAAAATATAGATGAATCCACAGTATTAATTGAGCACCAAAAAAGAAAGAAAGAATAGGTATTTTTTTTAATACCTATATGCTCAAGTATAATGGAAGCTATTACAAGGATAAATTAATGCTGGAATGTTATTGACTCATATCTGGTTTATATTTTATAGTAGTTGTAAATCAGTCTTTGTAAACCTGTAAAATAAATCTGCATGAGAAGTTCAAAGTTGTGCATTTGTAGGAATGATTTGGGGGAAAAAAAGAAGAAAAAACAGTTTACATCTGTTTACAGATACAAATCAGAAAACTGCGTGTAAAACTCAGTGCAAAGTGTGAAACTAAAGTTATAATTATGAATTTTGACTTCATTCCTGAATCCAACTGGACAATGACAATCAAGCCACAAAGCGTCCAATCAAAGGGTAAATGGTTGCATTCATTTCTGCTGCAGGTCCTAAAAGGTTTATTAGATTTTCAAACTGGATGATGGTGGGAACCTGTGTGACCCAGATGTGTTTGCATCCATTCACAGCACATTAAATGTTCACCAGTAATATGATTAAACCCACTTGGGTTGCAGAAAGCCTGCACCATCATCCCTGAAAATCTGCTACATCTTTCAGGCAATGGAACGTTTCTCTTTGCTTTGTTTAAAATTACAAATACAAATCTTTTCTACACATAGACAAACTTGAATTTGTCATCCAGATTTATTTAAGAGCTACAATCTGGAATTATTTCAGAACGTCACTTTTCAAGCTCAGAATCTCCCTGACCCTATTTTGAACCCATAGACTGAAGATATTTTCTTGTATTTTCATGATTGACAGTTTTCACACTGTGACTACATGTGACTATTTTTCATCCCAATAAACAGCCTAAATACCAGTGCATTTGTGAGAGTGGCTGGGAAGCTCCACCTGGGAATTCAGCTTGTGTTGCAGATGTTAATGAATGTAACCTACCCAACAAGCCTTGCTCCACCAACCCTCCTGTTCCCTGCTACAACACTCAGGGTTCCTTCTACTGTGGAGCCTGTCCTGCTGGTAATACACAACTCATATTGGGCTCTAAAGGAGACAGGCTGGCAGCCTTTTCTCCTTCCCTCCTCTTTTTGCCAATATCCTTTCTGGTTCAGTATCCACTGTTGTGACAGTTGGATAGTGATTATTCTCAATGCAAGATTCCTCCTATAATTCGTAGTTACATTTCCTAATATTAGAAAGCAGCTCTCTTTCCAAAAATATCAGCATGACCATAGAGCCACAATAGCCACCCTTATTGGAAATATGCCAGGTTGAAATAATCTAGAATTATGCTTTAATGTATAGCCTGAATAAGTGGAGATTTGTTCTAATCACTTCTTATATGTCTCAGGCTGGCAAGGAAACGGTTACAGCTGTCAGGATGTGAATGAATGTTTGACCAATAATGGAGGCTGCTCCACCACTCCCATGGTACAGTGCCTGAACACCATGGGCTCCTTCCACTGTGGTTCCTGCCCTCCAGGTATGAAAAGCTGGAGTTATTAATGGAACTACAATTCTAGAAATTCTGGATAACCACCAGAGGAGGCATGGTAATACCTGGATATCCATCATGTGTATGCACAGAAGGTTGAAACCTTATGTAGCTCTCCCCTTTTCTTGTTTGTGCCATTTCTGGCTGTTTCTTCCAGTTGCTTTTGCTGGGTATTATTAGCACAAGCAAAAAGTTGCAGTCCTTTGACTGGTAGATTGGTTCATATACACATCTCCAAGTTGAAGACACTCATACATAATTGAATAGGAATACATAATGGGAATCATCCTCTGGGTTAAGTAAAAAGATGTAGGAGTTGCAAATGCTGAAAAAAACAGTAGGTAAGAGTAACTGTAATAAGCCCACCAATGTGATGCCATTCTAGCACAGGTGATGCTTTAAGGTTAGCAAGAGACTCTGGAGAATGGATCATAGCTCCAACAGATCAGCTATGAGGCTACTGTTGTAGGTGGTAAAATGTCATGCTAGCTAATGCTAATAGTGGCCAGAAGATGAAAAGGCAACAACTGCTTGGCTTCATTATCTGGTCGCTTGCAACACCCAGGTCACGTGTATATAGTGTATTATCTTAACCTTCTGTTCATGCAAGTGTAAGATATCTAAGTATCATGCAAGTGTAAGATATCTAAGTATCATGCAATACCTCTTATATCTACAGTTGCAATCAGAAATATTCAACCCCTTCACCTGAAAAGACATTACACTGATGTGGATGAAAGATAATGACAATAAATGACAAAAAAAACCTCAACTCAACTCAGAACAAAAATATTTATTGATACATTTTTGAGTTATTTTGACAACAGAAGTTGGTGTGCATGTGCAGTATTATTCATCTCCCAGCTTCAGTACTTTGTGGAGCATCCTTTAGCTTTTATAACTTATAACAAACGTTTTTAGTAAGTGCTGACATACTTCTTATACCTCTCGATCTGAATCTTTGCCCATTCTTCACGTGCAAAAGCCTCTAGGTCAGTGATGTTTGTGTTCAAGAGTGGAGTGTGTCATGGAGTCCAGCCATGAAGTCCTTGTTTATTCAGTGCACATCTTATGGTTGCCGCTGATGCACTTGTACCAGGCTTCATCAGCTCATCCTGTAGGTGTCTTGCAGTCACACAGGGATTTCTCTTAGTTGTCCGAAGTTGCTAAGGGCCATTGATGAAATCTGGGGCTTTCTTCCACAGCCAGGCAGGTTTGCAGCTGTTTCATAAGTTTTAAACTGCCTTATAATGCTTGCAATGGTGTCTCTTGGAATGTTACATTTTTGGTAAATCTTCTTATACCCAAGGCCCCGATGAAATAATCTCCTCTCTCAGCTTTTGTAGGAGCTCCTTTGTCTTTCCCATGATTGCAACTCACCTTGAATACCTTCATGGGCAGGGTTTATATATGCATCACAGCTGAAGCAAATGAAAAATCATTATAAAGTTCCCAAGGGGTTAATTATGTTCCATGCGAGGGACAGAAACAATACAGCCAATATGCAAGAAGCAATTTATTGATCCGCGTTCAATTTATCCAGATCAGTAATCAATCAGTCTGGTCTCAGTGCTCGTCATCTCCAATATTAAACAAGTACGATCTGGCGAGGGTCTTCAGGAAAGCCAAGCCTCTTATACTCCGGGAGGGAGGAAGGTAGCTGACAGAATGAGCACAGGTGATTGAAATCATCCTGATAAATGTTTAATATTTAATATTTACCATTTTCACCGCTGCTCCACCTTAATATCCACTTTCACCATAAGCCAGCTGCAAAATGCTAATACATGTTAATTAGTGCAAAATATCCAGGTAAAATAGTGAGAAATTCATTTACTCTAAAATCATCATACACAGACTCCTTCGGACGGTCGGTGCCAGTGCTAGCTACACTCAGCAACAGGCCTATATGTCATTAAAACTCCATCCAACATTACAAACAAATGATGGACACTGCAGCCCCTCAGAACTGCTGGAGGTAGACTTGGAGGCTCTGAGTGCAGCCGTTCAGCTCAGCTGATGCTTTAAAGCAAAAGAGCCAACTGCGGACCGACCTATGGGGATGTCACCAATGCAATCCATGCCCTAATTTCTATGGTAAGAATTTAAGCCTAACAAATAATGTCATAAACAGTTGTGGTGCCAAAATACCATTACTCCCACAGTGTTCACGGAGGTAAAATCATCATCAGAGTACCAAAACAAAAATGTACCAGGCTGTAAATATGGGCTGATTTTCTGCTATATTCATCAATAATAGGTAACAAACTATTAGGCTGCTTGATTTAGCTCAACTTACAAGATCAATGCTGCACTTGGCTATATGATTTGATTTGCGGTGTTTACAATGCCAACACTTAATCACGCAACAGGTTGCAGGTAACAGGGTCAAAAATCGCATTAGCGTTAGCTTTTCAGGAGTAGAAGCTCACATTAGCTAGTTACTGCTGCTTCTTCGCTTTCGCTTCTTCTTCGACCAAGAAAATAAAAATTATTGTCTTAATTCTGATCATATGCGAATAGGGCTGTATGGATAGAGTGAGACATTCAATCATACTAACTTATGTTATAAAAATATCAAAAATAGAAGTAAGGACATACTCTTTTGTTTCACCCACCCATTCTTTTGGAAAAAATGTTTGATGTCAAGTCGTTCAGCGATCACTTGATTCTATTGCTTTTTCTCTCTACTATGCTAAAACGGTTATGGTAACAGGGTTATGCGTGTATGTTGTGGGACACACATGAATAATAATTATTATTTGAAATATTATGTTTATTAAAACAAATGTTCCACAGCTATGAGACAGTAATGTGTTAAATATTACCTGTAAAAATGAATTTAAATTTATTTTAATTGCTTTGGTTTGAGATTCAATTTTGGTAATTAGGGGTGGTAATAAGAGAAAATGCATTTAGGGGGTACCTAGACTTATTTATATTTTTAAACTATTTTGCCATTCTTTTCTCTTAGTTTTTTAGATTTGGTCTCAGGACAAGTAAACTTACTCAGTAGAAACTGCATGTTTTTGTATTAGTATGTGGATTATTTAAAAATTTGATGGTGGACGAAATGTCCTCCAATTCTGGAATGGACCCATATGTTCTTTTTCACGCCAGTAAAGGTTTGGCCATTTTAACATGGGGGTCACGGAGTGAATCCTGTTTCACTTGGAGCCAAGTCCTCAGCGGTAGCTGAGGAACTGCAGCTTTTTGGAACGCGAACTGATCCTCACTGCTGAAACTTCATAAATTCCCCCACTGTCGTAGGTTGGAATGCTTGACTTTTTTTTAAACTTGTCTAGTATGGTATAATCCATATAACCATAACATTATCAGCCCACTGGAATCTTGTTTCTGGTTCTTAAATGAGACTGGTCTTTAGCTCCTATTTGGTCTTTACCAGGTAATTAGTATGCTTTTGATAAATCAAAACATCCGCCGTCAATCCAAAAAATGGCAACGTGGGATATCTTAAGAACACTTTGAGAGATTGTCTTCAACTTTGCACAAATGTTGAACTGTTATTCATGATGCACAAAGTTGTAAATAACTTAGCAAAGTCACAGCAGCTGTGCTTTTGACTATGTTGAGGTAGGATGTGTTAATGACTCACAAACATATGTCTTGATTTATTTCTTAAAATGTGCTTAAATAACTTATGAATACTGCAGCCTCACAACAAAATACATTTAGACACAACTATTTTACTCAAATACATTTTTGAAACATAGTTGTATCCTAGATCTTCACAGACAATATTCTTACACCACCTGTTGTGTAGTTTAAAGTTAGAGAAGATGTTGACTTACATAAAATAAGACTTCAGTATTTAAGAAGTCTACACATAGACTGCAGCACATCTTGTTCCAGAGGTGAGCCATGACTTTTCAATATTTTATCAAGGTCACCATTTTTCCCTACCTTTAACCAAAATGTAAATGTCTTCTTAGACTCTTCTTCTGTGAACATCTAAAGGAAGATTTACTGTATATGGCTGACAGCCAACATTATCCTGAAACTTATTCATTCCTTCACAACAACAGCAACAAGAAAGCTCTCCAACTGAAAATATTATGGCCATCTCCACAGCACTTGATAATGTGTTACATTCCTTTACCTGTTTATAAATGTCTGACCCGCACAGTTATTCCAGCTGTTTAGTCGCTGCTTCTTGTGTAATTCTCACTGGACTGAAGATTAATTAAGTCAGTAAATCTGTTTCTTCCAGTAACTGGTAACATCAGATAATTTTACTAACAGAGACATGATTTTACATAATGCAAGATGTTTCTTTCTAATTCTAGTGAAATAGGTGAAGCAGTTAAATCAACATCTCAATAAGAGACTAGGCTGCAGTGTGTGATTCCAGGTTGTTGAATGAAATGCATTACAATGCATTATGTATTTATGTAAAAAGTATTACATTTTATTAGTTCTTGTTTTCAGAGGTTACTTTTATTTAGTTTTAGTCTTGTTTTGAGTGAGAAAAATGGGTCATCAACAGATTTTTTTTGTTATGGATTTCATTGACGAAATCAACACTTCTTCTCAACACTTTTCCAGCTTCTTCTTTTATCGCCTTTCTTCCCAGGTTCGTGATGGCAGGATGGAGACTGATCCTCTGATAGGGAAGTACTGTGGGAGTACCCTGCCAGCTCCCATTGTCTCATCCTCCAACCTCTTGTTCATTCGCTTCAGGTCTGATAGCTCAGTCAGCCGGGCTGGTTTCAGGGCAGTGTATACTGTTGGTGAGATATCATACATTTACACACACGTGATATGACTTCTTTATGTGTTGCTTGCTGTGTGATATATGTTTTTTATAGTATGTCAAACTTTGAGTGAAAATAAGCTTTTATTACATTACTGTGCATCATAGTTTTCTAGTTTAAGAGCGGTAAACTGGCAGAACAGCTGATAATGTCACTGTGATATGTGTAAAATATCAAAAACTCTGTTTGTTGTAGGCATAATAAACAGGTCATGAAATGATATGACAAGTTTTTTCACACACAGAAAGGAAAAAAATAAACCACTAAGAAACAATATAATACATTGACTATATAGGAGACACATTCTCTTGTTTTGACTTATGACAGAAGAAATGTCTCAGAGAGGTTTGGGTTAGGAGGTCGAGTCATGGAACTTTATGTTCCTGGCTCAACCTATAGTTCCTGGTCATAGACTAGCTGTATGGCTACTTGTGCATACATGGTGGCCATGGATAATGTAAATGGACTTGACATTGGAATAGCAGATATTTTCATGCAGATGTCTCCCAGTTCACTTTAACTCAGCCTCAGGATTCTTGAATTTTTCACCCCAACAGTTGGATACACAATGCAAAGGTTATTTGTGTGAGCAAACATGCGCACCTGGGACACCTGGGAACCAAAAGTGGTTATCTAGCAGTCTATTTACCCTTCACTGTTTATTTCTGAAAAAGTAGTAATGCTTGACATAAAAAGGGATGAGTGCTAGTAAATCATGATAAAGGAATTATAACGGCAGTCCGGGCATTGATTTGAATCCATAACGCCTAAGATAGGTCTATTCCATTAGCCACTGACCAACCATTAACCCTCTCTTTCCCCAGCTTGTGGAGGTACTTTGTCGGGGACTGGGCAGTTATGGTCTCCGTACCACCCCAATGCCTATCCCCACAACAAAGCCTGTGAGTGGGTTATTAACCAGCCAGAGGGCTATGTGGTCACCCTCGACTTCCTGTCATTTGATGTTGAGGGAGGTTCTTGTCGTTTTGACTATGTTGAGGTAAGTGAATTAGCTGGACCTAAATACAACTTGGACCTAAACTGACCAGAAAAATTCAGTACTACTTTTCTGCAATTTTTTCTTACAAATTTAATAGCAAATAATAAGCCATTCTTCTTCTTCTTCTTCTTATACTCCTTCTTCTTGTAACAGTACTATTAATGCTATTATTTTGTTAAAAAACAAAACATAAACACACTGGGGCATAAAAAGAGCAAAGTTGCCCAAAGTTGGATTACAAGTGTGGTCCAGCTAAGGCAGTGGGACTTGTAGCTGTGGGGAAAAGTGTTATTAATGATCATCAAGGGGACTGTATTCCCTAGTGTAGCAGAGATCTGAGCCATTGTTGACTTTTGTTCCCTGTAACCAAACACAGCTTATGCAGTATTTGGATATGTGTGGAGTTTATCAGCATTTTTGTTTCCAATTTTGCGGTTATTACAGCACCATTGAGCAATCTGTTGTGGCTGGGGTATGAAGTACAGTGGTGGAAAAAAGTTTTTGGACACCCCATGCATTTGTGATATATTACATTAACAATCACTCTTTTCTTCCAAGTGCAATTTGGTTTTGTACAGTCACAGCCACAATACTAAACCAATCCTAAAATCAGCCATTAAAAACTTAAAATTGATTAGCTCCATAAAAATACTTAAGAAATTTTGAGCATTGTGGTACCACTGACCCACTAATGAAGATCATCCTTTTTATTGAAGACAATTTTTGTCAGGGTGCTTTATGTCTATATAAAGCCAGCACATTTGAAAGTTCTTCAGATCAAAAATGGCTAAAACAAGAAACTTAACACAAGAAATACGCCTAAAGATAAAGATTCTCAGCCAGGAAGGGTACAGCTGCCGCCAGATAGCCAGAAAAGGCAGATGCAGTCCTTCAGCAGTTGGATACACACTGCAGACATATAAACAAACAAACAGCTTGGAAGATAAACCAAGGTCTGGGCGTCTCGCTGAAGAGTGCCTTCAGCGAGGAATGACCGCATCCTGATCTGCATGTGCATGGAAAACCGCCGAATGACATCATGTGAGCTTCAGCAACAGTGGTCAAACCAAACTGGTGTCCAGTGTTCCACCCGCACTGTGCGTGGCCAACTCCTACATCATGGCTTAAGGTCCTGCAAGGCTGTTAAGAAGCCCCTGATCAACTAGAGGCAGAGGTTAGCTCGGAACCGCCCAAGCACACAAGGACTGGACAGCCAGGAAATGGAAGAAGATTCTGTGGTCGGATGAGTCCAGTTTCCAGCTTAATGCTCCTCGTGCTAATGTGAGGGTACTTAGAGGGCCAGTTGAGGCATTATCTCCATCACGTACAGTACCTACTGCAAAGCATGGTGGCGGCAGTATCATGGTTTGGGGATGTATGAGTGCTGCTGGCGTTGGTCACCTCACTGTCTGTGATGGTATATTGAACTCTGCTAAGTATTGTGCTATTCTTGAAACCCACATGCTCCCTTCTGCACATGCACTGTTCTGTCGAGATCGAAACTGGATGTTTCAGCAAGATAATGCCCCTTGCCACGCATCCAGGTCAAGTAGAACTTGGCTGCAGGAGCACAATTGTCACGACTGAACTAGGACAGTACCCAAATGCACGACTCCAAAACGAAGGATCAAATAGCAAAGTCTTTAATAACCAAAGTAACAAAACAAGGATCACCCAACCGGGGAAAAAGGTACGAAAACAAAAGATTACAACAAACGAAAAATCACTCTTGCGAGGAAACAAAAAATCACTCTTACGAGGAAAAATGTTAAACAACAAGCCAAAACAATAGATCAAAACGAGACGGTGAAAGTGCAAAAGAATAACAAAACCTGACATGAGATATAAGGACTAGATAAGGACGCTGGTTCACTTGACAAAGGACAAGACAAACTGGCACAGAACAAAGGGAGACGCAGACAATTTATAGACACAAGGTAATGGGGAACAGGTGGAAACAATTAGGGCGGGGAAAAGAATCACACTGGCGGGAAACAAGAGGAAGGGCAAGCAACCTGAAACAAGAGGAGATCAAATTTCAAAATAAAAGCAAAACTCACAGGACAACATGAACACAAGACAAAACATGACAGAGCATTACTTCCTGACTGTGACAACAATATCCATGTCTTAGAGTGGCCAGCTTAATCCCCAGACATGAGCCCCATTGAAAATCTTTGGTGGATTATCAAAAGGTCTATTTCAATGCGGAAACCAAAGAATTTGGAAGAATTAAAAACAGTAATTCAAAAAGAATGGGAGAAGATTACCCCTCAAAAGACTCGTGGAGAACATGCCAGCCAGGATTAAAGTGCTACTGCATGCTAATGGCAGGAGTACTAAATATTAATTTTGTTATGTGATGGTTTATTTATGTTTTGTTCAGTTTTGAACACATTCTTTGCTATTTGCTAACTTTGATACTGTAAATATTCCATGATAATATTTGAGATTGTGTAAAATTTTAAGGGTGTCCAAAAACTTTTTTCCACCACTGTATTTCAGTGGTTCGTATCAAAAGCATTTTGTCCAGTGCCTCAGGGCTGAAAGCTCCAGATTTCCGCTCACCATTTTGCTATGGATGTGTTTTGAACAGGTGTCAGAGTTGTGAAAAACAGTGTCATACTATTCAACCAAGTTTTTCAAATGCCAGCAAGAATATTCAACTACTGAGGACAAAGTTTTAGCTTTACTGGTGGCGGTGAAACATTTTGGCATTTATGTTTTCCATAGTGATAAGATACTGGTCTATTCAGACCACAATCTGTCAGCTTTCATGGTCAAGTCTCAGCATGCTAATGCTCAAGCTATTTTGTCCCTTGGTTTTTTAACTCCTCCCACATACCTATACATATCCCTGGCCACGAATTTACATGTCAACACATGTATACAAATTAGAAATTAAAAAAACAATGAAAATATTTTTTCTACAAGTGTGGTATACATTATGGATGGAGATGGTGATAGTGTATCAGTTATGATGATGCATGTTTCCTCTGTCTCCCAGGTCAGGGATGGCTCCACGTCTAGCTCTCCTCTGCTGGGGACATTTTGTGGTGTTGAGATTCCCCCCAGGCTCCAGTCCACTCAGAGATCTATGTACATCAAGTTCAAGACTGACTCCTCCATTAGCAACCATGGGTTTGAGGCAGCCTATAGCTCTGCATTGGAGGGTGAGAGTAATATCAACATTTTGCAAAAATCATTTGTGTGTCACTGTTGTGGCATACACCTTTTTTATTATTTGGCTTTAGTTTGTTTAAAAGGCATTGTGTGGGTATATATATATAATTTTCCTCTGTATTTATATACATCAGTAATCACATTGGAAGAGACTGATCAATAAAGTTTTGAGAAGATATATATATTTTATTCCAACTTTATGGGCAACAGTGTACACACACACATATACAGTCATCTGCCGCTTAGCTGGGTCCAGGCCCAGGTTGCTGAGGCGACTGCCACCCAGTCCACAATGCACCAAAGTCCTTCAACACGTCCCACAGGTGGTGGGCCCATGGGAGGTGGTGCTGTCCGGAGTGGGGCTCAAACCCACGATCTTGAGAAATTGAGTCTTATGCTCTACCAACTGAGCTAACCGGGCAGCAGCATTTAACATCTTACACACAAAGGCACAAGCCTTTGACAGCATTCTAAACAAATTCAAATTTATCATCTCAAATGATTGTCTTTGAGTCTGACTAAAAACAAAAGCAGAAAGAACTACCACTGAAATTGCTTTAGTCAGCTCCATTCACTGTAGATGCACTTGAAAGCTGGCAAAGCTAGTAAGGTGACCCATGAGAATTATTTTGTAATCAGTAGTTGTAATATAGCTAGATGTACCTTTTAACTCAGTCTAGTATGCACTGCTGCATTCTGTCTTCCAAAGAATACCAGATTTTAGATTTTCCCCAGAGAAAATGTTAGTTTCATTCCATTCTTACAATGAGAAGGTGAGGAGGTAAATGCAAGAAACACGGTTATAATTCTCATGGCTTTGTTTTTTGTTTTACTTGCCATTAATCCTAAAAATCTTCATAAAATAGTTATATTTATCTGCACGCCAGTGGCACTGTAATTTACTTGTGCTTTTAAATTTGGTGAAACCTTTCAGAGCTGTGGCTGCTGTTTTTAATGGCATAAGAACCATGCCTTATTTCAGTAGTTCCTTTAAATTATTGTATTTTAAAGCAACTTTAAAATTTTCAAAAGTCTACCAATCTCTAATGTTGACCCATTGTCCTTTTTTCCTGTACAAGGCTGTGGAGATACCCTGACCAGTCCTTCAGGCACCATTTCAAGCCCTGGCCACCCTACCAACTACCCCCATGGTGCCAACTGCACCTGGTACATCAGTGTTACTCCAGGCAACCTGATTCGGTTGTCATTTGAGTCCTTCAACTTGGAGTACCATGTCAACTGTAACTTTGATTACCTGGAGGTCTATGATAATGGGACTGTACAGACTGGAACCAAGATTGGCAGGTTTGTACCTGTAAATATATGTACATTTGTGTGTATATATATATAGACACTCCAACCAATTTCAATCAATATGACTAACATAATCTGCACTGCAATTACATTTCTTCATAATTTTCATTCCCTATGTTCAGACTTCCATTACACATTCTCAACTTTTTCTCACAAATTATTTCCTGAATGGCATGCCGTATTTGTTGTACTTGGTGAGTAAAGAGATTTGGGGTGCTTTGTATGTGCAGGTACTGTGGGCGTTCAGTGCCTCCATCCATCACCAGTACTGACAGCCTGATGACCCTGCTGTTTGTGTCTGACTCAAGTTTAGCCACAGAGGGATTCTCTGCCAGCTATGTCTCCATCAATGCTACCACAGGTACACAAGAAATTGGACAGACATTTTCTTATTTTCAGATTTTAGTGAAAATATTTGAGACTACTGATAAATTAGCCTTAAAAAAGCAAGACTTTATTTCATAAGCTCAGGTCCCACTACAAGATTCCACTATGGAAACAATTTCCTGAAAATTGAGGGCTCAGTTGTGTCCCATACCATTGTCATTGAAGTGAGGGGGAGTGTTTAGATAACAGTGTTGTGACCCAGGACTAGTCCTAGTCCATTAGGTCATTCAACTAACTTTCTAAACTATTTATCTTTCACAATGTTCTGGTGTCAAAAAATGTGTTTTTCTTGAAAAATTTTATAGGGTTGCTAGAAACCTGAGGTGTAGTTCAGAGCAGCATTTCTTTTAATGTTGCAGAGTTTTGATGACAGTAGCTCTGCAAATGAAGGTGTACCTGAGACTACAGATAAATCAGGCTTTATTGTCACTTTGCCGTACATACAACTGCAGTGCAGACAAAATGAGACAGCGTTTCCTTGGGTCAGGAGAGTGAAGGTCAACATAGAGAAATAAAATAATAATAAAATAGTACTAATAATAAAATAGTAATAATTAATACTAAATAAGTACTAAGAGAAGTAAAGAAATGAACACACTCAAACACACTCAAATCCCCGAACATATTGCAAGACGCCCATTGTGCAAAAATTGTGATGTCCATAGCAGCAACTGTCAATAAAGTGCATAAGAGTGACCAGTGCCAGGTAAAACACCCATTTAAGCTGTCTTTGGTGGTGATTTAGCTGTTCAGTAGTCTAACAGCTTGTGGTAGGAAGCTGTTGATGAGTCTGGAGGTTCTGCCTTTTATGCTCCGGTATCTTTTGCCCGAAGGTAGCAGTTCAACAAATCTGTGGAGAGGGTGTGAGGAGTCCTTAACTATGCCCAGGGCCCTGCTCCTGCAGCGGCTCTGGAGGAGATCTTGGACAGAGGGAAGAGAAACTCCAATAATCTTCTCTGCCCCCCTGACTATTCTCTGTAAGGCTTTCCTGTCCGCCATACTGCAGCTGGAGTACAAAGTGGACATGCAGTATGTCAGGACGTTCTCCACCACGCCTCTGTAAAAGGTCCTGAGGATGCAGGTGGGGAGAGAGACTTTTTTCAGCCTCCTCAGGAAGTGCAGTCTCTGCTGGGCCAGCTTTATTATCGCTGAGGTGTTCTTCTTCCAGCACAGGTCCTGTGAGATCTGCACTCCTAGGAATCTGATGTTCTCTACTCTCTCCATGGGGTGGCCCCTGATGCTGAGGGGAGTGTGCTCAGGCTGAGTCCGCTGGAAGTCGATGATCATTTCCTTGGTCTTATCCACGTTCAGCACCAGGTTATTCAGTCTGCACCAGTCCACCAGGTGATCTACTTCCTCCCTGTACATTGATTCATCGTTTGCCCTGATGAGTCCCACCACTGTGGTGTCATCTGCAAACTTTGTGATCAGGTTCCCCTCATTTCTAGCTGCACAGTCGTGTGTCAGCAGTGTAAACAGTAGTGGACTGAGTACACACCCTTGGGGAGAACCAGTGCTCAGCATTATGGGTTTGGAGATGTTTTTCCCAACCCGAACAGACTGTGGTCTCTCGGTCAGGAAGTCCTGGATCCAGAGACATGTGGCGGTGTTCAGGCCGAGTAGCAGGAGTTTCTCCACTAGTGTCTGTGGGATGATGGTGTTAAACGCTGAGCTGAAATCAATGTACAGGATTCTGGCGTAGGTGTTTCTGTGGTCCAAATGAGTGATGACTGAGTGCAGGGTGGTGGATATTGCATCCTCTGTGGAACGGTTGGGTCGGTATGCAAACTGGAGGGGGTCGAATGATGCAGGGAGGCTGGCTGTGATGTGTGGTTTGACGAGTCGTTCAAAGCACTTCATCACAATCGGTGTTATTAAGACGGGGCGGTAGTCATTCAGGCAGGAGACGACTGGTTTCTTTGCCACCGGTACTATGGTGGATGTTTTAAAGCGTGTAGGAACGGTGGCCTGACTGAGCGAGATGTTAAAGATGTCAGTCAGGACCTCAGCCAGCTCACCAGCGCAGTCTCTCAGCACACATCCCGGGATGTTGTCTGGGCCTGCTGCTTTTCGTGGGTTGACTCTCTTCAGGATCCTCCACGTGTCCGCTACGCTGATGGTGTGAGCTGGCCCAACAAATGGTAGAGGGTCGGCCCTCCTTCCGGTTGTTGGGTTTGGTTCCTCGAAGTGCGCAAAGAAGTTGTTGAGCCTGTCAGGAAGGGAGGCGTCGTCGTCCTCGACCCTCTGCCTGGGCTTGTAGTCCGTCAGCGCCTGGACTCCCTGCCACATTCGTCTGGTGTTGCCTGTGTCACAGAGGTGCCGATGGATTTTCTCTGCGTATGTGCGTTTCGCAGCCTTGATCCCCCTGGAGAGTGCAGTCCTGGCAGAGCGGAGTCCAGGCTTGTCCCCCGCCCTGAAGGCTTTGTCTCTGGCTGACAAAAGTGAGCGCACCTCAGTTGTCATCCACGGTTTCTGGTTGCCACGTGCCCCTAAGGTCTTGGCTACCGTGACATCCTCTATGCACTTTGCAATGTAGCAGATTGACCAGCTGCTTCTTCCTTGTCTCTCTGTTCTGCAAAAATCAGCTCTCTATCACAGTAATCTCAGTCAACACTGCAGTATATCCATATGTACAAATCTGCTTAACAGTAGTGGAGTGATCATTGGAACAACCGGGACTTTTCCCAGTAGGTTGCTACTCAAATTGGGCTGGTGGCTCATTGTAAAAAACATAAGAGAAAGACAGAGAGCAACAAGGGAGAGAGGTGATAGGCCCAGTAGAGCTGGCTGTATGGCCCACTGAAATTCTGCATGTCCCTGAAATCTGTCTTCCTTCTTATGGGATCTTGTAATTTGCATAATCAACAACAGCAATTGCTACATAAAGATACGCGCTGTATACTTTGGGAAAGATTCATTCTCAAAAATGTCCTCCAAGAGTTAAAAGAAAACCTTACCAGCAACCTCAAGATCTAACAGAAAGATCTAAACCAAGGCTTCTAACTGAAGTTTTTATTTATTCATTTATTTATTTATTTATTGGAAAGATGTTGAATAAAACCTGGGTTATGACTGAAGTAAAAGAGGTTATCCGGTACATCAAAAAGTTTAGTAAACAGAAAGAAATTTTGGGCAAATCCAAAGAATGTTAGCATGAACTGTTAACTTTTAGATGTAAACACAATGTATACAAATGTTACAAAATTTTTATCTGGATAAATCAACATCTCAATACTCAGATTACAAGTTTCTGTTTAAACATTTTTCTCTCATTAGATTGTGGGGAGACCTTCACGTCCCCTACAGGGTCCTTCACTTCACCCAATTACCCTGACAACTATCCAAACAATAGAGACTGCATCTTCAAGATCATTGTTGAGGTCAACATGCAGATCATGCTAAACTTCACCAACTTTGAACTGGAGGGTTCCCTTCCTTCTTGCAACTTTGACTTTGTGGAGATCAGGTAAGGAAAGATTTAAGCTGGCAGACTTTGGCTGTCTGTGGAGAGGAGGAGCCTTTTTCATCCTCTGACATTATCCAAGTCTGACATTACAGTCTTCGAAGCAGAAAATGGCTTTGCAGTTGAATACAATTTCACCTGTTGCATCTGTCTGTAATAAAATATTAGTCCCTGGATTTCTGTGCACGCTGTTGCATGAAAATAGCAAACAGATACTTAGATCAGTCCTGCTGCCTGGTTACACAGCAAGATATGTGCCTCAACCACTCAGCTACCAGACACCTCAAACTGTGTGATTCTTAAGCTGCCGGCTGTTGGTAAACACATCTTTATTTATTTATTCAAAATTACTATTGACATTTTGAACTTCCACTGTTTTTTTGCAGGGACGGTGGTTATGAGACATCTCCCTTGATTGGTAAGTTCTGTGCTGATCAAAGACCTCCAGTTGTGGTATCACACAGCAACCGTCTTTGGGTCAGATTCCGCTCCGATGCCACCGTCACGCGTCGTGGATTCATGGCACACTGGGATGGCTCACAGAGTGGTGAGTAGTAATACTTCTGTAATGTTCAATTTTCCTCTTTTAGTTGGGCTAAGCTGAGAAAGTAAAGGGTTACAACTTCATCAACATTTATGTGAACAAGTAGCAGGACATATATACAGGCAAAAAATATCAACTCTACCTCCAATTTAAGATCAGTGTTTTCATCCATCCATCCATAATCCATACCACTTATCCTTTGATGGTTGGGGGGACTGGAGCCAATCCCTGCTGACAGTGGACAAGAATGTTTTTATAAAAATGGTTTAATGTCAAATTCCTTTTGACATTAAACCACAGCTGTACATTACCTCAAACCATGAGGTAATGTGCAGCTGTGTTTAGGCTTTACATCCAAAGTTCTGTATATTCTGCATGATGCACCATTTCTGTTTACTCACAAAAAAGTGTACTACCTGTCCCTCTGGAACAAGTTTTATACATATATCTAAATCAGATCATTTGAAATTTCAAATATGTTTAATTTAGCAGTAACATCATCATACAATCATTGCCAATTGGTGACACATACATCAGGCCTGCAGCACAACACTAGAGGAGCTTCATAATTTGAATTGCAATAAATCTTACCTTTCAAGCTAATGTGTCTTTCTTATATATACAGTACATTCAGAAAGTATCCAGACCCCTTCACATTTTGCCATTTTGCAGCCTTATGCCAAGATCATTTAAATAAAAATTTCCCTCATTGATCTACACTCTAGCCCATAACAACAAAGAGAAAACAGAAAATCTGAAATATCACATTAACATGTACACAGTATTTAGGCCCTTTGCTATCACACTTGAAATTTAGCTCATGTTCCTCCCATTTCTCTTGATCGTCTTTGGGATCTCTCTACAATTTGATTGCTGACCACCTGTGGTAAATTTCATGTTCAATTGATTGAACATGATATGACAGTGTATATCAGAGCAAAGACCAAGGTGTGAAATTAAAGGAACTGTGTGTGGAGCTGAGACAGCATTGTGTTGAGGCACAGATTTGGGTCCCTTTCAGAGGGTCAGCTATTACTGCAGGACTCCCTCGATCTGGGATTTATGACAGTGTGGCCAGATGGAAGCCTCCCTTTAGTGAAAGACACACGAAAGCCTGCTTGGAGTTTGCATAAAGCACTTGAAGGACTCTTGGACAAGATTCTCTAGTCTAATGAAACCAAGATAGAATAGTTTGGCCTCAATTTTAAGGGTCATGTCTGGAGGAAACCAGGCACCGTTCATCACCTGGCCAATACCATGTTGGTGGCAGCATCATGTTGGGGAGGTGTTTTTCAGCAACAAGGAGACTGGTCACAGTTTAGGGTAGGCTGAGCAAAGTACAGAGATGTCCTTAATAATATAGCTTCTAAGGTTAGAAAGTTCCCCTTCCAACAGCACCATAACCACAAGCACACTGTGGCTTATTGACAACTCTATTAATGTCTTTGAGTGGCCCAGCTAGAACCCTGACCTAAACCTGAACCAATGAAGCATCTCTGGAGGGATCTGAAAATAGCTGTTCACCGATGGTACCTGTCTAAACTCACAGAGCTTAAGAGGAAAATCCAACTCCAGGTGTGCAAAAGCTTGTCCCATAATACCCAAGAAGCCTCAAGGCTGTAATCACTGCCAAAGGTAAAGGGTTTGAATGCTCAATTAGTGGAAAAAAAAGATTGAAAAAGGGAAAAAATTAATTTAAAGAATTTTAGCATAAGGCCGCAGCATAATAAAATAAAAGTAAAGAGATCTGAACACTTTCTGAATGCACTGTAAGCATAGACATGTATTACACATAACAAATATTGTAAAGCAACTCACACACACACACACACAGACACACACACACACGCACACACACTCATAGACACACCAACACACCCCATTTGATTTCCTCCCTTTTTTCCAAGGTTGTGGAGGGGTGTTGACAACTGCATCTGGGGCATTTTCCTCCCCTAACTACCCACTGCCCTACCACCCTAATGCTGAGTGCTACTGGAACATCAGGACAAACCAAGGCAGCCAGCTCCTCCTCTCTGTCTCTGATTTCCACCTGGAGTCCAGCTCCACCTGCTCTTACGATTACCTGGCTGTGAGTACTGTACATCACAGTGTGTGGGTGCATCATGCAGTAGTTTGAAGATGATTCGTTTTTGGGTTGAACTCTTGACTTTATCAGACTGACAAGTAAGGTTCAGAAAACACTGACATTGAGAGAGCTTTGGTCTACCTATTGAAAGTCCACAGGTACTCAGTAGCACTAAGCACTAAGTAGTAAAAACTTCAAACACAGTGGTGGAAACACACATTTGAGACTCTGTGAATTTTGAAGAGTTGGAAGTGTTCCTCGCTCAAGTTTAAGTGTTTGCTTTGACTCAGGACAGCAAGCACCTACAATGAAAAAAATATTTCGTTGAATATGCTCAATTTTAATGTTGAAAGTGGTTGCACGCAATACACTCATCTAAATCTGGACATATTTTTTAAGCTGACTGTACTTAATATTTTTGAGTAATTTCAGATAAATTATATAAGCAGTTTCAGCACAAAAATTCTGAGTATTTGTTACTCTGACTTCCTTAGTAATTCTAACTAAACCCATGTTTAATTTACTTAAATTCATTATGCAATTCATATATTATGGTTAACTAATTTATTATTGTACTTTAAATTAAATTGTTTTATTCTATATGTAAAATATGTTAATTCAAATCACAATTTTATTTAAAACAATCAAAATGCATATGTAGATGTGGGGGTGGCTAAGAAACCCAGTATACAACGAGTTGTGGCAGACTGGAGCAATTCCCAATTCCTTTTTATTTGACAAAATTATTCTTGTTCAGAAACTTCACAGTAAAAAATGCACATTGGGCCAACCAGAAAGACAAAAGTAAACAAAAAAGGGGGAAAAAATTCTCAAGATTTCACAGTTTAAAGGCCGTTTGTTTGTTTGTTTGTTTGTGTTCAGGTGTATGATGGTAACAGCAGTAGTGCTCCAGAGTTAGCCAAGCTCTGTGGCAGTCAGCAGCCCAGCACCATCAACTCTTCCAGCAATCAGCTCTACATCAAACTACGCACTGACAGCAGCGTCAGTGCTGGCGGCTTCCTTGCATCATACACTTCTAGTACGAAAACACACACACACAAGTAGGCTGCAAAATTTCTAAACATTCAATAGTGTTGTATTTTGGTAGCTTTAGAACATAACATTTTGTTTTTCTTAAGTAAAGTTTTTTAAAGAATCCAGTGTTTTTTAATCACATTTAGATATGCAGTATCCAAAAACTGCTCTCAAGTAAAAGTACTGATACTTGAAAATGCCATGTACTAAAGTAAAGGTAAATGTAGTCAGCAAAATGAATAGTACCAAATATTCACTAAAAATCTTGAGTTGACCACATGCAGCAACCCACAACTTTTTTGCTGTCTCTGATTTTTTTCATTTAAACATGAGCAACATTGCTCGACTACATCATTTTATAATGAATTATGACGTTAGTAAATACTGGCTGGACTCCCCAGAAACTCAGTTTTGCATTGTATTGCATTGTGAATAAGTGTTTGGTTGGATTTTTTTCAGAATGCCGTGGTGTAGTCATCATTTTTCAATTTTTTGAAAATTTAAATTTTGAAAAGTTTTTATTTCATAAATAAGATTAATTTTAAGTTTCATAAACTCCCTCTTTTTTTCCCAATGGTACTTTTTTTAATTTTTATACAACCTTTAAAAAAAAAATTTTCTTTTAATTTTTTTAGGAAAAATTAAAAAAAATTTATCTAAAACATTTTTAAAAAACAACAATTTTAAAAAAAAAAAAAGTTCCCAATTTAAAAAATTTTTTTTCCTTTTTAAACCCCTTGTTTTTGGAAATTTCCTTTTTATAAATTTCTGACCCCAAAAATTTTAATTTTTGTTTTTTATTTCCATACGGAAAGAATAATTTATAAATGTTTTCTTCCGCTTTCCCAAAAAAATTTAAATAGAAACAGTTTTTCAAAAAGAATTTCTTTTTTTAATTCCCCGGGGAATGGTTTCTTTTATTTTTTTTGGTATTTTTTTAAAAAATTTTTTTAAAATTTATTTTTTTTTAAATGGGATAAGTTTTTTTGTAAAAAAAATTTTTTTTTTTTAAAATTAAACTTTTTTTTTTTTAAAAAAATTTTTTTAAAAAAAACCCAAAAAAAAATTTTTAAAAAAAATTTATACATTTAAATTTTTTTAGGGGCCCCTTTTTTTTTTTTTTCCCCCGGGGGGAAGGGGGGGGATGAAAGGGGGTTTTTTTTTTGGCCCCTTGTTTCCCCCCTTTTAAATTTTGTTCTTTTTGGGGAAAGGGGGGGCCGGTTAAAAGATTTTAATTAATTTTAAAAATATTTTATGTGCTTCGTTTTAAAAAAAATTTTTTTTTTAAAGAAAATTTAAAATGAAAAAGGGTTTTTTTTACAACGGAAACTTGGGGGGGGGTTTAGGTTTTTTCCCCCTTTAAACTGAAAAGGTTAATTTCCAAATGTGAAAATTTAAAAAGGTTTTTGGAAAAAACGGATTTTTGACATTTCCCAAAAGGGAAAAAAAACCACTAAAAAATTTTTTTCCCCTGGATTTTTAAAAACCCCCCCAAAAAACAAAAACCCCCAAATTTTTAAAAAAGGGGAGTTACAGGGATTTTTTTAGCTGATTTTGGTTTCCCATTGTTTTAAAAAATTTTTTGCCAGGAAAATTTTTTTCTTTAAAATTTTGTTAATTTTCTTTACCCCCTTTTCCCCAACCCTTTTTTTAGAATTTTTTTAATTTTTTAAAAAATTTTTAAAAATGGGGTTTAAAGGAAACCCCCAAAAAAAAAATTTGGGAAAATTGGGACCTTTTGGGGTTTTTTTTTAAAATTATTTAACCCCCTTTTTTTTAAAAATTTTCCTTCAAAAAAAGGGATTGGGGAAAAAAAATTTTTAAAAAAGGAAAATTAACGGGGCCGTTTTGGGGGGATTTTTTTTAAAAATTAAAAAAATTTTTTTTTAAAATTTTTTGCAACAAAATTAAAATTTTTAAAAAAAATTTTTTTAAAAATTTTAAGGGGGAAAAAAAAAATTTTTTGGGAATTTAAACCCCTTAAAAACCCCCCAAAAATTTTTATTTTTATTCCCCGCCAAAACATTTGGTTTTCCCCAAAAAAAACCCCAAAAAAAAATTTTGGTTTAAAAATTAAAAAAATTTTTGGGAAAACCCAAATAAAAATTAAAAAAAGAAAAAAACGTTAACCCCCAATTTTTTCAAACAAAAAAAAATAAAAAAAAATTTTTACCTTTTTTTTAAAAAAGGGCCCCTTTAAAAACCCAAAAATCCCAAAAAACCCAAAAATTTAAAAAACGGGTAAAAAAAGGGTTTAAAAATGGTGGCGCAAGAAAAGGGGAGTTTGGGGGTTTTAAAAAGGGCCAGCCCGTTTCCCTAAAGGTTAAGGGGGTTGGGGGGGGGTTTTTCCGGGTACCCCAAAAAAGTTTCGAAAGGTTTGGAGAAAATAATTTTTGGGTTTTCCCCTTTTGTTAATTAAAACCCCCCCTTTAGCCCCTTTGGGGTTTAAAAAAGGGAAGGGGGGAAAATTTGAAAATTTGAAATTTTTAAAAATCACCCCCTTTTTTGGCCCAAATTTGGTTTTTTAAAACCCCTCCCCCAACCAAAAATTTTCAAAAATTAAAAAAAATTTTAGAAAAAAAACAAGGAAAATTTTAAAAAAATTTTAAAAAAGGGGGGCAAAAAAAAAACCAATTTTAAAAAAGAATCAGGGGAAAAAAAAAAACCCAACGGGAAAAACTTTAAAAAAATTTAAAAAAATTAAAAAAAGCAAAATAAAAAGGGCAGGGGGAAAAAGGGAAAAATTTAAAAAACCCCAAAGGAAAAAAAAAGGAGCTTTCCGTTTAAACAAACCCGCAAAAACCAAACCGAAAGGAAAAAAGGTAACAAAAGATTTCAAGGGGAAAAAACCAAAGAAAAAGGGAAAAAAAAACAAAAAAAATGGGGAAAAACAAAATGGAAAACCCCCCTTTTCGTGTTCAAAGGGAAAAAAATTTTTTTAAATTTTTTGGTTTTAAGGTTTTAACCAAAAAATGAAAAAAAAGGGGAAAAAAGTGGGGAAAATTTAAGGGAAAATTTTCCCCCAAATTAAAGGTTCTTCAAAGCATTTCCAGCTAAAATTTTTTTAAAAGTAACTTTTGGGGTTTTTTTTTTTTAAAATCTTAAAAAAACCGGGGTTTTAAATTTGGGCAAAAATTTTTTGGGGGAAATTTTAGTTTTGGGTTTAAAATTTGCTTTTTTCATTTTTTTAGGTTATTAATTTTTAAAATTTCATTAAACCCCAAGTTTTTCAAATGCCCGGTTTTTCAACTAAAAAAAAAGTTTAAATTTTTTTTGAAAAAAACAATTTTTTAAAGTTGGGGGAAAAATTGTTGGAAGTTCCCCAAAAAGAATTTTTTCCTTGGGTTTTTTTTCCCCCCCTTTTCCTTTAAAAAAAAATTTTCCCCCCCCAAAAATTTAAATTTTTAAAATTAAAAAAAATTTTTTTTCTTTTTTGGGGCTTTTTTTTAAAATTTTAAAAAAATTTTGGGCATTTTTGGGATCCCCCCAAGGGAAATAAAAAAACAAAATTTTGGGGAAAAATTTTTGATATAAACCTTTCAAAATTGGGAACCCAAAAGAAAAAAAAAAATAAAAAATTTTCCCGTATTTATTCCCTTGGGGGAAAGAATCAAAAATGGGAAAAAAAAAGGGAGGGAAAAATTTTAAAAAAGGGGCCTTCCCCCAAATGGGGGCCCCCCAAAAAACTACACCCAACAAAACCCAAAACCCAACCCGAGTTTCAACAAAAATCCTTTATCTTTGGTTTCCAAAAAAACAAAAACCCCAACAGGCCCTTTTAACTTTTTAAAAAAAAAAATTTTAAAAATGAAAAAAAGAATTTAAGAATTCAGATTAAAATTTTGGGGAAAATTCCCGTTTTTTTAAAAATACCAATTTTTTTCCCAAGAATTTATTTTTTGGGAAATTTAAAAAAATTATTTATTTTTTTATTTTGTTTTTGACAATTAATTAAAATTTTTTTTTAATTTTTTAAACCAAAAATTTTTTTCCCCATTTTTTTTTTTTAAAAAATTTGCGGGTCTTTTAGGAAAAAACCAAATTTTCCCATTTTTTTAAATTTTTTAAATTTTAAAAAATTTTAAAATTTTTTTTCAACTTAAAGTTTCCCAAAAAGCCCCTTTCCCCCAAAAAAAAAAAGTCCCCACCTTTTTAAACCCTTTTTCTTTTTTTTATTGGTTAACTTTTCCTGGAAAATGTTTCTCAGGCAAATTTTGTTTTCCTTTAAATTTTTTTTTTTAACCCCCCAAAAACCATTTAAAAATTCAAATTTTAAAAAACCATTTAAATTAAAATTTAAAAACTTTTTAAAATTTTTTAAAATTTTTAAAAATTTATTTTTAAATTTGGTTTATTTAAAATTTTCCCCTGTTTCCCCTTTTTTCCAAAAATTTTCCCAAGGCCCCCTTTTTTTGGGAGAAAGAATTTTTTTTAAAAAAATTTACCCACCCAACCGTAAAAAAGTTCAAATATTTCCCCCAAAAAATTTTGAAACCCAAAATGTCCCATTTAGAAAAGAATTTTTTGGGATTTTTGGGTTTCATGGGTTTAAATAAAAAACCCCTTTTATTTTTCCCTTTTTTTGGTTTTTAAAAAGGGATTTTGAAATTTTATAATTTTTTTTTTTTAAAGGGATACGAAAGGGATAATAATTTAAAAATTTTTTTTAAAAAAGGGGGAAAAAAAAATTTTTTTTTTTAGGGGAAAAAAAACCCAAAAATTTTTAAAAGGCAAATTTTTCAAAACCCGGTTGGGGGGGAAAAACCCCCCCCAAAAAACCCCTTTTTTAAACCCAAAATGCCCAAACAGGTTCCTTTAAAAAAGGTGGGAGGGGTTTAAAAATTTGAAATTTAAAATTATTCTACAATTCCCGGGAAAAAAAAAAAAATTACCAAACCCCGTTTTGGGGGCCCCATTTAAAAAAAAATTTAAAAATTTTTCCAAAAAACCCTTTAAAACCCCCAAAAAGGGGGAAAAACCATATTAAATTTGGTTTGAGGTCCCTTATTTTTCCCCCCCGGGGACCAAAGCAAAGGGGGGGGGGGGAAAAAAGCCAATTTTAGGTTGAGTCTTTTCCCCGGGGCCCAAAAACTTTTGCCCATTCCCTTTTCTTTCCAAAATCCCCCTTTTTCCCGGGGAAAAAAAATTAGTTTCTTCCCCCCTTTTCCCCTGGGGGGGAATTTTTTTAAAAAAAAACGGGCCCTTTTTTCGGGTTTTTTTTGTTTTCCCCTTAAAATTTTCCTAAAAAAATTTTTAAAAAGGGTTTTTTCCCAAATTATCTTTTCTTTTTGGTTTTCCCCGGCGTGGGTTTTTTTCCTTTCCTTTCAAGGGTTTTCCCTTTAATTTTTGTTTCTTTTAAACAAAATTTTCATCCCTTTTTTTTTTCCTTGGGGAAAAAAGTGTGGGGGGTTTTTGGGGAAAAATTTCCGGGTTTTGGGCCCCACCCCAAAGGGTGGGAAATGGAATTTTTTCCCTGTACCCGGGGAACCCGGGGCCCCTTTTGGTCCCCGGGTTTGCAATAATTTGTCGGTCTGGGGTTTTCTTCAAAGGGGTTCGGGCGGGGGTTTTTTACCCGGAAAAAAAAGGAAAATGGGCCTTATTTTTAAAAGGGGTTAAAATTTTCCCGAAAACCCCCAAATTTTTTATCCCTTTTAATTTTTTACCCCCCATTTTTTTTTAAATGTTTTGCGGGGGACTGGGAGTAAAAATTTTGGGGGTGGTTTCGTATTTTCCCCCCATCCCCCATCCCGGGATCGGCCCCCTTTTGGGGTTGACTTTTAAGTCCCAGGTTCCCTCCCCCGGTTTCCCCCCAAAAAAATTTTGGCCCCCTTTGGGGTTTTCCTAAAAAATTTTAGGGGGAAAATTTTCCCCGGGTTTATGGGCCTAAACGGGTTTTTAAAAAAACCAGGGAAAAGGGTTACCTGGATTTCCCTTTTCCCCCCTTTTTTTTTCTTTTTTAAAGGGAAATTTTAATAAAACCCAAATTTAACCCAAAATTTCCCCAAAAATTAAGGTTTTTCCCCTTTTTTTTAAAAAAAATTTTTAAAAAAACCAACAAAAATTTTTTAAAATTTTTTTTTTTAATTTTTTAAAAAATTTTAAAAACCAGGGGATTAAAAAAACCTTTAAAAAAAAAAAAGAAAAGGAAATTTGGGCAAAAAAAAAAAACTGAATCGAAAAAATCGGGTTTTTTTACTTTTGGGAAACAACCTTTAAAAATAGAAAAGCCTTTTTTTTCCCAAAGGAAGGAATTCCCCCAAAAATCAAAAAAACCCAAACCAAAAAAATTTCAAATTTTTTGAAAATAAAATAAAATATCTAAAAAAAACCGGAAAAAAAGTTTTTTCCCCAAAGTTTTTAAAAAAAAGGGGAATTATAACTTTCTTTTTTGGGGGTAAAATTATAAAATTCAAATTTAAAAAAACTTTATAATTAAATTTTTTCCCCAAAATTTTTTCCCAAAAAAGGGTTTTCCCCTTTTAAGGGGCCCCCCACCACCCGGGCCCCTTCCCAAAAGGGGTCCCAAAAAACTTTGGGGGCAAGGGGGAAAACCCAATTTAATTTTTTTTTGCCCTTTTTACTTTAAATTTTTTTTTGGGGTTTTGGCCCCCCTTTTAAGGGGGAAAAATTTTTTGGATTTTCGTCTTTCCCCGTTAAACCAGAAAAAAGCTGGGGTTTTTTACCTTTTCCCCAATAAAAATTTTCCCGTTTTTTCCTTTGGGCCCCCCTAAAAATTTCAAAAAATTTAGTTTCTCCTTTCCAAAATTCCCCCCCAAAACAGGCCCCCACCCATGCCCAAATCCCAATTTTTTTTTACTTTGAACCCCTTTTTTTTGGGGTTTACCATCCCCTTTTTGTTTTTTCCCAAAAAATTTTAAACGCTTGCCCTTGGGCCCCCAGTGGTTCTTCCCCCGGAAAGTTTTATTTTATTTAATTTTTTTTTAAATTGAAAATTTTTTTAAATTTCCCAATTTAAAAAATTAAAAAGGAAAAATTTTTAACCCCCCCAAAAATTTTTTTTCTCAAAAAACCCCTTTTCCAAATTTGGGGGTTTTAAAAACCTTTTCTCAAAAGTTTTAAAATTTTTTAAACCCCTTTCTATCAAAAAAGACCCTTTTTTTCCCGGGTTTAAATTTTATTTACCCCGTTTAAATTTTAGTTAATTTTGGGGCCCCCAAAAAATTTTAAACAAAGAAATTTTTAAATTTTTAAAATTAAACATTTAAAAATTGGGTTTTTTAAATAAGGGTTAAATCCATTTTAAAAGAAGAAAACTTTTTTCAGGGAATTTGGGGTTTTTTTAAAAAAAGGGAAAATTTTCCTTTTGGGGAGGGAAAATTTATTTAAAAACCCCCCGTACCAAAGGGGTTTTTTGGGAAACCCCTTTTCGGCCGTGTTTCTTTTTAAATTTAAACCTCCCCCTCCCTCCCCTTTTTAGGTTAAAAATTTTGGGTTTCCCCGGGTTTTTTCCTGAAAAATGGGTTTTTGGGGGGGGTCGTTGGGGCTTTTTTCCCAAGGTTTAAAAAATTTTTTTCGGGGGTTTTGGGGCCCTCGGATTTTGGGGGGTTTTTAAAAGGAAAAAAAAGGGGAAAAAATTGGTTTTTCCCCGTTTTAAAAGGGTTTTTTTCTTTCAAAAAGGGGCTTAAAATCAAAGTCAAACCCCCCCGGGGGAAATTTTAAGGGGGGGCAAAAAAAACCTTTTATTTTTTTTTCCCCCCCAAAACCACCTTTTTTTTTTTTTCTTTTGCCCAAAAAATACTCCCGACAAAGGAACCCCCCCCGGAAACCATTGTCCTTTCCCCTTTAGTTTTCATTAAACCCTTGGTTTTCCCGAGGGGTTTTAAATGGGGAAAAAAATTTAATTTAAAAATTTTTTTGGAAAAAAAAAATAAGAAAAAATTAAAAACCCGGGTTTCAAAACCAAAAATTTTGGGAAAAACCCCCCTCAAAAAAAAAACCCATAAAAAAAATTTAAAAATTTTTTTGGTTTTTGGGGGGGGGAAAACCAATTTTAAAAAATTTTAAAAACTTAAGAATAAAGGGCAAAAGGATCTTTCCCTTTTTAACTGAGGATTTTTTTAATTTTTGGAAAGATTTGAAAAAACGTTTGGATTTTTTTAAAACCCCGTTTTAAAAAAAAAATTTTTGGGAAAAAAGGAAATTTAATTTTTTAAACTTTAAAAATTTTAATTAAAAAAAAAAAAATTTAAAAAATTTTAAATTTTAATTTCAGAAAAGTTAAAAAATTTTATTTTAATTTTTTTTTAAAATTTACCCTTTTCCCAAACTAATAAAAATTTTTTTGGCAAAGAAAGAAATAAAAAAGTTTTAAATTAATTTAAATTTTTTATTTTTTTTGCATAAAAAATTTTTTCTAAAAACCCCTTTGGATTTTTAAATTTTAAAATTAAATTTTTCCCAAAAAAAATTGGGGAATCCCCCCTTTTAAACCTTTTCCCAACCCAAAAAGGGGGGAAAAAAATAAAAAGCAAAAATTTTTTCCCCTTTTTTTTGGGTTAAAACCAAAAAAATGCCCAAAAAAGCACAAAAAACAAAAAAAAAAAAGTTTTCCGGGGTTGTTTTTTTTTTTTTCAAATTACAAAATTTTTTTGGGAATCCCTTTTTTAAAAAGGGGAAAAACTTTCCCATCCCAAAATCAAATCCATTTTTCAAAATTTTGGGGTTTTTTTTCAAATTCCGGGGCCCCCAAAAAAGGCGAAAAAAAACCCTTTTTTCCAAAAAAATTTTTTTTAGTTTTAAAATCCTTTTTTTTTTGGGAAAGAACCCAATTCAATCAACAAAAAAAAAAAATAAAAAAAAAACCAAAATTTTTTTAAAAAATTTTTTTAGGTTTTCAAACCAAATCAAAAATTTTTTTTAAAATTTTTTTTTTTTGGGGGGGCTAAATTTTGTTTTTACTTTTCCCAAAATGTTTTTTTAAATTTTTAAAATTTTGTTAAATTTTTTTTTAAAAAGTTTTGATAACATGAGAAAACTCCCTGGGCAGATAATATGGGACGAAGTCCGACAGCACACGGTTCAACATCCGGGCCACAGATGCGCTCCTTCACGGTGATGTGAGCGGGGTTACACCACCGATTATTCACCAGAACGGCAAGCCCTCCTCCTTTGCGCTTACCGCTCCTGACGCAGTGTCTGTCGGCACGGACCGTGTGGAAGCCCCTGATGGTAGCGTTGTCATCGGGAACATCCTGGTGCAGCCATGTCTCAGTGAAGAACATCAACAAACATCAACTACACTCACGATACTCCCTCTGACTCTGGGCCAGCGCCATCAGCTCGTCCATCTTCGCAAGGGATCTCACGTTCCCCATGATGATTGAGGGGAGACAAGGCTTAAAACTTCTCCTTTGATGTTTCAGAGCCTCCCTCTTCCTCCGTAACTTTTGTTTCCTCTGCATCCCCGGTGTGTCTTTCGCCAAATTTCAGCAGGGATATCCTCTCGCCTAGTCAATGAAAAAGCCGGCTTGAGGTCGATCAGCTGATCCCTGCTGTAAACAATACGGGCCGTGTGGAGTTCTTGAGTCGCTACGCCGAAAAAAAGTTGCGCTACAACAAACAAAAAGCCCCAAAAATCTCACCAACCACATGATTTTCTGTAGTAAAAAAAGTAATCTAAAGTGTTAAAGAAAAATATCAGAAAGTACCGAAAAGATAAGAAAACTTTTGAAAGAAGTGAAAGAAAAACGGGAGCTACCGTAACAGGCTGCACACGTAGTGACGCATGCACACTAATTTGGGGTTCATGGCCTTCACAGACATGTTTTAAAGTATTCATTCCTGTATTTCTCAGCTGTATACATGACTACTTGGAGATACGTGATGGCTCAACATCCAACGCTGACATCATTTCCCGGCTCTGTGGCAATACCCGACCATCCACTCAGCATTCGACAGGTTCCTCCATGTTACTCAGGTTCCGTACTGACACTAGCGTTACGCACAGAGGCTTCAAGGCAAAGTACTCCAAGGGTAAGCAAATTTCACTTATCACACACAGTCTGAAGATGGTTTTCCACGCTTTGATTTTTGGATATAGATCCAGGTCTAATTATGACATACTGTAATTAGCTCAGACCTAACAAGCAAAAAGCATACTCAAAATCAATATTTGGGTTTGTTGTGTTTGTAAATATACATTATTCTTACCACACCATAAGGGTGAACTGGCGCAATATCGTTTTGTGATACTATCCCTGGAGGGTGTCAAAGAAAGAGGAAACTTAGGTTTACATTGGTTTGACCACAGTGTTTAGTCATTGTCTTCTCATAAAGACACAAATGGGCAACTGATGGTAATAGAGAGGCAAGGAAAAATGACTTTTCTTAGGATTTTAGAAGAATTTTATAATTTTATAAGAAAACAAAGTCAAACACTAATGTGCCTACTCTCATTTTCTATCTCTAATCCTTCACAGCTACATGTGGTGGCACCTACATAGGTCAGAGGGGTATGATCTATAGCCCTGGTTTCCCAGGATCCAATTATCCTGACAGTTCCGGCTGTGAGTGGTACCTGGAGGGACCCACAGGGCACTACCTCACAGTTAGCTTTGGAAACTTTAGCCTGCAGACCACTCCAGGATGCTCTGCTGACTATGTGGAGATCAGAGAGTACAATGCCACAGGTGAGTAAATGAGGATCAGATCAGCTACTCTTTGTTTGCCGTAATTGTATATCAGAGTACACAATTACTTAAATAACATTTTAAGAATTTAATATGATTGCCCTAGCCCTAAACTGCATCTGCGAAAGTTGAAAATGTTTGAACATGGGCAAAAACTTTCATGCTTAATCCTGAAGCCATATGATTTCTTGAATGTACACAGACACAAGGAAAAAAAGAGCGGGAGGTAAATAACAGCAGAACTGCATTTCCTGGTTAGTTTTGAAAAAGAAATCATACATGCACATACCACCTGTGTGGGTTGTTGGATTTCCTGGTTAGTTTTGAAAGAAATCATACATGTAGATACCACCTGGGTTGTTAGCTGTCTCACATCAGTGCAAGTGGTACACTGACAAGTGAGTCATTGAAGTTCACTCCACATTTAGTATGACCACATCTTTACCCAGTGTTACATATGTAGAATGACATTTTTCTATGTGTTAAGTACATAGTTTTTAGTACCAGTGTGTTTTAAGTAACACTCATAATCTCATCTCACGTACTGTACATTTATTTTGCCACGTGTAAAGTTATTTTTCTGTACAATAATGAAATGAAAAAGAAATGATTGGAAGGGGGTGGCATGGTGGTGCAGTGGTTAGCGCTGTCACCTCACAGCAGGAAGGTTTCAGGTTCGAACCCCGGTCTGGGCTCTTCTGTGTGGAGTTGGCATGTTCTCCCTGTGCCTGCGTGGGTTCTCTCCGGGTTCTCTCCTCCCACAATCCCAAAAACATGCATGGGTTAGGTTAATTGGTTACTCTAAATTGCCCATAGGTGTGAGTGCGTGCATGTGTGGTTGTCTGTCTTTGTGTGTTAGCCCTACGATTGACTGGCGACCAGTCCAGGGTGTACCCCACCTCTCGCCAATAGTCAGCTGGGATAGGCTCCAGCTCCCCCACGACCCTGACGGATTAAGCGGTAGAAAATGACTGAATGAATGAAAGGAAGAAAGACAGAACTGCAGAGGCAAGACAACTCAAAGACCCTCTCTCAGATAAATGTTCAGTGTTGTCCTGTGTGTAGGACGCCTACTGGGCCGACACTGCGGCAGTATCCTTCCGGCTTCCATGGACACATCTGACAGTTTTGCCTACGTCAGGTTTGTCAGTGACTCCAGTGGAAATGCAGCTGGCTTCAGTCTGTTGTTTGAAGCCAGCATTGAAGGTACAGTGATTTTCAAAGGGTTACTAGAAAAGTATTAGTTATTGCATGATCACAAATTGCATTACATTTACATGTTTTTTATACATAAAGTGTACATGCATATAGAAGTATTGTCATAAGAGATGGGGATACTTTGGTCCATTTCAAATCATGGCAAAATGAATATCTTTGAATGTTCATAGTTGGAAAGACTTGAACAAAGTAAAAATCCTCTGTTGACTTGTGATAGGCATCTAGCATTACTTTTGACATTGTGTGGACTAAAAATTGGGTACTTTGAGCCTTTACTTGATATTACATATATTTAATATTTGCGTGAGGCTCCCAGAAATAAATAAATGAACATTTATTCACAAATGTGATTTCCATCCTCCTCTTGCAGCTTGTGGAGGAGAGCTGAATGCTCCCTCAGGAACCATTTCCTCTCCCAATTACCCCAACTTATACCCACACAGCCGGGTGTGTCGCTGGGAGGTGGTGGTGTTACCAGGCCGCCGGGTCACACTCACCATTAATGACCTAAGGCTAGAGGGTTCTGGTACTTCGTGTGTATTTGACTACGTTGATGTAAGTCCCTTTCCGTCAGTATTTCCTTGTGTTTCTTCACTTTACCTATTCAAGTTTAGATTGCTCCTCATTTATGCTTTCATATTTAATCAATATGTAGTTGGTCACCACAATAATTCATTTGTGATAGTAATTTATTTATTTTTTTATCAAGCTTCATGGCATAAATCAGTTCCATTCAAGTTTTTTAGTGCTGGGAGAGGAATCAGCAGCTGATATTTCAAAACCTGGATACATAATCTCAATTTTTTTTTGTGATTTAAGTGAGGTGAAATCTTTCCAGTGTGACTAGCAATGAATAATTTACCTAATAAATTAATCATACAATTAATAAATTACCTCTGCTTTGAAGCAGAAAAAATATATCCACTAAGTATCTCTACCAAAGAAATGTAAGTTTTCTAACTGGCTAAAGGGGTCAGTCTTAATAAAGTGTTCATATTTCCAGCTGCTATTTGAGGTAACTGTACATTAGCTAATCTTCACAATTAAGGACCTGGTGAACTGCTCATGTTTTAAATGGAATTGTTAAAACCAGATTACTATAATTTGAAATTTCATAGTGTCCTTCTTTATTTTTACTCAATGTTAAACTTAACACTGTATCTTGAGGTTCCATACAATCTGCTTATTGTAACCCACTCTCTGAACATTTCACAGTTATACCCACATTTACAGTGTAACCCCAGTGGAAGCCCATAATTATGAAACTTCTTAGAATTAAGAATGCTCTAAAGTACCAACTGAAGATTAAAAAAGGTCTTTGCTGAGTGTGATAAGACACATTTATCAAGTGACCTATTCCTTCTACACCTAACAGCAACTATCAAGCATTGATTCATGCTCAGAGACGGAATAGCCAATGAAAGATACAGATTGGCCCTTCATCTGCCACATTGTACATTCTCTTTAAAAAATCCTTACAGTTAAGGAAGTTTTTTTCTTTTAGCAGTTTGATAAATATGGGTCATGATCTTGGAAATGTTTCTGCCTTGCTGCAGACCCAGTGCCCCTGTGTTTCCCTAATAACCTCTGTGTCTTCTAGGTACTGAATGGGCTGGCGGTCAATGCCCCTCGCCTGCAACGATTCTGTGGTACAGTACCAGCAGGCACCCAAGTGCGCTCTTCTGGCAACACCATGACCATTGTGTTCCACACTGATGCTTCTGTGTCCAATGGTGGCTTCATGGCTTCTTACTCCTCTGAGGAGCCTGCAGGTTAGATGCTACCTTGGACAAAACTAAAACTGAACTACTGTCTACAGTTAATGTCTCTGCACCAGCCCCAATTGATGATCACTTTTATTTGCTTTGGATGAAGAAGGAATAATGTAGCCAGAAATCCTGTTGGGTGGTTCCTGAATGAGGTGTGCCTAATTAAGTCCAAGACCATTAAGCTCCAAAACACTATTTTGTCGTTTGTTTGTTTGTTTGTAAGATTTGGCATCTACTCCCACATACCAATCACTTCAGTCAAGTGACATTACAAATGAACTGAAAAGAAATGATGCATTCTAAATTTGGTTAGAGTACAGCAACATAAACATTTACAACAACTTACAACTAACGTTTTTTTTTCCTCAAAAAGAAATAGTCTCGGACTGTGTGCTGTCTAGATGGTATACAACCAGTTTAGAAAGTATGGAAGGAGGGAAAAATATCCTACAAGATCAAACGTTGTAAATATTTTCAGTTTTTACTATTACCTGCCACTATTTAAGAAGTCTTTAGTTTTTAGGATTAATTCATAATTAAAGCCTCTTTAGTGTATTACTATATGTTAATCCAACCCAGAGTAACTAGTAAGGGTGGTGGCTCCGCTTCGTTCTTTAAAATTACTTATTTTACCTTTACTTTTGTATGTTCAAGTTATATGAAGCCCTGTGCTCTCAAATTAAGGGAAAATCACAGTGTTTAGGCTTATTAAATTGCAGACCTCCCAAAGACACCAATTTTCCAGGTTATATTGTTATATTGAAAGGTTCTAACTCTACCCTTATTGTCATACACTGCGGTATTGTCATAAGTGGTGTTTGTCATTATGTTTTGTAAGTCTGTCTGTGTCTCTAATTATGCTTTCATGTTGTCTTTTTTCAGAGTGTGGTGGAGTCCTGAACACCCCAGTGGGCGGGAACTTTACATCCCCTGGGTACCTGGTGTCCAATTACAGCAACAACCTCAACTGTGAGTGGCTGATCCAGAATCCACGGCACATCAATTCCTCTATTGTGGTGCTGATAGAAGACCTGCACCTGCAGAACCACCAGACTTGTCAGTCAGACTACCTCCAGTTCCGCTTGGGTAAGTACCAGTGCATCAAACAAACGGAACTTCAAAACTTCAAACTTCAGACAAACTGTTCCTATGCAGATGGTCACATAATTGAGTTGCAACAGCCTTTTAAAGAATTTTAGAAATAAAGGGGAGGTTGGATACAGGTCTACAGTTTGCTAAAATGCCAGGGTCAAGATAGGGCTTTTTAAGTATTGGTTTGATAACAGCAACCTTAAAAGCCCGTGGAACATATCCTATTACTAAAGAGAGATTTATCTGATCTAACATGGAAGTGCTGATCAAATTGATTTTCCAAGACTTAATGACATTTCTGAAATAACATTTTTACTTGCATATAGGGAATATAAAAGGGATGTTGTTCTAAGCGGAGCTGGACAGTGGAAGACAGGATTTGGGCTACGGCCATCCAGAGAGTTGTGGAGTGTGTACAAAATGCAGCACTGTTATAGGCTGTAATGTATGATGTGGCATTGGACGGGGCTGATGGAATAATTAGTGGTGCATTGCTATGCATGCACACTAGGCACCTCTATAGCAAAGCTATAGAGGTACCTAGTGTGCAATGCAAAGCAATGCACACTACTGTTCTTCCCGTTTTTCTTCTTCTTCTTCCGTGTCGACTTTCGGTTCGTAACTCGTCCCACACCGTTGAGCGCACACTAACAAATGATACATCAAAACGTGCGGCTCGATCGGACTCGGTGTGCTTGTATTTTGTTCTCCAGAATATTCACGTTTCGCGAAGAAATTCGCGAAAAACCGGCCGAAATAGAGAATGGCTGGGAAATTTTAAAAAAAAGTCGCAAATTCTCCCCTTTTTCAAACAGTATCTCCTCTGGCATACTTTCACCTAGAAACACCATTCAAACTGTAAAATGTAGACACAAGTCTCGTGTATTCGGGGTGTATTCAACTTTTTCAAAAGTTGTGTAGTTTTTGAACTGTGAGCCCTAATTGATCAGCAGTGAATTTGGAAAAAATCAGGGTTTACAATGAGTGTGTATTGCGGAATGTTCCGGGCTAGAGTGGGAGGTTAGAGTGGAGAGGCTTTAAAAAAAACTCTCTGAAATTTTTTCTTTGCACAACGACTACGGCCACAAATTTTACTGTAGAGATGTGAAATTCTCCAAAGTTGTAGCCACACTTGTCCTCTCTCTCACAATGTGTTCATTTTTTCTGTAGGATTTACGGTTTTTCTTTGGCGGGCCTTTTAGTGACAAGAGGAGCTCTCAACTGCTCCATTGACTCCAATGTTAATTGAGAAGAGGATTTTTGGAGAAACGCAGAAAATCTTGCTGTAAAATCCACATTTTAGACAGTAGGACCATAAAAAATAGATTCAGGTCTTCCTTAAAGCCTTCTCTCTTTGATGGGTCAGTTTGTTTAGCGATACCATGTTTTGTTTTTCCATGAATAGCAGTTGTTCGGCAGGCCCGATTCGGCCAAAAATGAGCTCGTCAGAGCACCTGTGAGCTGCCTCAGCGGAGGGAAAGCTCATCCCCATGGCAACCGTGACTGCAAGAGCTGTGGCTCTCTCTCTCCCTGTAACAACTCTATGTCTCTCTGTCTTTGTAATTAGAACTGTAGGAGAACTATAAGGGTCACAGACACAGATATAGACAGACTGACACACACAAAGTCAATATTGTGCGGTGCTGGCGCACCGCACAATATTGACAGAGGCACTCAAACACAGACACACGCACAGACACATACACACACACACACACACACACACAATAGTCAATACTGGGTTGTGCGAAGCACAACCCAGTATTGTCACAGACCCACTCAGGCACACACAGACAAACACAAACACAGACAGACACACACACACGCACACACACATTCAGACACACACATTCAGACACACACACACACAATAGTGTCAATACTGGGTTTTGCGAAGCACAACCCAGTATTGACACAGACCCACTCAGGCACACACAGACAAACACAGACACACACAGACAGACAGACACACACATTCAGACACACACACACACAATAGTGTCAATACTGGGTTTTGCGAAGCACAACCCAGTATTGACACAGACCCACTCAGGCACACACAGACAAACACAAACACAGACACACACAGACAGACAGACACACGCACGCACACATTCAGACACACACACACACACACAATAGTGTCAATACTGGGTTTTGCGAAGCACACAACATTACTAGCGGTGCAATGCACCACTCCCGCGATTTCCCAAAGGGAAATTGTCTAGTTTCAGCTACTATTGTACATAAAGGCCACATTTATTTTTTAAGTGGCTTGCCATGTTTACTTACAGTGTAAAGGGAGTATTTGTCAATATCTATGAGTTTTACTTCATTTTGTTATCATATGTACACTGTGTGCACAATTATTAGGCAAGCAGGTATTTTGACCATATCATCATTTTTATTATTAGTAATAAGTAATTTCCCCAGCTTGAGGGATTAATAAAGTATAAACTTAAACTTAAACTTATGCATATTTTCCAACTCCAAGCTGTATAAACTTGAATTCTTATTGGATTTAAGCATATCAGGTGATGTGTATTTGTGTAATGAGGGAGGGTATGGCCTAAGGAGATCAACACTCTATATCAAAGTGTGCATAATTATTAGGCAGCTTCTTTTCCTCAGGCAAAATTGGCCAAAAAAGAGATTTAACTTACTCTGAAAAGTCAAAAATTGTAGAAAGTTTTTCAGAGGGATGCAGCACTCTTGAAATTGCTAAGATATTGGGAACCAGAACCATAAAACGTTTTGTTGCAAATAGTCAACAGAGTTGCAAGAAACATGTTGAGAAAAAAGACGCAAATTAACTGCCAAAGATTTGAGAAGAATGAAATGTGAAGCTACGAGGTTCCCATTATCCTCCAGAACTACAACCTACCTGGAGTGCCCAGAAGTACAAGGCGTTCACTTCTCAGAGACGTGGCCAAGGTTAGGAAGGCTGAAACCCGAACACCATTGAACAAGACACATAAGGCCAAAAAATATCTGAAGACAAGATTTTTGAAAGATTTTATGGACTGATGAGATGAGAGTGACTCTTGACGGACCAGATGGATCGGCCCGTGGCTGGATCAGTAACGGGCACAGAGCTCCACTTCAACTCAGATGCCAGCAAGGTGGAGGTGGGGTACAAGCATGGGCTGGTATTATTAAAGATGAGCTAGTTTTTCGGGTTGAAGATGGACTCAAAATCAACTCCTAAACCTCCTGCCAGTTTTTAGAAGTCACTTTCTTCTAGCAGTGGTAAAGGAAGAAGTCTGCATCTTTCAAGAAGACCATGATTTTTATGCAGGACAATACTCCATCACATGCATCGAAGTACTCCACTGCGTGGCTAGCCAGTTAAGGCCTAAAGATGAAAGCATGAGGACACGGCCCCCTTCCTCATCTGACCTAAACCCTATTGAGAACTTGTGCGCCCTTCTTAAATGGGAGATTTACAGTAAAGGAAAACAGTACGCCTCTCTGAACAGTGTCTGGAAGGCTGTGGTCACTGCTGCAAAAAGTTGATCGTCAACAGATCAAGAAACTGACAGACTCCATGAATGGAAGGCTTATGACTGTTATTGATTATTATTCAAGTGGAGATGGATGGGTAAATTTTAATTTTTCATTTGGTTGCATAATAATTCTGCACACTAATAGTTGCCCAATAATTGTGCACACATAGATATTCTCCTAAGAAAGCCAAAACCTCACTTTTACTTTCTTAAATATTCAGGTTTGAGGTTTATTAACATTTTGGATTGACTGAGAACACGGTAGTTGTTCAGTAATAAAATTAATTCTCAAAAATACAACTTACCTAATAATTGTGCACACAGTGTATGCATGCATGTAACCCCAGTAAGTTACATGTACACATAAAACCAAGATAACAGTTAGTCATTAATTTGGCCTATAAAAATCCACACCTGTTCTGTTTCTCAATCCAGACACAGTGGTCATATTATCTGATTTGATACTGAAAAATAAAGCTGTAATACAGAGACTGCGTTGCTACCTGGGGTACAGTTAAGAGATGGATGGGTTATATACTATCTTTCAAAGTCAAAGTCAACTTTATTGTCAAAACCATATGTACAGGTCATACACAGGTTTTGAAATTGCAGTGCTCCCCAGGCCCACAGTGTTACAGTAAAAGATAAATAATAATTAAAGACAGTATAAACATAAATAAACATGAGCAGTATAAACACACAGTTCCATCAACAATACACAACAGTATAAACAGTATAAACATATCTCAGTAGATTGAGAAGAAAAGGACCTAGTTGAGAAGAGACTTGTATATAATACAAAATCAGTGACACAAAAGAATTTGTGTGTAACTTTTAGCTCAAATTATGTAATTTAAGCAGTAACAGGGTTATATAGCAGCAGCTGGATGTAAGTGCCGGTGCAAGCCTGTTTCAGTCCAGTGGTGTGTGTGTATGTGTGTGTGTGTGTGTGTGTGTGTGTGTGTGTGTGTGTGGGAGTGGGAATGGGAGTGGGAGTGAGTCCATATTTCCGGGGGGGTTCAGAGGGGGGATGTGGGTGAGGGTCTAGGGTTCGTATGTGCGGGGGTCCTCAGGGGGAGGGACGGCAAGGCAGGGAGAGAGTTCAGCATCCTGACAGCTTGGTGGACAAAACTTTCTCTCAGTCTGCTGGTTCTGGCCCGGAGACTCTTCAGTCTCCTTCCGGATGGCAGCAGACTGAAGAAGCTGTTGGACGGGTGGGTGGGATCACCTGCAATGCAGAGGGCTTTGCGGATGAGACGAGTGTGGTAGATGTCCTGAAGGGAGGGGAGAGAGACACCCATGACCCTCTCAGCTGCTCTCACTATGCGATGTAGTTTCTTCCGGCAGGACACGGTGCAGGTGCCATACCACACAGTGATGCAGCTGGTCAGGATGCTCTCTATGGTGCCCCTGTAGAAACTGCACATGATGGGGGCTGGGGCTCTGGCTCTTCTCAGTTTACGGAGGAAGTAGAGTCGCTGTTGGGCTTTGCTGGTCAGTGATGCAGTGTTTTTTGACCAGGAGAGGTCTTCTGAGATGTGCACACCAGGAGCTGCTCACTCTCTCCACAACAGCACCATTGATGGCTAGTGGGGTATGCTGGGCGTGTGCTCTCCTGAAGTCTATGATGATCTCCTTTGTCTTCTCCACGTTCAGGGAGAGGTTGTTAACACTGCACCACTGGGCCAGGCGGCTCACCTCACTCCTGTAGTATTAAGATTTCAGTCGTTGTTGATGTGACCTACCACAGTTGTGTCATCTGCAAACTTGATGAAGAGGTTGGAGCTGTGTGACAGTGTGCAGTCATGGGTCAGCAGGGTGAAGAGGAGGGGGCTCAGCACGCATCCTTGGGGAGCCCCCGTGTTCAGTGTGATGGTGCTGGAAATGTTGTTGCCGACCCGTACTGCCTGTGGTCTTCCTGTCAGGAAGTCCAGCAGCCAGTTGCACATCGAGGTGTTGATTCCCAGTTGGTCCAGTTTATGAATAAGTTGCTGAGGGATGATTGTGTTGAATGCTGAACTGAAGTCTATAAGCAGCATTCTCACATATGAGTTTTTAGTGTCCAGGTGTGTGAGGGCTGTTGAGATTGCATCATCGGTCGAGCGTTTGGACCGATATGCAAACTGAAAAGGGTCCAGGGTGGGGGGGAGAGATGACTTGATGTGATGCATGACTAACCGTTCAAAGCACTTCATTAGAATGGGGGTGAGTGCAACAAGACGGTAGTCATTGAAGCAGGAGGGAGATGGCTTCTTCGGCACGGGAATGATGGTGGAGCCTTTGAGGCACGTGGGGACAACAGCCTGGCTCAGTGATGTGTTAAAGATGTCTGTGAAGACATCTGTGAGTTCCGCAGCACAGTCTCTCAATACTCGACCAGGGATGTTGTCAGGACCCAGGGCTTTGCGTGCGTTGACCCTATTGAGGGATCTCCTCACGCTGACCGGGGATAGAGTCAACACCTGGTCGCCAGGAGGGGGGGGTGCCTTCTGTGCAGGGATGATGTTGTGTGCCTCAAAACGAGTGAAGAATTCGTTCAGCTCATTCGGCAGAGAGGTGTAGCTGTCTCCTGTCTGCGGTGTGGGCTTGTAGTCCGTGATGGACTGTATCCCCTGCCACAGACTCCGGGTGTCTCTGCTGTCCCTGAAGCGCTGCGCGATCTTCCTGGAATACTGCCTCTTTGCTTCTCTGATGCCACGTGACAGGTTTGCCCTTGCTGTCCTTAGGCCCACGTTGTCCCCAGCTCTGAAGGCAGCATTCCTCACCCTCAGGAGCCTTCTGATTGGCCCGAACAGTGATGGTGATCTTTCTGCTTTACTTTGGTTAATTGTTCTACCCCCTCCCTCAGGAAACTCAGATGGGGAGCTGTTGGCTAAATTTTGTGGGCAGACCACCCCTGGAATTCCCATTGTGGTCTCTACCCCAGAACTCTGGGTCCAATTCCAGACTGACTCCTCCCAGGGAGACTTAGGCTTCAAGGCCAAGTACTTGTTCTCCGGTAAGACAGTAAAAGCGTCATTAATTTATGGTATCATAATCTTATATTTAAAAAATACCTTATAAGATTAGTGTTTGTCTAATCTAGAAGTCATAATGTGACCATTGATGTCCTTATATGGATCAATCTCGCTTTGCAGAGTGTGGAGGCTGGCAGACTGGTGAGGGAGGAGTTGTTTCAAGTCCTAACTACCCTAACATCTACCCCAGCCCCAGTCGCTGTGCTTGGCTGCTAGAAGCTCCAGTGGGCCACACCATCACAGTGAGTCTACACCATGACTTGGTTCACCAACTGACACAAAGAATGGAAAGAATTTGCACTGACATATTATCTGCAGTACCGTAAACAAGATTTCTTATATTTGCTTTCATCATGATTCTACTTCTGTATTCATATAGTCTAATTTAGTTGCTCTTACCCTGACGGACCTACCACCAGTACATTAGCTGCATGTCTTTCTCCCCCTCTCCTCCATTCCTAGCTGTCCTATCTTCCTCCTTTTCCTCCTTTCACCCAGCCCGGCCATCGGCAGGAGGGTCCCCCATCTGAGCCAGGTTCTGCTCAAGGTTTCTTCCTGTTAAAAGGGAGTTTTCCTTGCCACTGTCGCCTTAAGTGCTTGCTCTGGGGTCAGGCTCTGGGTCTCTGTAAAGCGCTTTGAGACAATTTTGATTGTGGAAGGCGCTATATAAATAAAATTGAATTGAATTGAATTGAATTGAAATTAGCTACTAGCTTCAATTACATACAGATGACAAATTAAAGGAAAAAGCACCATAAAGTGTTTTAGTAAAGTATTGGGCCACCAGAACAGCTTCAGTGCACGTTAGCATTTCACTTCATGATTCTTCAACTCTGTGGAACCCTACTGGAGGGATTAAACATCATACTTCCTAAAAATATTTCTTCAGTTGGAGTTTTTATAATTGCGGTAGAGAGCGCTGTCTAACATGCCAGTCCAAAATCTCCCATAGGTGTTCACCTGGTTTGAGATCTGGCAACTGCAAAGACCATAACATGCTGACACAGTCTGATCACATCCTGCATTGACATTCTCAGTCACCAGAGGAAGAATTACTCTTCTGTTTTTCCTTGCATATCACACTAATACACAAGTATAAAATGCAGAGAATTAATTAGTTTCACAGTCAGCATCTCAGTCATCAAATGTGCGCAACCACAATTTCCAAACTCCAGAAGATCTAAATAGAGATGTGACTAAATAATAATAATAAAAAAGATCAATGATAATAATAATAATTTTAAAAAAGTAATAAAACTTAAATTCAAAATTTCAGACTTCCTGGCACTTGCAGAGTGACAGACTTTATGGATGTGTACCCGGGTAATAAAGCACTGATAAAACCGATAATTTAGACACAATTTAGATATAGCATTAATGTACCATGTCAAACTGAAGACATATATACTTTTTATGTTATGATGTAAAACACAAAAAACCAAATTAATAATAATTAAATAAAAGTAGTTCTAAAAATTTCATTGGCTCCATCCCCCTGTCTTTCTGCAGCTAACCTTCAGTTACTTCAACTTGGAGCCCCACTCCACATGTGGCTGGGACTCTGTCACAATCTTCAATGGAGCATCCCCTGGCTCCCCTGTTATTGGCCAGTACTGTGGGACCACTTCCCCAGGAACCATCCAGTCAGGGTCCAACAAACTTGTTGTCGTCTTTCTGGCTGACCATAGCGTGTCAAGAGGAGGCTTTATAGCCTCTTGGTCTGCTGATTCCTCAGGTGAGTTTACACTAACTAAACAAACATGTTCTTTACCTTACAGACTGGCTGTGATAGAAATATAATGACACATGCTTCAAAACGTTGTTGTTGGTTCTTTCATCACAGGGATGATTTTCTCCTCCTAAATTTCACTCTTCACTTTCATCAGGTTTTAGTGGCTTTGTCATGTGTCTAAGACTGTCCATTGTGAACTTTGTTATTGACAGAACACTTTGTTTAGAGATGCCCAAGGCCCCAAAGCGCACGCAAAGGGGCAGACTATAGTGATACATTTGTCACAAAGCATTATGTCCCAGTGCACAAGAAGTATGGGACAATTCCAGAATATGTGGGTTAATGTAGTAGGTGCTGGCTTGGAACATTCTCATGCCCAGTCCAAAACAGTTATTTTTTGTAAGAACTGGGACCAATGGAAAAGATGATTTTTAATTTTGTCCACACATTCCTCATACCATATATAAATAATGTATAAATTTAAACTGACGCAATAATTTGCTTGTGTTCATCAGTGCTTACAATGTAACATCTGGCAAGATGATACATGCTACAGGTCTTGACATAAGCAAGATGCACTTGGTGTGTTTGTGTATGACTCTTTGTGCAGGTGTCTCACTCCCTTTGACACACCGTGCCCAATTCTGCAGTAACAGTCCAGTTTCACGAAGACAAAGTAATGTAACAATCCCACAATGGTTACATTACATTGTCATACAGTGGAGATATCTTAAATTCCCAAGTAGGCATAGGTCTATACAAACTCTGTACTGAAAATAGTCCACAACCTTTACTGCTTGTCAGGTAATCTTCAATCCATTAGCATAAGACCAGCAACCCCGTAAGCAATGATCATTGAGTCCAATTCAATTCAATTCAATTTCAATTCAATTTTATTTATATAGCGCCTTCCACAATCAAAATTGTCTCAAAGTGCTTTACAGAGACCCAGAGCCTGACCCCAGAGCAAGCACTTAAGGCGACAGTGGCAAGGAAAAACTTCCTTTTAACAGGAAGAAACCTTGAGCAGAACCTGGCTCAGATGGGGGACCCTCCTGCCGATGGCCGGGCTGGGTGAAAGGAGGAAAAGGAGGAAGATAGGACAGCTAGGAATGGAGGAGAGGGGGAGAAGGACATAAGCAGCATAATACAGACAATGGACAATGTTAGAGGGTCAGCATTTACATTACAGTTAGTGAACAGTTAGTGGATAATGTGTGCTCAGCAGATTACAGTTATGATAGGAAACAGAGCACATAGGCAAGAAGCTGTCATGACTGGTAATTAGTATCAGTGTTCTAAATCTTTCGTTCATGTGTGATCATTTTATTCATTGACCACGTAGTCACACGTATTTGTTTTTTGGCCAGGCTGTGGAGGAGTGATCCATGCTGATACAGGAACAATTAAGTCTCCAAACTATCCCCAGAACTTCCCAGCCAATGTAGAGTGTTCCTGGCAGATCATTGCCCATGAGGGAAACCACTTGGAGATGAGCTTCAACAGTGATTTCCAGATTCCAGACAGCACTGGGACATGCCAGAGCAGTTATATCAAGGTACCAGTACTAAGCTACAGCGAAACATGTGTATAACAGTGAATCTAATAATGCTCTGACTGCACCTGCACTTAAACCAACATTATCATAAGACAGTAGGCCCAGTTGGATCTTTTTTTTAAAAGATGATGCCCTATTCTAAGATTTCAGAACAGCACAAAGTTATCATGCAGTAGCTGGCCAAATCTAAAATAAAACTCTTGTCATTATAAACTGAAGGATGTTTAACATTATGGGCTGTATTTTCATGAACCAAATGGTGCTGCTCAAGCGCGCCCTGCCCCTTGTGCCAGAGGTGTGCCAAGCACACACTGGTATTTTCATGGCCAGGCCATGCCTGTGACACATGTTCAAGGTTGTGACAAAAATGACATTAACTAATTGCATCCATGAACTCTCCCTGTCATCATGCACTGAAAGTTTGGGATTCACTATTGAATCTCTTTTGACAGCTTTCACATCAGCCCAAAAAAAGAGCTTGTTTTAAATGATCTGAACAGGTTAGGTGTGAAAGCATACCAGATATCTTTGAAATAGAGAACATCAATCAGTCATGCTACTATAGCTGATTTTGCCAACTTCTTCTGCATTTGCAATTAACTGCTCCTTTTCAAGCCACTGAAACGACCTTACAATCAGTCAGCAGACAAAAGGACTAAAACCGAGCTTGAACTAGGTACCACAGTACAAGAAGCACAGCATTTCACCAACTAAGGCCTCAGCAACAGCATCAACCCTGAAACTTGAAGCACAATGAGAGACAGCTCTTTCCAACAAACAAACAAGAAAATCAGTGAATGTAACACTGCCCATAAGTCACATCTTAAATTTCCATTCAGGACTCTCCCATACCACTAAGCCATAATGCTAACCTTACACTTTCTGACACATAAAACTCTTAAGAGGTTGGGTAATGGGTATAACTTGTCTCCTGTAGTATTGATTCTGCATAGTTAGGTTTGTGGCTAGGTTTGGTTCATCTGTGCTGATGACAAGTCATTATGATCCAAAAACAGCTTTAATAAATATTTTATTTTTAACATCAACAAAGTAGGAAATTAAGGCTTCCAACATAGACAAAGGCTAAAAACTCCAAGAACATGTATATGAATCAGAAGAATATTTTGGGTTAGGAAAGGGTTAGGGTTAGGAAAGAGGACAAGAGTAGAAGAAAATTTTAATGTTAACTTTTTAATTGTTGCTTGATTGTAGCTTGTTCTTTCAGTCCAGACTAGTTTCTTTCACCATTTTGGATGATTTTTGGATGTTTTGTTCCTACAAATTCAGATATTTGTAGTTTGAAACTGGCAATGTGCAAAGCTGCCTACTAAATCTTTCAAATGTGTACCAGTGACAATTTCTAAATCAGCTTGTATTTTCTTACAGGTGTGGTCAGGTCAGACTCAAAATACTGAGGCTCTGCTATCAACAGGCTGTGGCTCGGTGGCCCCACGTCCCATCATTGCTCCATATAACATCATCACAAGCCGATTCCAGGCCACTGGAGCAACTGGCAGAGGTTTCTCAGCCTCCTTCAGCACCAGTAAGAACCAGGCAACCAAGACAGCTTCTTGTTGCGGTTATCTTTTCTTGAATTTCCTAAGATACAGGCTTAGCTTGGGCACGACAGGTATGAGGTATAAGGCCAGCAGTCCCAAAAAAAATGAAAAGAAAATCTGTCTTCTGTTCATCAGGTTGCGGTGCAAACTTCACAGCACCCACCGGTCGTGTGGTTTCTCCAAATTATCCAGCTGACTATTCTGACTACTCCAACTGCAACTACACCGTAGATGCAGGAGAACAGTCAGTGGTCCTTCTCACCTTTCAAGTGTTCCAAGTGGAAGGCAAGTGTTAGTGTATTGGCAACACATGGAAAAGGAATCATCTGCAAATGTCTTGGTTTCCCTTGGAACTTTTGGACATTGAGCCAAAAGTAAATGTTTTCTGCTCACTGTTGTTGACAACTACCAATCAGTTATTTGTATGTGGCATGTTTATCTGTTTCTGTAGCACACTCCACCTGTCTGTATGATGGGCTGAAGATCTACAGCCTTGCTAACAGTGGCCCTCCTATTGCCACTTTGTGTGGCAACAGCATCCCAGGGCCCTTCTCCACTTTTGGCCCCATGTTACTCCATTTCTATTCTGACTCTACGCTCACCGATAGTGGCTTCCTGGCAGAATACAGAGCCATTCGTAAGTTTTAAAAAATGAGGACAATTAATTGCTGTATTGCAATGTTCAAAATTAAATCATCAACAGCTGTAGTAAACAAAAACAAGGTGACAATGAACATACATATTGTGTATGTATGTGTGCAGTGGGGAAGTCTTGGTAACAAAGTCTTGGTAAAGTAAATTGTATTTACTCACCATATATATCCATTTAGATGCATCTACTGTATGTTGGTATACTTTACACGCAGTGATTCTGTGTGTGTGTGTGTGTGTGTGTGTGTGTGTGTGTCTACAGCATGTGGTGGTTTCTTCAACAGCACTATGGGTACAGTGAGCAGCCCAGCACTCTCCATGACCAACTACCACCACAACATCAACTGCACCTACCATATCATGGTCACAACAGACAGAGTGATGGATCTCAAGTAAGACTGCACTGACTGCAGTAACTGCATCAATTGATGCCATGACTAGGGAAATGAAAATCTATTTGAGACATACATTTTTACCTTTAAACCTTTAGTCTGGCAACCTTACCCTTAGAGGCCAAGATAAACTCCAGACTACGTTGTTTTTAATACATCTATGAGTCATGTAAAGGAAGAACAGGTGGGCAGAAAAGCAGGGAGAGGACAAAGAGAACAGAGAGAAGTGTGACACTGTTACTTTTATATTTTGACACCTTTATTTGTCACTTGAAGAAAACAAACCTGAGGCAACTAGATAAATCATGAAAAACATTTTAGTTTTAAATTTCAGATATTTTTATGGTACGGTATGGTTTTCTCAATACAAAACCAAAAGAACAGAAACATTTTTGACATAATCAAAACCTTGGTCCCCATCAATCTTAGGCAGGGTCATGGTTGTACTGGACAGGATCCTTGTGGCAACAGTACAAACTGGTGGTTGTATTTGAGTCCTTCTAGTAATCTGTAACTGTGTGACTGGGAATCAGGAGTTTGGTGCAAAAACACTTTAAAAACCCCAGAAAACTAACTCTAAAGCTTTTTGCAACATTTATTTTCAGCCCTCCATGTTTTCCTTTTATGTCTCCACAGGTTTAACATCTTCCATCTGGAGGCATCTTCTTCCTGTCGCTATGACTATGTGGCAGTTTATGATGGACCAGACACATTGTCGCCCTTGCTGGGAAAATTCTGTGGTGCAGTGCTCCCACCAAATCTGCGTTCCTCCACCAACCAGCTATTTATTGTCTTCAGGACAGATGCCACAGTGAATGGGCTTGGTTGGAGAGCCACCTACAGTGAGACACTTGGTAGGTTAATGTTACTGTATTTGTGATGACAGTTGAGGATGGTGTAGCTTTTTCCAATTGTTAGCAGCTCATGTATGCAATAAAGTATCCAATAAACTGACTGGTTATATAGAGATTTATTTAGGAATATAGCTGTAAGCAGCAGTTTGCGCTCAATAGAAGGAAGCAACTCAATTGCCCAAGATTAAAGCCGTGAAGCCGTGAATGTAACTAATTCCAACCTTATTAATTACTTAAATGAAACACACAAAATACAAAAAGTGTTTTTTGAAGTTAGTTTTACTTCTGTTGGATTTATGTTACAGTACTGTAAAACAACACATAAGATAATCTGAAAATAAATATTTTTATTATTAATGTTTTTGCATAATTATATAAACCTGCTGTGTTAGTCAAATGGTCATACAGAATGGGAAGTCTAATCACTGCAGATAGTGAAGGAGTTAACCGAACATTCCTGAGGTTTAAGGGTGTTTCTTTGGATCACTGGACTCCATGGTAAAGTTGTGTCCCAGGTGCCTGTGTCTAGTGTCTAAAAAGTATTGAGTATACTGTTACATTAACATCAGCCTGCAAGTTTGTGGTACTGTGTATTTGCACATTAATACAACACAGACCGAGGCTGATGTTAATGTAACAGTATACTCAATACTTTTTCATTAACATCAGCCTCGGTCTGCAAGTTTGTGGTACTATGTATTTGCACATTAATACAACCTCCCGGACATTACTATATTTCAGTTCAGTTCAATTCAATTTTATTTATACAGCACCTTCCTCAAGGCACTGAGCCTGACCCCAGAGCAATCACTTAGGGCGACAGTGGCAAGGAAAATCTCCCTTTTAACAGGAAGAAACCTTGAGCAGAACCCGGCTCATATGGGGGACCCTCCTGCCGATGGCCGGGCTGGGTGAAAGGAGGAAAAGGAGGAAGATAGGACAGCTGGGAATGGAGGAGAGGAAGAGAAGGACATGCAGCATAATACAAACAGGGTTGGCAATGGACAATGTTAGAGGGCGCAAGCATTTAGATTACAGTTAGTGAACAGTTAGTGGATAATGTGTGCTCAGCAGATTACAGTTATGATAGGAGGCACAGAAGCAAAAAGCTGTCGTAATTGGTAATTATTTACATTACAGTCTGCATAGAATATTAATCCAAAATTTATCTGTAGCAGAGTGGAACATTAAACACGTGTTAGAAATGGATCATTGTAGACAATAAACAGCAGCAGGTGGGTGGAGCCAGGACCACAGACAGAGAACATGCAGCTCCGGAGCCAGAGATACCTGCAGAAAGGTACAGAGAAAGAGAGACCAGAGAGAAACAAGCATAGGACTACGGGACAGAGAAGACAGAGTTAAAGACATGGAGTCCCCCAAGTCCCCCAGCTGCGTAGGCCTATAGCGGCATAACAAAGGGATGGTTCATTTGCCTGAGCCAGCCCTATTAAGGGCTATATCCTTAACTGTAACTGTCTGTAGAGACAATTGTGACTAACTATAGGTTTAGTCATAATAACTAAGACTAACTACAACTAATTATAAACTTTGTCAAACAAAAAGGTTTTAAGCTTAATTAGCTTAGGTTTTAAGCTTAATTAGAGAGGGTGTCCGCTTCCCGAACCGAAACTGGCAGTTGGTTCCACAGGAGAGGGGCCTGATAGCTAAAGGCTCGGCCACCCATTCTACTTTTAGAAATTCTGGGAACCATAAGCTAACCTGCATTCTGGGAACGAAGCAATCTGTTGTAATAATATGGTACTATCAGCTCTTTGAGATATGAAGGAGCCTGGCCATTGAGGGCCTTATATGTGAGGAGAAGGATTTTAAAATCAATTCTGGTTTTTACAGGAAGCCAATGAAGAGAAGTTAGTACAGGAGTAATATGATCTCTCTTGCTAAAACCAGTCAGTACTCTTGCTGCAGCATTTTGGATCAGCTGGAGGCTTTTTAGAGCGTTAACTGGACATCCTGATAATACAGAATTACAGTAGTCCAGCCTAGAAGTAACAAATGCATGGACTAGTTTTTCAGCATCACTCTGAGACAGAATGTTCCTAATCTTACTGATATTGCGCAGGTGAAAGAAGGTGGTCCTAGAGACTTGTTTTATATATATGTTAAAGGACAAATCCTGATCAAAAATAACTCCAAGGTTCCTCACAGTCATACTGGAGGCTAAATTAATGCAATCCAGAGTAACTATATGATTAGGTAAACTGTTTCTGAGGTGTTTGGGACCAAACAAAATAACCTCAGTTTTGTCTGAATTCAGAAGAAGAAAGTTACAGGTCATCCAGGCCTTTATGTCTTTAAGACATGCCTGAAGTAGGGTTAACTGATCTGTTTCGTCTGGCTTCATAGATAAATATAGCTGGGTATCATCTGCATAGCAATGGAAATTTATTCCATGCTTCCTGATAATATTGCCTAGGGGAAGCATGTATAAGGTGAACAATATCGGTCCAAGCACAGAACCCTGTGGAACTCCATGACTAACTCTGGTATAAATGGAGGAATCATCATTAACATGAACAAACTGGTATCTATCTGTTAGATATGATTTAAACCAGCCTAGTGCTGTTCCTTTGATCCCAATAACATGTTCCAATCTTTCCAATAGGATACTATGATCAATAGTGTCAAATGCAGCACTAAGATCCAGTAGGACAAGTATAGAGACGAGTCCATTGTCTGATGCTATGAGAAGGTCGTTGGTAACTTTCACCAGTGCTGTTTCTGTGCTATGATGAACTCTAAATCATGACTGAAAAACTTCAAACCGTTCCTATGTAGATGGTCACACAACTAAGTTGCAACAGCCTTTTCAAGAATTTTATAAGTAAAGGGGAGATTGGATATAGGTCTATAGTTTGCCAAAATGCCAGAGTCCAGAGAAGGCTTTTTAAGTAAAGGTTTGATAACTGCAACCTTAAAAACCTGTGGAACATATCCTGTTACCAAAGAGAGATTTATCTGGTCTAATATGGAAGTGCCAATCAAAGACAAAACATCTTTAAGAAGTCTGGTTGGGATAGGATCCAAAAAACATGTTGATGGTTTAGATTTAGAAACTATTGAAGTCAACTCAGCGAGGTCTATGGGAGAGAAACAGTCTAACGACAAATCAGGACTGACGGACATTTCTAAAGTTGCTGTTCTTGATACACCCACATCATTAACAGATGCAGGCAGGATAAGATGGATTCTATCTCTAATATCTACTATTTTGTTGCTAAAGAAGCTCATAAAGTCATCACTAGTGAGAGCTAGAGGAATGCATGGTTCAACAGAGCTATGACCTTTGGCACCATCCAAAGTGGGATGGATGCCGTCTCTCCTAATCAGACCAGGTTTTCCCCAAAAAGTTTTCCAGTTGTCATCACTGGTCAAACCGGGCAGGGGTCCAGAGAAAACTACGGAGTTCAACATTGTTTTGGCATAGTTACACATCGATTCCACATCAATTTTAGTGACCTCCGATTGGCGTAATCAGGTGTCATTACTGCCTGCGTGAATAACAATCTTACCAAATCTACGTTTATCCTTAGCCAGGAGTTTTAAATATGATTCAACGTCGCCCGCTCTGGCCCCAGGAATGCATTTAACTATGGTCGCTGGAGTCTCTAACTTCACATTTCGCAAATTGGAGCTGCCAATAACTAAAGTTTTTACTTCAGCGGGTGTGTTGCTGATTGGGGAAAATCTGTTTGAAATGTGAAGCGGTTGATGGTGAACCACGGGCCGTTGTTTCAGGCTATGTTTCCTTCTGACTGCCACCCAGCCGCCCTTGCTACGGGGTACAGACTAGCTAGTGCAGCTACTGGATGGTTATCTATGGTGCAGAGCCGAGCCTCTACTTCCCTCAGCCTCGCCTCCAATGCTACAAAGGAGGCAAAGGAGTAACTAAACATCTAACGCACCGTGCTAGAGAGAGATAGCAGGAGAGAGAGAAGCCATTCCTAACAGCTAAGCTAGCGGACCAGAGATAGAGAGATTAGAGTGTTAAATCCCAAGGGATTTAACTAAAGCAATATACGTGTGCAAGAATTCAGAGATTGACCACAGAACACGGCAAAGTTAATGTTGATTGATAAGCTAGGATAACACATAACACCACAGTGCCGAAGCTACAAACAGGAAGTACGTTACCACCACGTCAGACGTCAGACGTGATGGTATTTCTGTATGGAGAAGCTAGTCTATAGTTCTATGTAGGTTAGAACACATTTTAAGACTGAAGAAGCGCTCAAGTGTTTGTTTCTGAACTACCTGCAGGTCCAGCACAGGGATGTGGTGGCTACTTGTCCATGCCCATGGGCATGTTTGGTTCTCCAGATCCAAACCTGGATGGGCACTATGAGCCCAGGATGGACTGCCTGTGGACCATTGAGATGCCAGCCAACAGGGCTATCAACCTGACCTTCAACTCTTTTGAGCTGGAGAGCTCCTCTAATTGCCATTTCGACTATGTCAAAGTAAAGGATTGATTAATTCATTAATTCATTCGGCTATTGAAATATTAAGGGCAAATATTACCTGGAGGAAATAAGATTGTTTTGATTTATATTATCTTATATCAACCACAGTTGTGAATCAATTACTGTGTTGATGCACTTCTGCAATTCATAATGTGAAATACTGTAAAAATAAGACACTTGTCAGATATGTCTTACTTTTAATGATTACTGTAGCACAACTCTGCATGAGAGTAACACTATGACAAAAATAAATTTGCCATTTTATGTGAATGGATTTAATATATTTGTATCTTTTTCAGGTGTATGATGGTGACACCATTAATTTCCCTCTGGTTGGGACATTTTGTGGAAGCTCCATCCCTGCTTATTTTGTATCGAGTGGAAACTTCTTGACCGTTCACTTTGTCACTGATAACTCAGTACAGCGGCGAGGCTTCAATGCTACCTACAGAGCTGTGCCATGTAAGTGTCTTTCTTCTCTCCCTGTACTGTACTGCACTCTGCTTGCTACAGAAACAAGGATCCATTTCCATTTTCACCTGAAAAGCTTTAAATCAAAACAATCTAGCCAAATTAAAATCAGTACTTATCCCAAAAATGACTTACATATTGATATACCCATCTGCAGCTGCCTCATAGGCCTGCCCAGTCATAACTCACATGTCTGTTACTCTGACACTGTCACTATCACAATAACAGTTCCTTTTGGAAAGATGAAAGCTTCTTTCTATTTCAGTGCTGCCTTGTATATTCTCTGTACACGAAAAAAAAACGATAAGAAAATATTTACTTTAAATGTACAAAAACATAAAGACAGAGTAAATACATGAGAACAGGTTTATATGGGGAATATAACATAACTTATTATGTACTCTTTAAATGAAAAATTAACAAAATTTACAAAATGGACATATAAATAACAAAAATGGAGGTCTAATAATGATAATAATGATAATAATGTTAGCAGCTTACAAAACAGTTACAGTAATTTCAGTATATGAGTACCAGAATATTCTAGGGAGAATGGCTTAATTGATTAAGTATGTATATGTATATGTATAGGAGAGTAACAAGGAGAAAATAAAGACAGAAAGAATAATAGACTTTTGAAAACTTTGTAACATGGCATTTTGTAAATTCTGAGTCTGTGGCAAGAGTTTAGATGGGGAGTTGATAAGCTGAGGATTATTGGAAACGGAGTGCATGTGGAGGCATGTGAATCCCCTACAACACATTTTACTAAAATGCACATCTAGAAAAACAAGTACAATGAAAATAAACAAAAACATAGAGATGATGTTACCACAGGAACCACTGTTTCCTATTTTATTTGAGTGTCTGAATTCTGAGTGTGTAAATTTTACCACTATAGTGTTCCCAAAATATTCCACAATGGAAGTAGTGTCCATGGCATGGACTTTCTATAGACAATCCCACAGTGCAATGCTCCACATTTTACTGATATAAAAATTACATTTATGCATCCATAGGAAATGGATGTTTTGTGCTTTGCAGGTTGAGGAAGTGGAGAAACAATTTCATTCTAACTTGCATTTACATTCATTTCATTAGAAACTTGTGACTCATGTGTCGCTACTATACTTTTAATTCTATGCATTTTCTAAATCTCTCAATGTGTCTGCCATCCCTCAGTGGTTTGTGGTGGGACTCTGAATGCCTCAACCACCATCCAGACCCTGACCTCACCATCCTTCCCCAGTGCCTATCCTCCTTACACCTACTGCCGCTGGATCTTGGATGCTCCAGCCCAGGAAACCATCAAAGTGTCAGTCCAGACTTTTGTGCTCCAACCCAGCCAGAGCTGCTCCACAAACTACCTGGAGATGAAGGACTGGCCTATGGTGAGTTCGGACAGGGACTAAACTAGAAAGTGCTGTTTCATTGGCAGCAAAAACGAAACAAATGGGAACAGCAGTTATAAGGAGTGGTTTTACAGTTTGGCAAAACTGAAATCACTCAAAGAGTCAGGAGACTCAGAGGTCTTATGCAGAAGCATTTATTGAACGTAAAGTGGACGTACAGCAACCAACAGACACGCAATGTACGTAATTACAGAGTAAAACAGGAAATTAGTCCGGGTCCAGGCATAAAGTCACTCAGAGAAGAAGATCATGACATTGATTTGTGTAACGTGTAACTATGAAACACTCACGCCCTTCTCAGAGAAACCCTGGGGGGTGCTATGGTTATAGGGTGTTATGACTATTCACTGGAGGCTCTGTCTCTGCTCTATCCCTGAGCATCTAAGCTTGGCTTTGGTTGCTAGGGATGGTTCAGCTACCCAGCGGTGAGTAGAGTGCTAGCCGGGCTAATCAGGCCTCTTCTTCTTGCACAAAGTTGGAACTACTTCAACATCACCAGCACTGTAACGTTCAGAGGCCAACCAGACATAGACATAGGTGACATAGACTAATACTGGCAAGAAAAACCTCAGTGTTGGATGGGTGTTGCCTTGAAGCAGTCCACAAGCTGTCACTCTAAGCAAGCCTTCAGCACAGCTTGAAATGTATTGAGACCAGGACCCATCTTTTATCATACACAAGACATGAATAAATTTACTTCCCTGGAATGAAGGCTCGGTTTGGAGGAAGAGACGTAAGGCAAACATAAGAACAATAACTGCTCATTATTACATTTCAGTCAATGCCAAAACAGAGGGAGTTGTACACCTGCAAATCACACCTCTGTTTTAACTTCTTTTCACTTTCTGATGGATCTAGGAAAATCATGTTACTTGTGTCCTGACATGCATATATGCAACACATACTTTGCATATAAAAATTTCTTATAAAGATTGCTTATAATGGGTGGCACGGTGGTGCAGTGGTTAGCACTGTCGCCTCACAGCAAGAGGGTTCCAGGTTCGAACCCCGGTCTAGGCTCTTCTGTGCGGAGTTTGCATGTTCTCCCTGTGCCTGTGTGGGTTCTCTCTGGGTACTCCGGCTTCCTCCCACAATCACAAAAAACATGCACATTAGGTTAATTGGCTACTCCATAGGTGTGAGTGTGTGCGGTTGTCTGTCTTTGTGTGTCAGCCCTGCGATTGGTGACCAGTCCAGGATATACCCTGCCTCTCAGGCTCCCCTGCGACCCTGACAGATTAAGCGGTATAGAAAATGGATGGATGGAAGATTGCTCATAAGATTACGTCCTGAATAATTGTTTTTGATCAGCAGATGGATTTAAAGGTAGTTTAGCTTATAAAGTGATATTAAAATCACATCCTGTATCGATCATCATAAAATCCTGTGGTTCTTCTGTTTCCAGGGAGACTATGGGCAGTCATTTAAGTTCTGTCCATCAGATGGTCATCCACCAGACTTCTACAGCTACAGCAGAACAATCCTCATGTACTTCAAATCTGATGCCTTCATGACAGGAAATGGCCTGAGTTTCACCTATCAGATCGCCAGTAGGTATCTGTAGTAAACTTGTGACAAGAAACAGAAACAGAACCAAAACAGCTTGCCTAAGTACAAGTAGTATTACTTGCATTTTATTATACATCTATTATTTATTTCATCAGTTGGGTCACCTAGATTATAGACTTCTGCCTCCACCTCAATACAATGGAGATAAATGGAATTTTATTTGTGCTGCTCACAGCATTTGACAAAATTCAACATCTCTTTCCAGAAACAGTGTCCATGTTTGTCTGGATAATCCACAGATCACACTCTCACAATTTTCACTGATTACTTTTCTAGAAGAAATAACATCCGCAGAATAGGTGTTAAAACGGTGGGCATGGTGTGTACTGAGGTACTTGGTTCCTGATAAGTGCTCTGACTGTGGTTATGGTGGTGGTTTCCAGGCTGTAGCCGAACCTATGAACAGGAATATGGCTATTTGAAGAGTCCAGGCTGGCCTGATATCTATCCCCACAATGTGGACTGCACAATCATCCTGAAGGCACCACAGAACAACTACATCTCCTTCTTTTTTAACAACTTTGATGTGGAGAGCCACAGCAGCTGTGAATTTGACTATCTAGAGGTAAAACAACCAGCACATGTACAGAGAGGCACACACTACGTTCATCATTTAGATTCTACATGTTATTCATACTCCCCACTTTGGGGGAATTTCTTCATCTCAACAACACACACACACACACACACACACACTAGATGGCCTAGATGAGTAATTAACTACAGCTTTAGATGTAGGGCTGTTCAAAATGGATAACATCAATAATCACAATTCCAATAAGAATATTTATATTACCATATCATCTTGCAATAAGGAAAATATATTTTTTAAAAATCAAATATACAAAAAACATGTTAAAATGCAATGAGCTCTGTTCCGCTTTATGTAGTATAATCAGAAAGAAAAATCTGACTGTCTTGTTTAGAAGGATACATCCAGTGTGGTAATGCACAGAGAGCACAGAGTCACTTTTTTATGGCGGTAACTTGAGGGTAAATATATGTGATCAGTTTAAAGAATATAGCAGTGAAATGCTGAAATAGGACGATGACATGATGTGGACATTCTAGCCAATCACTGCTATAACAGCCTCCAGAAAAAACAGTCCAACATGTCAGTGACTCAGTAAATCACAACACTGTATTGTCTCTCAGATTCGTAATGGCAGCACAGCAGACTCACCACTGATTGGTCGGTTCTGTGGCAGCACTCTGCCCAGCCCCATCTTCCCACAATCCAACCAGCTCTACTTACGCTTCAAGAGTGACTTCTCCAACGCTCGAGATGGCTTTGAGGCCACATGGACGTCCTCCCCTCATGGTCAGAACTGAACTGTTTTTACAAATGAGTTTAGACCAGGTTTCAGGAACCATCAACAGAAGAGTTTTCATTCCAATCAAAGACAGTTTCTCTCACCAGTTAATATAACTTAAACCGAAGAGAATGAAAGTGAAATCTATGATGCACTGATCAAACTCAGGCTAGTCAAATTCTATTCTGTGCAACTCCCTGCATACTTAAATTCTATGTTTTGGAAGATCATTTCTTCAGTTGGAAAAATGGGTTTTAAGTGGCACTCCAAGAATTTAGTATTGAAGTTGGGGATCTGAAAGTGACAGATTTGTTTTACAGGTTGTAGGTTCTCTATTTTTTGTGGTAGATGTATTTTGATTATTATTATTATACCCTGGCATCCTTTTAGCTTAAGCATCTTTGTTTAATATGTTTGTGTACTAGGTTGTGGTGGTAATCTTTTTGGAGACCACGGCTCATTTGCTAGTCCCAACTACCCAGGCTCCTATCCCAACAATACCCGCTGTGAATGGAGTATTACGGCACCCAGAGGTCGTGTGGTGACTGTCACCTTTGCCCAGATCAGTATTGATGACCCTGGAGATTGCCAAAACAACTTTTTGAAGTTGTATGATGGCCCAGGCACCTCCTCACTTCCTGTTGGACCTTACTGTGGAGTGGTATGTAACCTAACAAAGCAGTCACTACTTCAGCTGTAATGTAGCACTTTAATGACAACATTGTACAAGAATTTGATTTTGGTACACTGTGTAACAGCACAGTTACATCAACATCGTTGATTTACATTAAGGGCTACTAAACAAGTCTCATTGTCTTGACATCTTGGACATCTTAAGAGAGTGTGAAATCACTCTTTTTATAAAAACCGATGCCTGTGGTTCTGCATATATCACTCTAATCCAATTTAAGAACCAATTTCCAAACCCAGAGAGATTCCAGAGTGTGTAATAAAAACCCCTGCTGCACCCAATCAAAAGACTTTGTCACACATGAAGGTATTGATCATCCTCACTACTTAGCCATATCAAATGCAGCAACCTTGAGGTCCTTCCACCCATAAGCTAATTTACTCACTGTTTCAAGTTTAGCTCGATTGTGAATATCACGGGAAAGGAATATACTTTCATTTCATGATTGATTGTTTGAATATAGCCCTATGATACTAGTTTTTTTCTTTCCTTTCTGTGTTGTTTGTTTAGGAAACCAACATTGCTCCATTCACAGCCTCCTCCCATCAAGTCTACATCATTTTCCAAGCCCAGTATGTTACCCTACCTTCAGGGTTCAGACTCACCTGGAGCAGCTGAGAAAATACTCTTCTACACAAACACGCACTCACTCACTCACTCACTCACACACACACACACACACACACACACACACAGTTGCTAACTAATTTACCAATCACGTTTTAAAGGTGAACACCTGCTGTGCATTTATTTTTTTAACCAAACTAGTGTAAATAATAAGTCTAAACTGTTATAATAAATACATGATTCAAGAAGTAGAAGGTGGTCAGTCAGTTATTTGTTGTTTCTGATGTTGACTTTAGTTGAATTATAAACTAAGTTTTCACTCAGCTGGAACTTTTGTATAGCATCTTAAAGTCCTCTCTTCTGAAAAAGGAACAAAATAAAAATATTTTACATCTCAGTTCAACACTGATGAATGTGCACATCTGTTCATGGGTTCCCCCTAGAATGCAGACCATGTGCACATAACTATGATAGAAACTTGTACTGTACTTTGACAGTGGATTGTCCCCTTAACATTTGCTGAAAGGAAACACTGATGTGTGCACCCTTTACTCCACGGTGCCTATCATCCATTCGTGCTGAGACACATCCCTCACGGGTAGAAGGTTGTGTTATACTGTCACTGTTACTTCATGTAGATAAATTACACTTTCTTGGCTAGTTGTCATTCAACTTTTCAACAAAGCACCAACACATACCATGGTATAAAAATATACTGAAATTTATATTGGCTTTAAATTATTTGAAAGTGGTGGTAATGGGTCAGGGTGGGGAGAGACCCCACAAGTGCCATACCAAGGGGCATCCTCATCCTTCAATCCATTAATTAGCAGCAGTCCATGTAAACTAACAATGTAAATTGCATAATGAGTATTTTAATGTTATTTTTATGGAGTAGACAGATAAAACAAAGGTGATTTAACAGATATGCTCACAACAAAACACACAATGACGTTGATGGACCTCTGTAGTTTTGGTATATGTATTTGTGGGCTAAGAGAGGACATGAGAGAGTATAGGGCACACCCTTCTGTCAAAATAATTTATGATCCCCCTGACCTGGCGGTGAACCCAGTCCAGCTATGGTATGAAAAAACCCGTTGTTACCTCTACCTTGGGTCTCTCAATTTTTTTTTTTTAATTTATAATGGTGTCTCTTGTAAATAAGCATCACAAATGTGTAATAACGTCCCCCTCCTCCATTTGCCACAACCCACTTCTACCCCCCCAGGGAAAACTCTGCCCCGCATCATCACTCCCCTCCACCAATTTTCTGCAGGGCGATATAGAGCGCTTATAAAGGTTCTGAAAAAGACAAACTTTCAAGGTTGCAAATGAAGCAGCACAGTACAGCACCCGTCATGTTGGGAAAAGTGAGGTGTGACGATTGCAAAGCGGTTTTCTCTGAGCCGAAGGGAAATGAAGAAGATGGTGAGGATTTGCGACGAAAGACCAGACAGGCACCCCGCAAGACAGACGGCGCGATCCATCAAGAAACTGTGACAGAAAACATCGTAAGGCTGCCTTGGCAAAAGACGCATGATGTAGCCGGATCGATGATTAGCAAGATGCCTGTGAAGGTCTACAAAGACTCACCCTCGACACTGAACGTCCCTGAGAGAAGAACGATGTATCTGCTCACCCAACCATGATCTCAGAGGGGTCTCAACGGGTCTGCAGTATTGAAGTCGCCAAGATTTGCGCCGCACTACAGTCCTCACCACCTCCATCCCCTACGTCAGACACAGATGAGGCCCAGGTTCCAGCTCCACTGCCGCCTTCGCCACCTCTATACCCAGCCTCAACCACTCAGGGTATGGCTCCACAGCCGCCCCCACCACCACCTTCATCTCCCGCCTCCAACGCCTCAGACATGGAGGACGCAGAGGACTCCCCAGTACCTGCCTCCCAGCCTCCCTCCCTTTAAAATCCGGCTTGTACCATCTGCTCAACCCGACTCTTTGCAAGTACCGACATGACAACTGCTACGGGTGTCTGATCAACCATCATAACCATCCGTGTCTGGAACTACTTGAAGATGGCTTTTACCGGGACAACTACTACGGGCTGATGAAGCAACTTTGTACTCCCAGATTGATTCCTTCCATTCAACGTCTACTGACCTTATGCAACATCCGAGTCAGCAATGAGAGAATCAGATGCATGGTAGAGACCCTTTTACCCGAACTGAAAGCCGTCAGTAAAATCTACAACACCATCAGCAAGATGTACGATGACTTGATCAGAGAGGACATGGTGAAACTCGGACAATTGCGAGCAGTCACAGAGTACTGGAACGATCAGTAAGTTTTTTCCCTTTGTTGAAAAAAAAAAGGGTAATCAATGGAGAAAATTTGTGAGGCTTGTGGAAGAATTATCGGTCATTTCTCAGTTAATTTATCTTTTGGATCAAGCTATTCAAAACAAAATTTCAATGCAGAGAGACTCTACGGTTTTAGTAGCAGAAATCACATGAATGAAAAACATTCTGGACAATGTTTGTTCTTGTTCTGTCGAAACCAGGGGCGGAGCCAGGGGGGTGGCCAATGGTGGCCACGGCCACCATAGATTGATCTTCGGCCACCCCCCCGGCCACCCTCCCTCCACCAATTTGCCGGCAACTTTTTTGGCGGAACCATCTCTGTACGTCGGTGTTCCCACAGGGACGCAATTCAACAGTGCACCTCTAACGAGTAGTTCTCCACCAGAACAGATGGTGGCAGTAATACACTTAACCTGAATGTCAACTACCAACACAACTGCAGGAGAAGAAGTAATTATTGAAGTTCATCTGGGATTCTCCTCTCATTATCCATGCACGGTTTACTTGCATTACCAGTGAAGAAGAGTGGACTTTTCCCTGTTTCCAGAAGTCGGAGGTAAGTTTGATTTACTATGTGTGAAATGTTTACTTTCTTAATGTAGGCTATGAATAATTTGGCTATGCTGGGGTTGAAACAGATATGGCAAAGTTTGCTAATTGAGGCTGTCAACAGTATGAAAGTCGAAACAGTTTCACCGTGTCACTGCTATTGAAAAAAAAACAGTTACTACATGGCAGTCACTGCCTGTATAAGTGAGTGAGTGACTAAGAAACACCATTAAATCAGCCACCCCTGTGTAAGCAATGGTCTCAGTCTGGCCACCCCTATGAAAATTGTCTGGCTCCGCCGCTGGTCGAAACCCCTTGGCAGACGGTTGTACATGGTGCTGTCTGCATCAACCCAGGTGGTTTGTTAGAGACTTTGGAAAAAATTGTGAAAGAATGGACTAGAGACTCTTTCTTCCATATCAATCCTGGTCATTTGTTCAGTCTGTATGCTTTGTTTGTGGATGCTGTCAGTTACTGTCTGCAAAACAACTTACCTCTATCTATCACCGCTGAACTGGTGAAATTACACTACATCATTTGCACTCACTCGGATCCCTCCATGTTAAGCTTGGCTTTAAATATTTTTAAAGAAGTTAAATTCACAGGTATTTAGTTTCTCTCTTTTTATTTTTTGTTATTTCTCCAAACATTGTATTTAGCTTCTTTTATTTTCTTTTGGTATATCTATAACATGTATGCACCTAGAAATAAAAATAAAAAACAATAAAAAGCACTCTAGCTTCATTTCAACATCCCTACTGAAGAAGGGAGGGATGGGCGAGACTGTGGTTATGAAAAGAGTTTATTACAATCCGGCTCATCCGGGCAGCTTTGGAGGAGTAGATCGACTCTGCAGAGCCATGCAAGATGAAACAGGAGAAAAAGTCAAAGCTGAAGACGTCAGAGTTTTTATCTCTGCACAAAGCCTCCAGAATACATTTTCCCAGAAACAGAGTGATTGTCCCCTGACCTTTAAACGAATTTCAGGCCGACCTTTGTAACATGCAGGTTCTGTCCGAACATAATGACGGGTACAAGTATTTATTAACCGTCACTGATGTATTTTCCAAAAAGACCTATGTCCAGATGTTAAAGAAAAAGATGGCCGATGCAGTAGTGTCAGCCTTTGAATCTATTTTCCAAGACAGCCAGATGCCGGAAAAGCTGCAGAGTTTTTCAAGTGTTTATATGGCACATTTCCCTCTCGACACCAAAAGGCGCCAAAGATGAAGTTTAAGAAGGGGGAACTGGTCAGAATATCCAAACAATGAGGGGTGTTTGATTACAAAATACTAACAGGGTTTCGCCGACAAAGTATTTACAGTGTCAGACCACATACCTCGCACCCCTCCTGTTTACAGACTCAAAAATTCAGATGGGGAACCCATCCAGGGATTGTGTTATGAAGCAGAGTTTCAGAAAGTAAAAATGGCTAAACCGAGTGGAAGAAATTTTGAAATGGCGTACCTTCAAAGGTGTAAAACAGTTTTTAGTATGTTGGAAAAACTGGCCTGAGAAATTCAACAGTTGGGTCAAAGCCTCTTTCATTATTCGTTCCCCTAATCAATTGCTCAGTATTGACCCTTCGAGCCAAGATGGGTTTTATGTCCCCACGGCCTCCAAAGCAAGTCTGGAAACAGTGTCTCACACCTCATGGCCACACAAAGAACCCACCTGCAACACCTCGCCCACTGCCCCCCCCCGCCTGCCCTGACGATCCGTGAAGAGGATGTGTGTCGGCTCCTTCAGAGACAAAAGACCAGGAAGGCTCCAGGACCTGATGGAGTGTCCCCCTCCTGCCTGAGAGTCTGTGCTGAGCAGCTGACGCCCATCTTCACCCGGATCTTCAACCAATCCCTGGAGCTGTGTGAAGTGCCCTCCTGCCTCAAACGCTCCACCATCATCCCAGTGCCCAAGAAGCCCACTATCACTGGACTTAATGACTACAGACCCGTCGCCCTGACGTCTGTGGTCATGAAAACTTTTGAGAGACTGGTGTTGAACCACCTGAGGGACATAGCTGGCCCCCTGCTGGACCCCCTGCAGTTTGCCTACCGGGCAAACAGGTCGGCGGATGATGCAGTCAACATGGGACTGCAGCACATCCTGCACCACCTCGACTCCCCAGGGACATATGCAAGGATCCTGTTCGTGGACTTCAGTTCAGCGTTCAACACCATCATCCCTGAACTCCTCCATCAGAAGCTCTCCCAGCTCACAGTGCCCGCCTCCACCTGTCAGTGGATCACCAGCTTCCTGACAGAGAGGCAGCAGCAGGTGAGGCTTGGGAGAATCACATCTAAGACCCGGTCCATCAACACTGGTGCCCCCCAGGGGTGTGTCCTCTCCCCACTGCTCTTCTCCCTCTATACTAATGACAGCACCTCAAGTGATCCATCTGTGAAAATTCTGAAGTTCGCAGACGACACCACTGTCATTGGACTGATCCAGGACGGCGACGAGTCTGCTTACAGACAGGAGGTGAAACAGCTGGTCCTGTGGTGTGGTCAGAACCACCTGGAGCTAAACCTGCTCAAAACAGTGGAGATGACAGTGAACTTCAGGAGAACCCTCCCCCCACTTCCCTCCCCCTCACCATCATGAACAACACAGTGTCCACCATGGAATCCTTCAGGTTTCTGGGTACCACCATCTCCCAGGACCTGAAGTGGACCCTCCACATTGACTGTTTAAGGAAGAAGGCTCAGCAGAGGTTATACTTCCTACGTCAGCTCAGGAAGTTTAACCTGCCTAAGGAGCTGCTGATCATTTTTTACAGCGCCATCATCCAGTCTGTCCTCTGCACTTCCATCACCGTCTGGTTTGGATCAGCCACCAAACGGGATAAGACTGGACTGCAACGGACAATCCGGACTGCAGAGAGGATTATCGGCACCGACCTGCCCTCCATACAAGACCTATACCAGGTCAGAGTTAGGAACCGTGCTAAAAACAGTGCAGACCCCTCACATCCTGGTCACAAACTGTTTAAACTCCTCCCCTCCGCCAGGCGCTTCAGAACATTGCTCGCCAAAACCAGCCGATACAAGGACAGTTTCTTTCCCCAGGCTGTGGCTCTGATGAATACGTGACTGTTTTTTCCCCACTACCTCCTTCAGCATCTTTGCACATTTTCCACTACCTCATTTCACCGTCTCTTTTTATGTTTTTTGCACTATAACCTGCACTATTTCTCTCAATAGCCTGAATATATAGTTATAATAGTCTGAATATATATTTATATATATGTAAATAGTTATATAGTTATCTTCTGGAACAAATTGCACTACCCACATTCAGTCTGTCTCATTGCACCATTAGTGTTCCGTCGGTTGTGTGTTGTTGTCTTTGTTGTTGTACCGCAGGAGAGGAAGAAAAACCGGAGTCAAATTCCTTGTTTGTATGTAATTCTAGTTACACAACAGATCTGGCAAAACCTACCGAACTGAGCGGAGACTGGGTAGTAGGTCTCTCATTTACCCCCACACCTGGTATAACTTATCTTCGGCCGGATCTTATTTTGAATTGACAAAATTGGAAAGCTACCTTTGGTGTTAAATATCTTCTCTATATAACTATTCCGCTCAACACAGCCTTCGTTCAGTATCTATCCAACCCTGACGGCTACGGTCTGCTTCAACAGAAAAGCCATTGCTCAGATACCTTTGTCATTTATTATGAAAGTCAAGTCGGGGGTGCATTACCTGGTTTTTACGGAGCACCTGTCATGTACAGTCGTGGTATAGGCTCTATATTTTTTTTAAATATATTTTTTAATTATTTCGTTTTGTGTCCCCTCTACTCAAAAGAGGTTTTGCCATCGCTAAACCTCATCTTAAATCAGTGGTTACCCACATCACAATGGATGTGATCAGCCACACGGTGGGGAAATTAGCCAATAACAAGAAGCAAGAGGGATCAGGCGGTATTTTAATGTTATCTCTCAGACCGAGGAAGAGACCACCGGGAGAACGTGTTTTCAGTGCATCTAAAAAAGCGCATCGGGGTTCAAAGACAAACTCAGGAAGTCCGACATCTTTTAAATGCCTGGGGGGAAAATAATAATAATTTAAAATGGCTCTTTTACATCAGAAATCTCCCCAATGCACTCTAGCAGAACTGGATTTATTTTCAGCCCCCATGACCCAGATGTCTGTAGAAGATAAGATGTACACCGAAATTTCCCCTCTCTCTGTCATCACCGACAGGGGTCCCATTGAGTTTTTTATCCCAGGAGATGGTGAAAAGTATTTGGATCTCAACGATACTTTGTTACATGTGCATGTGAAAATTACCAACGCTGACGGTAGGCCGGTGGGCCTTGTGAATTATCCTCTGAATACAATGTTCAGCCAATGTGACGGAATTCTGGAGGACTGACTGATTTCTCAGTCTAGTGCCACACACCCCTGCAGATCCATCATTGAAATTCTCTTTTCAGGAGATACACTAAAGAGCCATTTTTTTTCTTTTTTACAAAGTTACGTCAGGAGCCATGGACTCCATAGTGATCAATAACGGAGGACTGAATCACAGCAAATTCTAGAGAATTCTAGAATTTCAAGTAACGCGCTCTACCCCTTGTCACGCATCAACGTGAAAGCCTACTCCATTCTCGAGAACTCCAGGGTATGTTATCAAGAGAATGTCGTTCCCGGGGCTGTGCCCAAATATGTGGCTTTGGGCATGGTACACCACAAAGCCTTTAGGGGGATGAGAGAGCTGTCACTCTTCAATTTTGTCCACAACGACGTGAAATATCTAGCCCTCTGTCAGGACGGCAGACAGGTCCCCCCCAAAGCTTTCCAACCCCGATTTAACGACAGGATTTCAGTCAGAAAATTTTACAACATGTTCATGGCCTCTGAGCATTGACCATCGAGAATTGACCGACAGTTACTCTTTGTTTGTATTCAATCTCAACCTGGGAGAAGACAACTACGCTTTGTCCCCCATTTCCGATGGGAATCTAAGACTGGAGATGAGATTCAGATTCATTCCATTTTGGAGATTAACTCTAAACGACAGGTGTTGGTGCATTATTATTAACTAAAATAAAAGCGTGTGCGCCTCAGGCCAGCTCCCCTTGCTCACTTTGTCGTTCAGAACCCCCGCATACTTTATCATCAACACACACCCCTGCCACATGCCTGGAGAACACTAGTTGGCTTTGACTCTGGAAGAAAACCTTTTTTGACTCTTACGGTCTGCCCCGACTTTGCTCATTACCCTTCAAGTATCTTACAGTTTTTGGAAGACCATTCTACAGTGATATTGTATCAGAATCGACAGCTTCAACACCCCCTGTTCACCACCTGCGGGCAACACTGTGTTTATTGTCTCTGCCAGCTCACCTGCAGATTATCATTTCGACATATGCTGTCTTTGTACCATCAGGATGCATCCAAAAATGATCTGACGGTCTCTGACTTTGTGAAAAAATACAGATGCTGTATCCAAAAGTCTACTCCATGTGACCCACCTGACTTGCTCTTTAGAAATGTTTAAAGATTGCTACAGATGATGACATCCTGTTTATTGATTATTTTCCCCCATTTTTCTCATTTTGTAAAATGCATAATAAAAAAAATGTACCGTAGACCTGTGCGCAATGATGAATAAAGATTTTATTGAGAAAAGTACAGAGTCCTTTCATTTATGGGGAAAAGTTGATCAAAACAGAAGGTCAGTCTTTCAGTCTTTTTAGTAGTTGTTTTATTCTCGCCTCCCCCTCTTCCGGTGGTCTAATCCATCATGGAGACTTTTCTTCTTCTTCTTCTTTTCTCTTCTTCTTCTTCGTGCCAAAGGTGTCACGACCGAACTAGGATAGAACCCAAATGCACGACTCCAAAACGTAAGATTAAGCAACACAGTCTTTAATGAACAAAGTAGCAAAACAGGGATCGTCCTCCTATGGAGTTTCTGATGATAGGTATAGCGGCTGAAAGTAGAGATAAAAGGAATTTACACGTCTGCTTCTTTAACACTTGCTTTTTGAATTTCAAACCCACTTTTCTGTCCACCAGCAGTCTGATATTTTTTTTCTGTCTCTTTAGTTTTTTGTATTGGTGAGATGAGAGGGGAATGTTCCCTTTCAAAAGATTGACCACGATCTCGCACATGGCATTGAGAAAGTCCAGCGAGCAGTGAGCTAGAAAATCTCAACGTTTCGTAGGCGTAGTCAGGCTTTGAGTAAGGAACCGTTCTTTTTCATATGCGTGACATGGTGAGGAGGAGAAGAAGAAGAAGCGGGGAGGGGGGAATTTATTTGGGTTTCGGAACGTAAAGGCCACTGACCAGGAAGTATCTCTGTCCTCAGTCTTTACCGTTCTGGGCAGGTGGGTGTGAGGTCGACGATTAAATTGCTGTGGGGATTTTTGACTGCATCTTCAAAACTTCACAAAAAAGGCTTTTTGGGATGGAAAGATCTGATGAGCTAATACATTCACCTGTAATTTATCCCGAGGATTTTTAAAGAGTACCATATGATTACTGTTCAGACTGATGGTGCGGTTGTATTTGCCTCGATGAAATACATTTTGAGTGAACATCATGATGCTCATATGTCTGTGGTGTCTCTACTGCGTGAAAATTCTAACCACTTCGGGGTGGTCAGAGGCCTGAAAAATACCATTGTCCAGAATAATTGTCTTCAGTTTCAGTCTTCAAAAGACTCAGGCAGGTCTTCTACAAATTTAATATTCTTATTCATCTTTTGCAGTGCAGCATACATAGGTTGAAGTGAAGTATAAATCCACACCACATTTTCAGGTAAAACATTTATAAGATCTTTTAAATTTTCCAAAACACTTTTTACAAAATAGGTTTTCCCACAACTGCTGGGTCCCACTATCAGACAATAATGTTCTAGGTTTGGAGGGTTTGCTGCCGCCGAGAAAAGCACAAGATGTTGGAGGGCGAAAGTAATTTTCTGCACCAGAGTTTTATGCACCAGAATTTTAAACTTTATTTGTTTCAACAGGAAAAACAGGTGGAAGGTTGTTCAATTCTTCTACAATTGCTTCTAACTCGTCAGGAACTGCTATTAACTCTTCATCCATTTCTCTTTTAAAACACAGAGTTGCAGTAGATTGCAGAGATATTGATATTCACAAGTGTGGGGGGTGCTCTATGGGCCCTGCGTACCCTCCAACGCCGAGAATTGTGGAAATGGGAACCGGATCCGCGAGGCTGAAATCCTCTTTTTGATCGTTTGGGTTTCCGGGTGTTCAGGCGAGCATCATACAGCAGCCTGTGGCTGCTGTATGATTTTTGGTAAAAAAACAAAAAAAAAAAAACACACAGACTTACCCATTACATCCAGAACATCAGCGGCATCGCTCACTGGCAAATCCCCACCATCTTCTTAATTTCCCCTCGGCTCAGAGAAAACCGCTTTGCGTTCATTGTCACACCTCACTTTTCCCAACATGACGGGTGCTATACTGTGCTGCCTCATTTGCAACTTTATAAGTGCTCTCAGCTACTATATCACCCTGCAGAAAATTGGTGGAGGGAAGTGATGATGCGGGGTGGGGTTTTCCCAGGGGGTAGACACTGTTGTAAATAAGCATTTGAGAGACCTAAGGTAGAGATAAATACCAGGTTTTCTGGCATACCTTAGCCGGACCTATTGACCTGAAACTTTGTGAGTGAGTGTGTGTGTGTGTGTGTGTGTGTGAGATACTTTCTGTAGATACAGACCTTCAAATATTCTGCCGAGGGGAGGAGGAGGAGGAGGAGGACATGGAAAGGAGATTCTACAGCCAATGTTTATATAAAGCACCCAATGTTCACATAAAGCACCCATATTTATTTATATTTATTTTATTTGATGTTGTACCAGAGTCGTGGGGGGGGGTCATAAATTATTTTGACAGAAGGGTGTACCCCATACTGTAGGGTAAATTACCTGGTAATTAAAAGAAATTACAAAATGATGTCACATATCAGTCTTTTACTAACATTTACTAAAAATCAAACACCAAAATCTCTCATTTACAGAAGTACAGAGGAACTTTGCTCTGAGGTGTGTTGGTGAGCAGTGACCCAGGTTAGGCTATAACAGGTGTAAGCACATTTACAGACTAGGCTCCCTCCTGTCAAAAGCTTCCCTCCTACCAAAAGTCTGCCATTACCCACAAAATGTGTGTGGTTTCACTAATGTAGATGCCAGTTGCTCATCCTGAAATTATAGCTGTAGAGTGTAAACCTAATTTTAACTTCACATTTAATAACAAGATTTTGAGTGAAATTTGAGTGATTGAGTGAAATCAACAATAGCTTTAAAGCCAAATAAGAATGAAATGTTTGAGATTACACAGAAAGCATGGCATTGCCTATCAAATGCACAATCTTGCAGCCAGCTGCCAGCGACACCACACAGACACAGGGTGCAAGCCCATGAGAGAAGCACCTTCCCCTTGTCACTAGCACGCCATGTGATAACTTATCAAGATGCTTACTCACCCAAACTAAGAAATGTCTGATGTATTCAACCCAGGTTACACATTCAAGATTTATTTATTTTGACCCATAACTGTGTCAGTCAGAAAGGATTATGAGAGTGGTCAGTTCAGGTGTGTGTGGTACATTTACTCACCACAGGTACAAAAGCTTCAGCTGGGAGATGCTGTCACCTAACTACTGAATACTGAAAAAATAAACCCTTTTCTAATTTAAAGAGAATTGCTGCCAGTGTCTGATTCACTGTCTCTCTTAACAAACTCTTCAAGCATATTTAATAAATTAGCTGACTAGTCTCCAGGGAAGATATAGACTACACACCTTTTGTGGTCTCTTAAGAGACCTGATGATATTAACAAATGACTGTGTTTCCATGTTTGCACTCTCACAGGAGTTGCTCCTTTCACAATTCCTGTAACAAGGATCCCTTGCCTCAAATTGTTTTTCTTTTGCCAGTATAATCCATGGAGGCTTGTTGCAGTTTGTTTTTGGCAAAGCAGAAGTTGGTCCCAGTCCTCAAGCTACAAGTAGAAAAACCCACCAATACAGCAGAGCCTAGTCACAGTTTGACTGTCAGCTTAATATTCTGACACTGTTTGTGGAGGATACTGAAGAAGACTTACCAGAGGAACAATACCAGTGCCAACATTAGGTGCTAAGGAAGTAGGATGTAGTGGGCCTTTCCACCCCAATACAGAATTTCATTTGAGGAACTCACGACATTAAACTCACAGCACCATGGTGATTGAGGTGGTGGATAGGCATGAACCAGAGTAGCTTGTTGTTGGCTGTTACTTTTTGCAGCCTCTCAATTGTGAATGGGTTGATAAAGGTGGATCCCCATGAACACTCTAAATGCTCCTCTGTTGTGCAGATATTTGCAGAACTGACTTCCATCAACACTTTCAAAAAAGATTAGAACAAAATTATACATGCTTGACACTAGAGCAGTAGCCAGTAGCAAGTGCATCATTCTACGCTTTCCTGCACATTGGGGCCTTCTTCATTTATTTGTGCATTGCTCCATTCCTCTCAATTCTGAATGTCTAATTCTCCTAGTCTTTGTTATTGCTTAGAATATTGCTAAGACTCCTTTCATCTTTACAGCGAGTGGACAGTAGAATAACTAATAATGGTAATGACAGAATAGTCTATTAAAATAGGCGAGAAGTTGCTTATCTTACCTGATCATTGTTGTCTACATACAAATGCACATGCTTGGTTACATACATATAAATGGAGTTGGTTTACAGGGTTCAGCTATTTACATCCACATTTAAGAAGAAATGAGACTTTATAACACAAATAAATAAATAAAATTGTGAGTCTTATTTCATTTATTCTGAGGTTGGGTCTACAAATTAGATATTATAACAATATGTCATAATATTAATAATAGTATTTCATGAAAAAAGTAAGATCAAAGCAAATTCCTTGTACATAATAACAGAAATGCTTTGGTAGGTTGTTTTTGCTCTATCATGGTTCTTCTTATGACATCCCAATTCCCACCAACAATGCCACCAGAAAGGTAAAGTTTCCCAGGAAGAACACAGCCATCAGCAGGCAATCAGCTGATATCTGATAAGACAATGCAATTTACATCACAAATCAGCAGTAATTGACAATGTTTTAAAATTTACTTTTAGCCATTTTTTATCTCACCGTTTTTGATTCCAAGGTATCTGTAATCCAAAGATAAGACAAATGTTAAAGCTGCAGCAGGACTTAGACAATCACACATTTTTTTCCACATTAAATATTTTACATTTAATTTTGTTGCATGTAGTCATCAGAAAAAGAACCCTTAAAAATCTTACACTAGAGAGAACCCCATCAATAAATGCTGATGCAAACCCTGACAGGTCCTACAGCAACAGCACCAAAACCTAAAGACCCTAAAGACCAGGCCACAAAAAGCAGAACAGCATAATTAATCCATGTTTTTTTGTCAAACATCTGGCTCTAGGAGCTTTGTGATGTAGCAACTTCTCACAAAGCTAGTTGGTGGAAGAATTTAGTTGGTATGCTCAGAGTTGGCACCATGAGGGGATACCAGGGGGTAGTGCTCCACCACTTTATTCACTGTCCCTCCTTCCCTTTTATAAAAGCATGTCAATAGTTTTCTCCACTATCAGTGTAAGTCTAGCAATAACTTCTAAAAGCTGTACGAAAGGCCAGTACTCACTCTCTCTCCCTCTCTCTCTTAAGATGCCTGACCAATCAGTGTCGAAAGTATGTGCAACTCTCACTCAGTACCCTCTCAGAACGTTGAGCCCCTGTTGTTCATCCCTTGCGCACAAAAACTTAGTGCACGTAGGATAGTTTGTATTAGTTGAATATTCTTAAAGCAGCCATGGTTTTCAGGAAGTGGTTGACCACCTCAATAAGTTCATGGCCAAGGGGATGTCACTTTTTTTGAGTCATCTACTACTAGCCCTCCAAGTCTTAATGCTACAACCTGTTGGTGCTGTTGGGCCTGCCACCACTAGCTGGTTTAGGAGAAGATGGGACTTAACAGGTTTGTTTCCACATCTACCCCATGAGCCTGTTTGGGAGGAGGAAGAGATGTTTTCTTTCTTTTCTTGGTATGAGAGGAGGGACTGACTGTGAAAGCGGATGTGGCTTTCTGCTACAAGTTAACAGCCAAACTGTTCATCTGAGGCAAAGGTAGGTAGGTAGGTAGGCCCCTAAGTTGGCTTCTCTCTCACCCCTTTTTGTGCAACGCATTACAGTGATTTACTGAAGCACAGTACAAAACAAAATAAAAAAGTTTTTACCTGTACTGTTGAACTTCCATTTTAAATGGACATCCAAGAGGATGTAGAACAAAGCTTCCCAGCCAACAAAACCACCCATCACTTTCACCAGCCATTGGTCCAGGGTGCTGTCGATCAACTTCAGACCCGTAAAAATGGCCGCCACTGTGTGATTTCACATAAAAGCAGCCATTTTAAGACTTTTAGTATGGGTTATCATTGTGTTTGTAGTATAATTTATAAACAGTTTATATTGAACAAAAGCAGAAGATATTAAGGTCATTTGACAGTGTACAACGGAAGACAAGATCTTACCAGCTAATGCTTTTATTACCACTGCATTTAAAGTATGTGACCAGTTGAACAGAAATCTCCTGTCAAAGAAAAGATAAAAATTATTAAATGATCAACTGCTGAAATAAGACTGTCATCGCTAAAGGAATGGCACTGGTCTTTGGTTGCTCAAAAAAAAAGAAAAACGTTTTTTTTAAGCATGAAAGTTCCCTCTTGACCAGTAGACAGTAGTAACAAAACAGTGTTAGCTCAGTGTCTTCTTACTAATTGTCAAACCACATCTTATGGTCATCATCAGCTAATCAGCTTAAGTGGGTGAGAGTATGTGGCAGCAGCATGGCGCAGTGACTAAAAGCTGCAGTTAAGACAATTTCCATCAGCCTCTGTACAGGAAGTCATCCCTTTAGGTGAGATTCTTATTTAATAAAATGTTAACAAACCTATCTCTTCAGTCAATAAACATTGTTTTAATTATCTTCTGTATGACACGGTAGGATATTCAAATTCTGTATATAAGATCTGATTACCATGGCACTTATGGTTTTTATATTTATTTTGTGAAAAGAGAAAACCTTCATAGTGCAAATTGTGACAAATAGAATCAAAATCTCTCCCATTAATCAAAAAATGAAAAAATTTCTATAAAATGTTACATTGTTGAGCCAGCATCTAAAACCAATGAGTTCTCAGATCAGGGGAGACCCAGGTGTTTTCTATCATGCTGTGAGGCCTCAGGGTCAGTGAGGAGCAACTGCAGTACTGGGCTCCAAAAACTGCAACTGCCTTGATCTTGTGAGGATATTCAGAGCAAGTTGGGATCAAGTCAAAAAGAAATCTAACCAACGTATATGGTGCACTCCTTGCCAGTGATCAATTTTAAGCATGGAACGTTGGTCACATGATAATGGGTGGTTGCAAATGGAGGGAGATGTTGCTATTCAGAGATGGTCAGTGGTGTCTAATGTGAATGTCCTCCTTGATCTTTCTCTGGTCATCCACTGATTTCTGGTCAATGGTTTTGCCTGGTGTTCATTCATAAGCATTACATGGCTGATATTGTTGGTTTTCCGTATTCATTAAATCTGTTGTCCACGATCGTTGCAGTTTCAGTGATGTAGTGTTCTCCACAGCTTTCATCTGTAAGGCCCTATGATTTCCGCGATCACTGAATCGCGGAATTGGCCGACTAGAGCTATCTATTTTTTGAAGCGGAATATCGCGGAATTTGACATAATTTGTCAAGTTGTGTCGGGTTCCGCGATGTTCCGTGATAAAGAGTGGATTCCGTTTTGGTCGGCCGATTCCATGATTTGGTGATCGCGCAAATCATAGGGTCCTACATCTGTGATGACATGAGGATGTCATAACTAGCCCAGTCCTCATCTCTAGGGCACCTTGTCTTTAGAGTGCACAAGCAGAGATCTTAAATTTTTAAATGGGACGTAGTAAGTGCTGTCTTCTTTTGATATGAAGGCTGGATAGGTGCTCTGACAGTCCAGCCACATGAAGAAGTCTCAGTGGAATGCTGGCTGTCCTTGATTTGATTGATTTAGCTCTGTCCTGGTCTGAAAAGTCAGACTGTAACATTTCTTCACTAACTTCAGAAAAAGCTAGAAGACCTTGAGCTTATATTTTTTGAAACTCTTGTGTTTGTGTGACTGTGTCTGCTACCAATGGCCATCATCTTTGTCTTAAACAGGTACTGTGATGCAGTGGGGCAGTTCTTAAGCACTGAATATTTTTAGCAAAGCCCTGAATCTTTACAGTTCGTCACGGCTCCCATTGTTCCACTGAACCCAGATCATAGATATATAGTAACCAATGTGTTTTGAATAGAGTGGTTAGAATGAAGAAGTAACAGAACAGAAAACAGAGCCCTCCCCCCGTGTGGGGATATTAGGAGCATGATAGGGACACCAGGTCAGCAGAGCAGTGATAAATGTTGCATTTCACTAGCAAATGATCTATTTTCTAATTTAGATTTAAGGCCTTGAATGACACACACACATCAGGGTACATACTGTGGATGTTGTGGTCCACAACGCAGCAGAGCCGGTATGGGCTGGATGAACGAGAGGATCATAACCAGGCAGCCTAACACAGGATGGGCTCCCTGAAAACAGCACACAGCAACACTGACAGCCACTGACGTTATACTTATCACACTGAGAACTATTTTATTTACAATATGCAAATATTATATTTTAGAATACAATGTAATCTCATTACTGCACCCTCTAACACTTAACCAGTAAAATGAAAGTAACCACATGAATGATAATTTCGCTGTTAGTACAAAATAAAGATGTGCATTAAAGGCCAATTCCTGCCTGAATGTAGTGCCCTTCAGTGAGAAGCAGCACGTTTCAAGAGATAGAACCTTAACAATATAATGAGTCCCAGCAGTGCTAGTGTACTGACTTCAGACCAGGCCTTGACATATGAAAAGGAGAGGATGAAGGCGATGATTGTGGCTGCTATTGTCACGCTCATCAGTGCTACATGGACCTGGAAGAACACAAACAGTAGAGCATGATACTGTACAAGTCGATGTTGAGCAGGATCAACTGGGAGGGAAGGCTTGGACCAAGCTGACATTTTTCTTTTTTTTTTTATAGAGAAAATAAGGGAGTTCTTTATGAATAGAATATGACTTGTCCTTTAAACTCCATGTATGAAATATTATCAGATGTTTTGTTTGTTGTTCTGTTTTATAAGAATAGAATACACACAGAATAGATCAGTATACAGCACACTGAAATGTGACTTTGTTCTACCCCACAGTTAAAAGATGATATTTAATATTTTCGAATTGTGTGTTTTCTTTGAGAATGTATATCTTCATAATTTCACAATTTTATGTTTTCTTGTTTGCTTTTCCAAAGGTTTCTGAAAAAGACAACCTGATCAAATGTGGGATACATAAAAACATTAATTTTGTTGTACAAAACTATGAAGTCTCACCAGGAACCAGACATCTTTGCCGCACAGATTCTGTCCTTTGGCCATTCCTTTCAGATATCGGGCTACCATCATTCCCAATGATCCTGTGGTCATCCAGGCTATCAGCATCAATGCACCTGAAACACAATTTAATGCTGGAATGCTGCTGAGTCCTAACCACACAACGAACAGTTTTATGGCTTAATGTCAATTTCCCCTTGTTTCATCATAAAGAAAAGTCAGAGAAATATGATAATGATAATACCTTTACACTGTGCTGAAGCTCTTCAACAAGGTGCGAAACTGCACCAAAGAAATAAATATCAAGAAAGAATGTAGTGTTGTGTTGGATGGGACAATGGGCCCCTTGGGGTGTAGACATGTAAATTCTTCGGCCTCACAAAAATCGAGAATGAGTGTGTGGACAAAACCTAGCATAATTGTGGACATGGCCTATGATACAAACTTGTGAATTGGAAACAAGACTAAAGCTGTGTTCGAAATCACTCCCATTTTCATATAGCACTATATCTACTTCCTTCTGTTTTACTAGAATGTCGCAATTGTGACATTCAAGTGAAATTCACAAAAAAAAAAAAATAATACACAAAACTCATAGCTAATATTAGGATGCTTATATGCTTACATTCTCACAATGACAAGTTAACATGCTAAGGTTTATAAGGAAACATTATCCATGCAAATTCTAAGTAAACATAAACTACATCCAAAGGCTGATAGGAACATAATCGATTTTGTTAGTTTGGGCAAAGTGAAATGCTGATTTGTAAATTGCAAGAAGTGCAAGATGACAAACTGACTGACTGAGTTTTGCCATCATTAGAGACAAACCAAACCTTTAGCACAGCTAAAAACACTGGCACACTTTCTATATATTCCAAACAGAATAGAAAATGCTAAATATTGTATGAATTATGAATACCTGAATTAAAGGTCAAGATCTTAACCCTCAGTCCCTCCTGAGGACCTTTTAGGGTTTTTCAGTATTTTTTGCTCTTATTTTGGCAGTTTTTATGCTGAGATGATTCTATTTGACAAAGATGTTCATTTTTTAATGAATTTTGGAATTTCAGCATTAACACTGAAAAAAACAAAATTTTCCACTGTCTAGACAAAATACTTCCTCCTGGAGCCCTTTTAGGTATCATTGACTACCATTAAAATAACTTTTTTTAATTCTACTGCCACTGCAATCCAGAAATGTGAATCCTGTAATTTCCTCTGTAACCCTGTCATTCAGAGGCTAAAAAGAATATACACAAAAAAATCCCCACCAGATCCACCATTTCCCCATGTTTGCAGAGACATTGTGGGAAATAATTACCCTTTCTTCTTTGAACTGATAGGATATAACAGTGACTGTAGGCCAGTGGAATAAATTATTTCAATATCAATTATTGAAAAATTTGTATATGTGTGTGAGCGTGTAGTGTACTAGCACAAAATGTAATAACCTAATCAAAATCATAGGCATATCCCAGACTGATAATCTTCGCACATAAAAATACATTTGTTCATATTCCATATTTTTTTAATATGATCCAGGGACCTAAAAGGTCCTTAAGAGGAAAAGTGTGATTTTTTTAAAGGAGGGTTAAAAACGAGGTTGGTTACAGATGCTTGTATTAAAAGCTAATAGCTCCGTGTGTGAAGGGTTATAAAAAGGGCTGATGATGACAGACATAAATCTGCATTAAGTGTAAAATATTAAAAGGTATCAGCAGTTAAAAATGACATAAATAGATCAAACAGTCATCAGGACTACTAGTCAATTCATTATGGGACTATGGTGTATTTCATGGTGAAAGCAATAAGTTAAATGTGTGAAAATGGTCACCCAATATATATATATTTTTATTTTATTTATTTTTTGTTGTGTCTTATATATATGTAGGTGAATTACAATGTTGTGCTCCACTTGTTGCTATATTAGCATAATACACAAACAGGCTACTAGGTGGCGCCTAGCAGTAGAGAAGAACCTAAAACCCTTTAGAGGCAGACACTGCAGAATAAATCCTGCAGCTGAGCTGAGCAGAGACTAACGTTTTGTGCCTCTTTTGTCTTACATACAGGTGGGTTAATGTTCTTCAAAATGACGTGTGTGCCCCAGTATGAAGGATTAGAGTGCTGTGAATCCTTTGCAATAATGTACAGTGTTCTGCAAGTTCTGCAGTAAGTTGTTGAAATAGAGATGTTTGGCCATGCTGTGCTAGCGGACCTGTTGCTAATGGAGACAGTGAACATGTGTAATACAATAGAAACGCTAAAAACATGTTTTACGATGTTAACAAGTGCGACGATAGTTTAAGTGTAAATGGATATTCTAACTTTTTCCTGTATACACCTATGTTGCTAACCGACATGAAGAGAGAAAAATGCAGTGACGTGTGACCATGTACCTGCGTGGCAAGAGTAATACACAAAGAAAATGTTATAATTACTCAGTGTAAAGTCATGTATCATTGTTTTAATGTTCAGTATGATAAAAATTATGAACTATAAAAATGTTAGTCATGGTGAGAAATAGGAAGAAAGTGATTTTGTTGTTTTTCTGGTCACTGTGTAATCCTTAAAGCACCAGAAGAATATGGACACTAATGGACAGTTGTATCAATCACTTCATTGTGCTTCAGTTCTTAAAGCAGTTGCATCTGCTGTGTTTATTCAGGTATATTCTGACTATTGTGAGCTAACCTGGTGCTACTAAGAGCAGTTGTAGTTTAACACAGGAAGTTGACTATTTAGGATTTCTGATGTTCAAGGAGCAGAATAAATCCTGCACCTGAGCTGAGCAGAAGCTAAAGTTTTGTGCCTCTTTTGTCTTACATACAGAGCTGTAGGATTGCGAACAACACACAAACCCCTCCTGATGCTCACTATGCTGAGTGAGGGGGGGTGGGGGCTAGTCAAGTTGTATACATAAAAAATGTCGATTGTTGTTCATACTAAATGGGTCTGGAAATCTGACCAACAAGACATAGATAGATAGACATCCATACTGTATAATCTACTGTGTATAATCTAGGGCACACACAGCCATCCTGACTAACCGGTCTAAAAAAAAGGTATTTATCAGCTCACATCCTGACTGCATCTTACATGTTTTAATCACATTTTTCAGTCAAACTGCCCAAACAGAACACATACACCTGTATTAAAAACAATACAGTAATCCACGCAATATCCAATCAGAGAAGCATGAATGCACTCAGTAAATTTCTTGGCAATGTCCCCATGAATGGGAGTGGTACGGGGGGTCATGCTTTGAGGATTCTGACTACTCACAGAAAATTTTATCACCATACAGTAGCTGTCAAGGTGTTGGACAAGTAAAGTGGCAAGCATCACAATGCTTATGTCATGCTGCCAGGAGGACAAAAAAGGGTGTATAATTTCAATTAGTACTACAGTCGACATTTCTCTGGGCAAGATCTCACCATGTGCTTTGATGATATGAGGCCATCCAGCTTTTCTGATAATCCGAGGTCTGGAAATGTCTATTTTGTCAGTGCTAATGAAGGTACCTGCATGGAACTGGATTTTTCCTGTAGGAGAAAAAAAAGACAGACAGTACAGTTACAGTTTTTTGGAGAACTTTAGAATGATGCAAATATCTTATTTAGGAGACTACAATGGGTATAAGTTTTTCTCTTATTATTAGCTGCTGATCCTGTTATCTTGTTACCAGACACCCTGATTTTTTTTTGTTACCAGACATCCCTTATGTCATCAGACACCCTAATTTTTTTCACATTCCCCCCAACATGTCCACTGGCGGCCCAGAGGGGTTAGATTTTTTCATTACAATTATAACAATGTTGTAAAACTCTACATAATAATCTTTCAGTTGATCTAGAATGCTGCAGAGAAAGCACTAAGTGGAATTAGGGAAAGGAGTTATTTCTCCTGTGTTAGCTTCTCTACATTTGGTCCCTCTCCTGTAAAATCCAGAACTGAATTTAAAATCCTACTCCTCACCTACAAAGCCCTGAAGGGTTAGGTACCATCATATCAAGAGGATCAAGAAGTCCTAACTGTCAGGGGACAATTACCTGAAGTAACCTGATCTCCACCTCACTAAACATTTATGGGGGCCCTTGAAGACTGAGAAAGTCAAGCATTTCGTGACATTGCAAGAAACTCTTTGGAAGATGGTCAAAATCATGCTGGGATAACATGAGTCAACAGGTTTTGTGCAAAACGGTGGAGTCCATGCCAACTCAAGCACATGCTGTCATTACAGCAAAACAGGGACATACAAAAGACTAAGATATTCTGAGATTTGTGTACATTTTACAAAGATTCAACTTCTCACTCAAATTTTTTAAGCTGACTTGTAATGGATAAAATGACACAAATGCAAAATTTAAGTACTACAAGGCTTTCTTATATTGCCAATTAAATTAGTTGTTGTTTAACTGTACTTATAACAGAATAACAGTATTAGACAACACATTTAGATAGTTCACTTTCTTCTACCATTTGGAATAATTCCTTGATGTGCAGCACAAACATACAATTTATGTTTAGAATCATTAATGAGTGACAATAGTGAATAAGCTGAAATGTATGATCATCCTCTACCCTTAGTCCTTGTCACAAAGGACAGTACAACTCGACATGAAAGGATGTTTCTCTACCTATAATCTACATCTGAATCTGGTCAATGATAAAAAGACTGGATGTCCTATTCATTCATTCATACATACATACATCTACACACACACACACACACACACTTACATACATACATAAATCATTCTTTAAGTGACCAGCTCATTTTGTGATTCAAATGTCCACTTTATTCCTCTGTTTGATTCTTTGTTATGTGTTCATTATTAATGCCTCATTTACTCAATTACTGGTAGACTTATAGCTATAATAAATATCCTTTTTATTGCTAAGTTGCCTGGTATTCCTTCAAAGTAGAAACAAGAGATAACAGAATTGAGAGCTTAACTATTTCTGATTATTTCTGATTAAGACTGATTGATTTGGTTTATACTTTGCTTCAAGTGAAGATGGTACCCCACTTTTCAAAGTGTAAAAGTGTAGTCTAAAATATCATTTAGCTTCTGTTTACTACATGATTTGTATAAAGTGTAACACGGACTGAATGTGATTGTGTGTCCTCAGATGGGTTTGGCAAAAGACTCAGCCCAGATCTTCTAGAAGGAGTTCTAGAAGATCTGGGCTTTCTTGTCAGAAATTGATGCACAATACTGAGGCATAATGTACTACTCAGATGTGCACTGACCTAGTTTTGGGGTGGTTATGGTCTGAAGTCACCGCCCACAGGGCAAGTTTTACAGGACTTTGGAAACATTCACATTTCTGCAGGTTGAGGCACCATGTAAGTGAGGTAACAGATAACTGTCAGTCACCTTTGGGTACTTTGAATCTCCAATACAAGATTTATACCTGACTTGACAGAATTTCCAAAGGCCAATACCACTGTGAGCATTAGGAGTTATATTTACTGTTGAGTGAAATTTAATAGTGATAAAATCAGCATTCAATCAAGTTTACAGCACTCAAGGCTCACTCATTAAGATGAGATGATTTCTTAAATTGAAAGATACCATGTATTAAAAGTTTGTTTCCTTTTGCACAATTACACAATATCACATTACACATTACAATGTATAAATTACCATTGCTGCTGGGTCCATGAGCAAACATGAGATGGTAGGTTTTGTTGATGCCGGTGGCCCTCTGAGTAGAAATAGTGTTATAGTACAATGAAAATCAGTTAGTCAGTATAATGAAAATCCGCAGGAATGTAATTTTTGCCATAAACCACAGTGTTAGGATATGGATGTTAAGACTAAAACACTGACTGGCAGACATCACCATCCTTCATTGGGATATTGATCTGGTCAGGTTAAGTTAGCAGAGGGGTTGTTATTTATCAGTCACTGTTAAATCAGCTGCTTTGTGTGTCCAAAAACAAATACACTGCACAAAAAAAAAAAAATGAACAACAGGTGCACTAAAAGGGGTTGGGGCAACAACAATGAGACAACCCCAAAACAGGAATGGGTTTACAGGTGGAGGCCACTGACATTTTTCCCTTCTCATCTTTTCTGACTGTTTTTCACTAGCTTTGCATTTGGCCAAGGTCAGTGTCACTACTGGTAGCATGAGGAGGTGATACCTGGACCCTACAGAAGTTGCACAGACAGTCCAACTCCTCCAGGATGGCACATCAATACCTGCCATTGCCAGAAGGTTTGCTGTGTCTCCCAGCACAGTCTCAAGAGCATTGAGGAGATTCCAGGAGACAGGCAGTTACTCTAGGAGAGCTGGACAGGGCCGTAGAAGGTCCTTAACCCATCAGCAGGACCGGTATCTGCTCCTCTGTGCAAGTAGGAACAGGATGAGCACTGCCAGAGCCCTACAAAATGACCTCCAGCAGGCCACTGGTGTGAATGTCTCTGACCAAACTCCATGGAGGGACGCACAGACCTCTACAGGCTAGACAACAGCACCCTGACTGCCAGTAGGTATTGGGATGAAATCCTTGGACCCACTGTCAGACCCTGCACTGGTGCCACTACACCAGTGCAGTGTCCTGGGTTCCTCCTGGTGCACAACAGTGCCTGGCCTCATGTGGTGAGAGTATGCAGGCAGCTCCTTGAGGATGAAGGAATTGATACCATTGACTGGCCCCCACACTCACCTGACCTAAATACAATAGAACACCTCTAGGAAATTATGTTTCGGTCCATCCAGCGCCACCAGATTGCACCTCAGACTGTCCAGGAGCTCAGTGATGCTCTGGTCCAGATCTACAAGCACGTGGGGGCCATACAAACTACTGAGTACCATTTTGCTCAGCAAAACAGACTAGCCTGATGCATCATTTTTTCACTTTGATTTTCAGGGTGTCTTTAAATTCAGCCCTCTGTAGGTTGATCATTTTCATTTCCATCAACGATATGGTATCCTTTTGTTCCTAACACATTGCCCAGTCCATATCAGTATAGATATCTGGCATGATTTTCCCCCATTGAGATCTGATGTGTTTTCAAGTGTTCCTTTGATTTTTTTGAGCAGTGTATATCTAGAGCTTCATTTATACTATTGTTATAAACTTAAGACATTTGATAGATTCAAGTATTTTTTCTTCACATTACCATAATCTTATCATCTGAGAATCCAAAGGAGATGTATCCATCAGAGGGACCTGTCATCTCAAAGCGGATGGTTGCATCACTTGTAGACAACATCATCGCTGACATGAAATAACAGTCAGCACGGACTGTAGGATCACATTCAGATGGCTGGCTGAAACACACCTTGGTGACACCGCAGTCTGCCCTGGAGATACTCTTCTGCAGAGAAAAGGCCTTAAGCTATTTAAAGATGTTAATATATTCACAAGAACCCGATTAGATGCCTCTGCTCAGTTGATTGAAAGTACAGTACAGGGGGCATTCACCTTGCACCATTAAAAACTGTCAGTGACATGCAATTAATGTTAACTTTTTCTTCTTTTTCTTCTTCTACCAATTGTGCGTGTGTGTATGTTTAAGGGTCACAGACTTTAAGGGCTTAGGGTAACAATGATCAAGGGTGGATAAATAAATAAATAAGTACATATTTAAACCAATCCAACATGCATTCCATCCCATAATTGATGTGACTCTTCCAAAGGATATGCATGTGGCCACTGGCCAAGACAATCTTTGTTAACCTTGAAAGGGTTGCTCTTGCTGTGCTCCCACATCCAAGCCAAGAGCAGTCAATCAGTATTAACTACTCAACTTTAAATTCCATCCAGTTGTTTTTATTTAACCTGTGAAGACTGTAGTGTGTAATTTTTTATGCTGTGTTTGGCTTGTGGGTCTGTCAGACCCACAAGAATACTTGCTAGTTTGGTTGTTAGGCTGCTAATTTCATACTCTATTCCTAATCATCATTATTACTTACAACTGGTGGTGAAGGCTGAAGTATTGTGGTTGTTGTTGATGTGCTGGTGGAACTTGTTATTGCTGGTGTAGGGGAAAGACTTGTAGATCCACCAGCATTGTCCTTAGTGAAGGTCAGGGTGAGACTTGTAACATCAACCCAAAACGTCCTGTAATTCTGCACAAAGGAGGCACTGCAGAGATACCAAAACCACTTTTCATGAAAAGCAAGGAAAACACATTGGTATGTAGTAATGGCTCAGTAATGAATAGCAGTAATGACTTATTTTGCTATGCCACTTGAGCATGGGAGCATAGAACATAACAGAATGGAACAAGCAAAACAGTTAAATTCAACCTTACTGGAACTGAATGGGTTTCCCATCTCTTGATGTTTCTGATCTCCATGTCACCTGGATGGAGGTCTTAACAGATGGTGATCTGTGGGATACAGCTGAGTTCTGGACGCACACATTTGTACAAATATCTTTGTGAGGACACTTGTTAACATAATGCATTACCTAGCCCTTTACCCTAAACTTAACCATCAAAACTGAATCCCTAACCTTAACCAAAACCCAATTCTAACCTGAACCATAAAACCAAGTCTTAACCCTCACAAAGCCATTTCAAGGTGTGTGAGAAAGCAAGAACCAGGCAAAATGTCACACACACACAGAGAGAGAGAGAGAGAGAGAGAGAGAGAGAGAGAGAGAGAGAGAATAAGGTCATCATATGTTCTGTTTGAAGGTTTATCACCATTTTTATGCTTCCAGTCTATTTTGTTTTCTATTTTCCTGTGTTGGCACAGGAGCACTGAAGCTGCTGCTGCTGATGTGTGCCCATGTGGTGCTCACGTATTTCCTGATTGCTTTTCATTTTGGCATGAAAATCCCCTGCACTTCCTCATGACAGCTTTACATTAAATGCTGGCAAGTCAGCGTTTTTCTCTCTTGGACAACACTGAAACACAATATATCTCATAACTTGAGAAAATTAAATATACGTTGAGAGGATGTACACACAAGTTTTTCCAGAAATGGCAACCCTTTATTTCTTATTTTACAAACTTGGAGGTACTGCCCAATTGAATGTGTGCCTGTTGTTGTTGTTGTACCTTATAATGCATAAGTAACCTGTAGTAGCTGATTTATTGTTCTTATGTATATATGTAAGTATATATCTGTTTGCATATATGTATATACTTAACAAAAATGGTAAATTGTATTTTTGTGATTGAAGTATCTTTTTTTCCTTTTCAATCAAAATATTAAACCGAAATATTAACAATTATTTCAGTTAGTGGTAACACTTTATAATACAGTCTGCATTTTATAGTGTGATTTTGTAGTATAAATCAGGCACTAATAGAATACTATTTTGGTCCAATTCATAAAGGTCAAGTGGACCAAAATGTTATATATTAATAGATATTCCAGCATTAAGTGAGACTGTATGCACAAGTTTTCTCATGGTATATTGTGTTGCCTGCATGTTGTTCACATTATCCTCTGCTACATGGGAGTAAACTCACAGGTGTCTGGCTGCAAATAAGTAGCTGAGCAGCCCTTGCTGTCAGGGTGAAGGAGCCCACAGGAGACTGGCCCCCCACCTCTCTAGCTTGTAACAGGAAACCAGTGAATGATGTGGAGCCCACAGCCTGGAGCTGAACTAGAAGAAAAAAAAATTCCAGCTCAGTGTTTACAGCCAGGAAAGTCCTACTGACTAGAAATTCAGATATAACAATTTATGTTAGCATAATATTTAGCAAAAAATAAAAAATAAAAAAAAAGCTCATTCATTTTTGGTGCACTATAAACCTTAAAAATTTACTTTGGAAAGACATCATTATTTTGTTTATTTAAAAAACTTTTTTTGTTTGGTTGTTTTATCTCAAAACACTGAATAAAAAAATGTCCATCACAAGTTCTCAGAGCCTGAAATGGACATATAAATTGAGGAAGACATATCTAGAGAATGCTTGCTTTTGTACTTGATAAATTATGTAAAAGATTAATTGATTTAATAATTTGATAATTACCTGATCAAATTGCAAATTGTTTCTGCACTACTTAAGTAATCTGTCACAGTGAATAAATCTTCGTAGTTGACTTTTTAACCATGTGGAATGTAAAACAATGGTTGTCTATAGATATAAGAAAACACAATGTAAATGTAAAAAGTTTCACTGAGACTATTTTTCTTAAAAAAAAAAAAAGGATTTCCAATGAAACTGTCTACAGTGTCTTGTGTGGCAATTCTCAATGCTGTGAACATTGTGAACTAAATTCCATACGCTTCTACTGTATTGTGGTGGTGGCCAAAATCAGTGACAAATATAAATTAAACCTGTAAACCTGTAAAACCTGTAAAAATAAATCCATCCAACTTTCTGCATGGAGAGATAGAGCTAGAGGGAAGACATAAAATGTTACTTAGTCATTTGGGTGGACTAACCTTTTAAGAGAATATATTTGTTTATTTAAAGGACATTTGTGCCCTTATTACTCTAAGTTTTGAATGTTATCTCTTTTGTAATGTATACACTTAATAATGAATGTATAGTAGCTGCATTGCACTAATTCCAGATTTAGATGAGCCTGCTTACCTTTGATCTCCTCTCCAAGTCTGTAGCTGCTGTGGTCCGTAGTGATGGTGAAGGGTACTGGTTTCGTTTGTGGGCTCAGGCCAGAGTGGCGGGGTTGCATGCTGTCACAGCTAGCTGTTACTTGTCCCGAACCATAGCATCGAACCACAGGAGCAACATACATCAGCAGCAGCACAATATGATCCATTGCAAAGTAATGATCAGTTCCCACTCTGCCCATGAACACAGCCAGCGAAAAACATAGATTATGTGTGACACAATGCCTCTACTTAGCTGAGAGGAGCTCAGGTGGCAACAATGGAAACAATGACTGAGAGGGGGAAGGAAGGGAGGATGGCTGTATGGAGTACTGGGAGGAGGCAAATAACTAACGATCTCAACCACATTCCCTGCACATAGTAACAAGGGACACAGTGGATGATTAGAAGTTCGAAAGTCTGTGTGTGTGTGTCTGTGCGTGTGTGTGTGTGCCTGAGTGAGAAAGCAAGAGAAAGAGAGAGCTGTGGCTGTTGCTACGTTATGACGTTATGAGCAGATATCCAATGCCTTCCTTTGTTACCTCTTGCCCGTAACCAACACTTCCAGCCATTAAACATGTAGTGCTGCTTCATGATGATAAGCTAGCTAACAGATTTGATTACACGCCATGACAGTGTGGTTGGTATTGATTTCACCTTTTGAGTCACTGTGTGTGTATGTCATTATGTAAAAATTTAGTCCTGGAGACACTCATTATAGCAGGAACTACCACAGAGGTGGTTTTGTGTAGGAAGTGTTTATATGTCTATCTGTGGACAGATTTTTATCACCCTAATTGTGTGACGTAGTCTAAAAATTTTACAGGTGTTTAGTTGAGATCAGAATGAAGGCAGAGTTTGAAGATGGGTGTGGTCTGACCCATGAGTACTGAATACTCATGTAATAATGTAGTGATGACTACAGAATACTCCTGGGTTTGAAGTTCTACTTGCTGACAGACATTGCGGCTGGTGTGATCCCATTGCAAGATGGTTTCTAGTTTATTATCTATATTTGCATTGAAAAATTGTGGAATGATGCAAAATAGGCAGCAAAACAGGATCAGAGCTCTTTTCACTGAGCTGGTGTTGCTGGGCAGGGTGGACTGGAGGGAGTGAAAGTGGGTGGGGACTGCCAATAAATGATATGTAGACCTTGAAATTGCATACTTTTCTAAAGCTATAGAAAAAAGCAGGATAGATTTTCTGATAATTCACCCTCTATAGGAACAATAAGTGTTTTGTTTGGATTGATAAAAGACAAAACAAACACACTGAAACTGGAGACATGGGTTTTCCTCGTTTCTGTTTTTTTCCCTTTGCTCTGAAATGTAGCTGTAGACCCTCTTGTCTTTTGGGTGCTTTCCAAAAGCTTGCAACAATGCAAATATACCTCAGTTGCCTGGATGTGTGGGGCTGCGGCACCCCTACTTCCTCTGGTATTAGCAGAAATCTTAAGGTGTTGAATGGTTTGTGGTAACTTCTGTTTGCTGGTGCATTTAATGTAAGAGTCAATATTATTCATGTGTTCAATGAAGCTTGCATGACTGAAGCAACTTGGTGAGACTGTAGTCCAGCTTAAACAAATGTCCAGATGTTCTTGGTTAAAATTGGAAGAGGATATACAAGGGTAATTTGCATTTCCTTTGTAATTTAGTTTTAGATCTCACCCCTAACCCTTAATAAAGATAAAACATGGCTGAATTCCTTTATCCAAGTTTGAGATTTTCATACCATGTTGAATGGACTTTAAAATCTAGCTTGGACTTTAGGTTTTCTTGTGCTATGAGTAAAACCTAATGATAGCCCAAAATCTCATTTAACATGAATACCGGGCCTTCCCAAAATATTTGACACATTTTACTCTATACTGATAACTGTCATCCCTACACTAGAGTTCCACGTGCTTGGGGAATCACCAAGACAGTGGTCATATTTACAGTACACAACTTTTCACAACTGGTACAAGAGTGGGCATCCTGTTGGCCTAGAGGCTGAGAAGGTTACCTTCTTATTACCATGTTCCTGGTTTGATTTTATAATGGGACCACAGGTAATCAACCTCTCACTCTCTATGGTTGCTGTCTGTTCTGTACCTTGCTTGCTTATGCTTATAATTCTACTTATAATTCTACTGAAAAACACAGAATGACTTTTCAGGGACCAAATATTTTGGTCCCTGCAAAATATTTTTACTATATGATCACTGTGCTAGGATTGGATATTTACAATTCATTGATTCTAGGTTCTTACCACATTATTTAACCATGATTTAAGGAAGCCCATGAATGTTGGAGGCAGTGTGTCAGGGTCACAACATTAATGGCCAAAGGTTTTGTAACCACCTTGATGGTTGCATTCTGCAAAATCTGAAGTTTTAGAAGAGGCTATGTAGGAAAGCTATGCTTTAGCCCTCAACTACCCCTGAGGGAAAACACTTTTTAATCTTCTGGATGTACACAATGCAGGCAAGTTTGTGTGTCAGTATCAAAATTTCACCAAAGAAAGCAACATAGCTTCTACTATTCCATATCCATTCAATGGAAATGAACGCACTAATACATGCATTAGATGTGGTCTAGAATTTGCTTTCAGGAGTCAATAAATAGAAACGAAAATTTCGTTTATTCACAAATTATTGAACTCTTTTAACATTTTAAAGGCCCAGATCCTGGAGTGGTTCTTGATACTCAAACCTACATCCTACCCTCAAGCAAACACAGAGTTGTGCAGTAGGAAATAACAAATCTCACATGATTGACTGACAGTAGGCTTTGATCAGGCTATGCGCTTGTGTGGCAGGTGGGCGTCATTGTTTATGATGTTGTCCAGGCAGGCATTTGTGGCAGTCAAACATCGTACAGGACTTCCAGGATGGCTGCAATGGATGAGGCTTGACTTTCACAGCTGAAGGGGCAGTACTGGCCATTCTCATTGGTCAGCCCAGGGAGACCCTTCCAAGGTGACCTAGAAGAAGACATTAGAGAGAGGAGTGGCCAATTATCACAAGCATAGCTGAAACTGATTCCTTTATGGGAATCATCATTTTCCTATATTTGTTATGTGTGACTTCATGCCCGAACTTGGTGTGGCTAGTTCCTGCCCCCCCGCCAACCACCACCAGTTTTATGTTCCACCTGTTTCTGATTTGCCAACTGGGGCGGCTGTGGGGCTCAGGAGGTAGAGCCGGTTGTCCACTAACTGGAAGGTCTGTGGTGCAATCCCAGGCTCCTCCAATCTGTATGTCGAAGTCCCCTTTGGGCAAGATGTGTCATTGGTGTATGTGCCGTATGAATGCGTGTGAATAGATGAATGTGGCTCGTAATGTAAAGAGTTGTGAGTGGTTGGTAAGAGTAGAAAAGTGCTAACATGTATGCTGTCCAAGTTAAAAATACTAAAAATCTACCGCCAGGTCAGAAGATCAGTAACAGCAACAACATGCTGATTGTAAATTCATACCTCTCCAACTGGACAGCATGATGAGACAGAATACTTTTCACCAGGTTAACAGTTTTCTCATATGTCTCCTTTCCCATTTTCTTGGCAAAGTAAAGTCTGGCACGCAGGAGGTAGCTGATGGGCCACAGCCATTCCTGAAAGAGAAGGAAAAAGGTGTCAGAAGGTACTAAATACCTGCTAGAGTATCTGCAGTTGGGAGGGGAACACTGTACATTTGCTTACTGGGCCTTGATGATAGTTGAAACCCTTAGCTTGGTTGAAGTTATCGTTATCCATGTTTTTGTCATAGACGCCACAATACACCATGTCACTGGAGAAAAGCAAGGTAGAAGGAGAACATAAGTGCCAACAATCACATCTTATATTGAACAATACAATGCTTTCTGATTTTGTTTGAAACACGTAGTACAGAAAGAGCTGAAATTTGTGTCAGAGACCTCAAAGAAAAAACAGATTACAAATAAGCAATCTACAGAGTTTGACTGTATTGCTGGAGTTTTGTCCATCATTTCTAACCCTTCCCACCTAGCCATCTCACAGAGAATACATTATGTGAATGTCTAGGCTGTCAGGTATGTGCTAGACTCAGGAATGTGCTTGAGTGTAGGTGTAGTTCACAGAATGCTGTATGAACAGCAGTAGCATCAAGTGACAAAAAAGCTTTCTAGTGATCAGTGTGACCAAAGGCGTGGCAACAATAGAGCACGATTAAGTATGACTTTTCAGCACAGGCTGCAACAATATTTGTTTAAACTCTGAATTAGGTAGAGCAGGTTCTTCCTGTTCTAGCAACAAAGCTTTGTTGTTATGGAAGGTTTGGGGACAGGCTTGTAATTTGGTCAGTGAACAAGAGCTGGTGAATTTGAGCACTAGCATGCACATAGAAGTGTAAACAAATGAAAGACAGAGTAAGGATTAGGTTTTTTTCTGTATACCAAACACAGACACCAAGACAGACTTTTGCAGTGAGATGTTTTAATAGCAGAAAAACTGGCTTATAGTCATATGAGTGAACTGGCAGGTGAGTTAACTGGTAAGCAAGCAGGTTCAGGCAACAGTTAGCAGCAGATGCAGGTAGCTGGTCCACAGGGAAACACTAGGAACATAGGCAGGAAGCAGATACACAATTAAAACACTAACATTTACAGGAACTAAAGCAGCACATTAGGAAGGCAAGGAATCACACACAAATGAACTGAGAGGGAGTGAAAAGAACACAGAGACTTAAAAACAAAGCAGGCAGGGGTAATTGGAACAGGTGAAACATGTCAGGGCAGGGCAGACAATCGCATTAGCGGGAGAACAAAGACAGGAAGTAAACACAAGCAACAGACACACTAGGTAGAAACTTCAAAGTAAACCAAGAAATAATGAGAGTCCAAAGAGTTACTTTGAGGGATGCATATGACAGACAGAGCTGTTGCACTTCCACACAGACTATGCAGCCTCACCACAAATTAACATGTAGATGCAAGATTCAAGAGTCTTTATTGTCATTATGTAAACATAACGAAATTTTGCAGAGACTCCCGGCTTTAAGGCACACATATAAATAAATAACACAAATACTTAAAAAGAAAGGAAAACTTATGAAAATATAAACACAAAGCAGAGTAAGTAAGTAAGTTGGTAAGTAAGTAATAAAGTGCAGCTTAGTGCCAGTCCAGTGTATGGAATGCTGTGAGTGTTTGATGCAAGGCAGCATGAGGAGATGCTAAAAATGACATAATAAATTTTCCCTTTCACACTGAGATTAGCCTGCTCTCCTTTCCTTTGCGAAACTGCTTTACAGAATGCTACCACAACAGCTACTGCAAATGATAAAGAACAGTACCCAGTGTCTCTCTCGCTCTTTTTTGTCTTAATCCGTTTTTCTTAATTTATTGCTTTGGTGAATAGATTGTTTATTACTATTGGAACTAATGGACAAAACTACAAAAACAATAAGTTGTAATAAAGCAGATTCATCCTCTAAGATAAAAAAGAAATAGCTTTGGCAGTGCTTGAATCAGTTGCATATGTAGTGATAGCAGTCATTGTACTGCAGTAGTACTACTTACAGGGGTAGTACTTTTTTGTAGCTGATGCAGATGAAGTAGCTTAAGTGCATGTACTCTGTGTGTGTAATTGTATATGTGTCAGAATATATGACGTGTGTATGAACTGTGGATATGAGCAATTAAAGTTCAATTTCAGTATACCTGTCCAAATAAACATGATCTTTACATGAGTAATTTCACATGCTGTATGCTATCTGCATAGGGCTCTACCATGCATCCAGGGCAAGTTTAAGTTTTATACTTTATTGATCCCTCCTGGGGAAATTATTCTCTGCATTTTACCCACACAAAGTGAACGAAACACACACACAAGCACACACACACTAGAGACGCTGTGGCAGGGTGCTTTCCTAGAAGGAGCCTGGGGAGCTCGGGTAGATCGGTGCCTTGCTCAGGGGCACTACAGCACGGCCATGGTTGCAGAGGCCACCACCCATATCCATTGTGCGTATCCCTTGTGCTCGGTCAAGGAATCGAACCGGCAACCCTCTGATCTCCGGGCGGTCCAAAGTCCACAGCCACGGCTGCCCCAACTTGCCGTTTATCGTTTGTATGTTGTATATATATGCTTACACTGTGTTTGTCTGCGTGTATACATATTTCTGGTTGAAATAAACTGAAATTACCACCATTCATTTACAGTTTCATTTAAGTCACCCTTTCTGCTAGTGTTTTAGCACCCAATCCCCCAAATCCAAGCAGCACCACAGGTCATTGGTGATGCTGTGGCGTCTGTTGATGTCAACTGACAACACTCAAAATCCATGCAGGTAACTTACTCAGGGTCCAAGGTCTTCATTCCCAGGGGTCCCAGCAGCTTCCTCTCAGCTACACTCAGAGCCTCCCAGGCTTTCTCCACAGTGAACAGCTCAGGAGCCTGCATGAGAAACACACACACTGTTCACGCTGTGATGAAATATTACACAAACTGAACTGAAAATAAATAGCATTTATCCATTTTCCATTCTCCATATCCATAAAACACATAAAGACTGGGTGGGCAAAACCCTCCATTAACCTTGCAAGGGTAAAGAGCTGTTCCACTGCTCCACAACAAGGATGGAATCAACATTGCTGCTCCAAGATCCAAGGTTTGACAATTCCTCAGGCTGAGCAGAGTGATATCCATTTAATTGGAACACAGTTTAGGTTAACCAAACTTATTACTTTTGGTCTGGCCATGCTTCCCCACTACGGCAGATTAACCAATTTTCTAACCAATCGAAGCTAAATTCTTTTGAATCCATTATCAAATACATTTATTTTCAACATTTCACAACATGAAAATGAGACGAACAGTATAAAATGTGAAACAATGATGAACTACTCTCTCCAGATACTGGAGGTCCTCGTTTAGGACTATGAAGTTGTTATTAACTTTATCTCACAAGTGATCTTTGGCTTAAAAAGACACATGAACCAAACAACATTAAATTAGTGACAGCTGACTGAATCTACAGCTAGTGCCTTAAACTGGGGGAAAGAAAAGTCAGCATCGGCTTAAAATGAAACACATGAACTTTTTCAATGCTCCTAATTAAAAACAGCAAGGGGAGATCAGATATTTGGTAACAGATTCATTAGTCTCTGAGCTTTGTGAATCCAGGTATTTTATTAAGGTAGAGCAGGATCCAAAATGGACATGGATTTTGGAACCCAACCCCTGAGCTGAACCTTAATAAAAAACTAAAAATTGATTTAGTAATTGAAATGTATACTCAGGCACAGTGGCTGTTGCTGCTTACCACTATCATGGCAATAGGGAAGTTGGGCCGGAGCTGGTAGTCACACCAGGGGCTGGAAGCCCCAAAACTGTCCTTGTAGATGCCTCTTTTGTGGACCAGCTCTGGGTGTTTCTCCTCAGAGTCCTGGGAGTCATGGGAAACATAGAACTTCTTCTCAAAGTTTTCCTGGATCTTATGATCCCACTCCACATATGACACAGAATATGTCTGTCCTGAAATCGAACATTGCGGATGAAAAGGATGGTTTAAAGATGTCCATAGAGACTGTGAAATCCATTCATTTGTTAAGTTAAACTTCACTTGCCCCTCAGGGCTTCAAGACTTTTGCTTAAATCATTTAAAATCATTTTCTCTCTTCAATCTAAACTCAATACCCCACAATGAAAAAAAGATTAAAAAAGAAAAACTGAAATATCACATTAACATAAGTATTCAGACCTTTGCTATGACATAGGGGTGTGCGATATGACGATATTAGATCGTGAAGACGATCTTGATGTTGACGATCTGCCAGAGGAGAGAGATCGTATTATCGTCTATAGGGCACATTCTATTAATTGCAGCTCTATGCTTGCGCACAGAAGCACGAAAAGTTTTTTTTTTCCTTGGGCAACTAACAGCCCGCTTCACGTGAACATGACCAACCAATCATGGCGAAGTATGAGCAGTGCTGATTTTTTATTTATTTTTTTTTTAACTAGCCTCGCTGTTTTAGTCAAGCTGTAGCGGGTAGCCATGGCCGACTACGAAAGTGAAAGCTTGGCGTTGCTCCCCAAAAAGAACTCCACTGCAGTCATATGGACAGTGTTGGGGAGTAACGGAATACATGTAACGGCGTTGCGTATTCAGAATACGTAACGCTGTTCCTGTCTTGGCCAGCGCATTCCTCTCCCGGCTCTGTTTTGCCGGCTGCGGCTCAAGCTCTCGCTCCTGCTGCTCCTCGTACGACTCCGTTCTGACCGACTGATCAGGCAAAGAGCTCGTTTATTTACGTTTGTTTTCGTGGAGCTGGGGCTTCTGGGAAATGCATCGGGTTGCCTTCGTTCATTTAGATAATAAATATCAACTCGTGAAACAGAGAAGTATTGTCATTGATTTCAACAATGTAACTGTATTCTGAATACTATTTAAACTGTAACTGTAATGGAATACAGTTACTCATAATTTGTACTCTGAATACGTAACGCCGTTACACGTATTCCGTTACTCCCCAACACAGCGTATGGAACTGGCTTGGGTTTTTTCCAAACGACAAAGCACAACAACGAACCTCTTTAACCACCTGAAGAGGCAGCATCTGAAGCAATTTGCTGAGAGGCAAGCAGTGAGGCCGACCACACATCAGCCAGTGGTAACGGCTAAGGACATTACACAGAAACAACCAACTATAACACAAGCCTTTGATAAAAGCACACCATATGAGAGAAGTAGCAAATGGTGGAAAGAGGTGACTTTTTTTGCCTTTATAACTAAGTTTTGACAAAGAAAATAGTTTGGTTCTAAATTAACTTCCCTGTAAAAATGAACTGTGATAAAACCGTGATCGTGATTTTACCATTAAAAAATTGTGATGTGATATTTTTGCCATATCGCCCACCCCTACTATGACATTTAGAATTTAGCTCAAGTGCCTCCCATTTCTCTTGATCATCTTTGAAATGTCTCTACACCTTGATTGGAGTACACCTGTGGTAAATTCAATTAATTAGACATTATTTGGAAAGGCACACACCAATCTATATAAGAAGTCACAGCTGAGAGTGTCACAAAGTCACGACCAAACATTACTGGAAGAGTCCAGGGCCAGGGAACAAAACTAAAACACAACTAAAAATCCGGGGGTGTCCGGAGGAGAGATCCAGAGCCCAGCAAACAGAAGAAAGGCAGGAGACCTCAGGTGGATGGCCAGGGGGCCAAACCAGGCCAGAACAGCAGACCTCAGGCAGACGGCCTGGGTGCCAAACCAGGGAGGAACAGGAGACCTCAGGCGGACCGCCCGGAGGCCAGACAGATAGGCGAAGATGTGGGGGAGGCTGACCAGAAAGGCGAAGGCGCTTGGGAGGCTGCCCAGACAGGTGGAGCAGATTAGGGGGCTTACCAGACAGATGGAGAAGCTCAGATGGCCAACCAGTAGGGCGACGGTGGCGAAGGCGAGTCACCACTGAGGCGAAGCTGGAAGGCAATGGGGGTGAAGACAAGTCCCCTGAAGAGACGAGGAGGCAGCTGGCCAGGGGGCAGGTGTCAGCTAAGGCGCTGACTGGAGACATGGTGCAGGTGTTGGCAGGGCCGCTGACTGGAGACAAGGGGCAGGTGTCGGCCGGACCGCTGTCTGGAGATGTGGAGCAGGTGTCAGCCGGACCGCTGACTGGACATGAGGGGCAGGTGTCAACCAGGCCACAAACTGGAGACGTGGAGCAGATTTCGGCCAGACTGCTGACTGGAGACAAGGGGCAGGTGTCGGCTGCCCTGCCGACTGGAGACATGGAGCAGGTGTCGGCTGGACCGCTGACTGCACATGGGGGCAGGTGTTGACCCATTCAGCCATGGCTCTGTAGTTTACACATGTGAAGAGCTGCTTGCGCTTTGAAACACCGGGCTACTCTACGTGGGGAGACCAGACATCCCCGTGGAGATAAGGAGAAGAAGTAGAAGGGGTTGCAGTGCCGGAGTGAGGCGATGTGAAAGGAGAAGTCGGTATAAACCATGTCTGCCATCTGTTGTTATGGGAAACATAAGATCTCCCCCTAACAAACTGGAGGAGCTAACAGTGCTAATTCGGCTACACCGCGAGTACTGGGACTTGGCTGAATGAACTCATGGCAGATCACGGCTCTCTCAATGGATTTCACCTCGTGAGAGTGGACCAGACAGCAAGAGAGAGTGGTAAGAAGAAGGGAGGTGGGATAGTGGTGAACAATAAATGGTGCAATCCTGGTGTTAAAGAGGGACTTTGTTCATGGGACACTGAACTGCTCGCCATCGAACTCCGGCCATATTACCTGCCTTGCATGGGTTCTCGCACGTCATCGCAATAACTGTTTACATCCCCCCATCTGCTGATGCAGCTGTGGCCTGTGAACTCCTTCACACTGTAGTGTCACAGGTACAGACATCACACCCCCACTCTTTGCTTATGATCTCTGGAGATTCCAACCATGCCTCCCTGTCCTCTGTACTGTCCTCGATGAAATGTTGAAACTTCAACTAGACAGTGAGCTAAACTCTGACTCAATGATGCAAGGCGTGTCCTTGTAGCAGTTTACGGGTTTTTGACACATCCTTGACACCGCTTTGAATACAGAGTGAAACTAAAAATAAAAAAATATCTACAATTAGATATTTGTACTTATCAAAGTGTAACATTTCAGTAAACTTAAACTCTATTCAGAAAATCATAAAGACACAATGAATTAATTAATCCCCATTTCAATATAAGTCAACATCAACAATCAATGAACTGCTCCCGACTGCCTGCCAAGAATAGTTTAGCTTTAGCAATGTAGCGATAACCATTTCTCATTCAGCACTCCAAACTCGTTTTTTACTTGAACATACTGGCATGAAATAACTGTATAAATGTATACATACAGGCGTTGCTTCTGCAAGGAGTTATACAAAGTCCGTTTTAATTATTTGAGAACGTGCGCGGTCTCTCATTGCCAACTTGCATTCACTTTTTTAACATTACCTTCTGTTCGCTGTCTGTTTACTTCCGCGTCCAAAAAGCGTCAAAATGAAGGTATGTATTTCAAAAAAAGAGTCTCTACTCTAAACAAACAAAAATGTGCCCAAAAGGCAGAACAGTGTTTCTCTAACAATGGACCATGAGTGACGCCTGAGCTGAAAGCCCTACTGAACCAGAAGAAGAGGGTTTTTAGGCCAGGAGACAAAGAGGAGCTGAGGAAGGTGCAGAGAGAACTCACCAGCAACTACACCAGAGGAATGTAAGGGAGGTCTGGAGAGGCCTGAAAACCATCTCTGGACACAACACAGACAATGAGAGGAGCCCTGAAGGAGGAGGCCAAGAGTGGGCAAATGACCTGAATCTGTTTTTCAACAGATTTGATTCAGGATCCACTCCCCCCACTACCACCCAGGCCCATTCAGGTCTGCATACATGTTGCCAGTTGCCGCTCCCCACCTCCCAGTCAAAGTCCGTGCCATCCTCTGAACTGTTACCACCCCCCTCCCCCATGACATTCACACTTCCCCCCACATCCCCCTTACACCACCCCACTTCCCATTGTTAGCCCATCAGCACTCAAACCCCCCCCCCCACCCCCACCCAGCGTCAACATAACAGTGGATCAGGTGAGAAGAAAGTTCCGGAGGATCAAGATCAGGAAAGCTACAGGTCCAGATGGCCTCTGCTCCAGACTGCTCAGGGACTGTGCAGACCAGCTCCATCAGGTCATACTGTAAATCTTTAAACTGAGCCTCAGCCTGGAGAAGGTTCCTGTTCTGTGGAAAACTTCCTGCGTGGTTCCGGTCCCAAAGACTGCACAGGCCAGGGAGCCCAACCACTTCAGACCTGTGGCTTTAATGTCTCACATAAGGAAGACCATGGAGCGGCTGATCCTGAACCACCTCTGACCCCTGCTGAGCTGGCTGGTGTACTGGCTGGGTATTGGAGTGGATGACGCTGTCATCTACTTAATGAACAGATCTTTGCTGCACCTTGAGGAGCCTGTGAGAGTGCTGTGCTGTGAGAGTCATGTTTTTTGACTTCTCCAGTGCTTTTAACACCATCCAACCAGCACTGCTCAGGGGAAAGCTTGAAGGCGCAGGAGTTGACAGCCAGCTGACTGCATGGATTATTGACTACCTGACCAACAGGCCACAGTATGTGTGGTTTCAAGACTGTGTGTCTGATCAGGTGGCCTGCAGCACGGGGGCTCCACAGGGGATGGTACTCTCTCCTTTTCTGTTCCCTCTTTACACATTGGACTTCCACCATGACTCAAACAGCTGCCACATCCAAAAGTTCTCTGATGATACAGCCATTGTATGGCGTGTATCTGAAGGGAACGATCTGGAATATAGTAAGGTGGTCAAGGACTTTGTTGACTGGTGTGAACTCAATCACCTTCCCGTCAATGCCAACAAGACGAAGGAGATGGTGATTGACTTCCGAAAAAAAAGCCTTCTCAGACTCCAGTGAACATCCAGGGACTTGACATAGAGAGGGTGAATGTGTACAGGTACTTGGGTGTTCACGTCAACAATAAACTGGTCAGACAACACAGGTGTCCTATATAAGAAGGGCCAGAGTCGCCTCCATCTCCTGAGGAGACCCTTTGGAGGTCCTTTGGAGTGTGTAGGACACTACTAAGGACTTTTTATGACACTGTAGTTGCATCAGCAACTTTCTATGCAGTGGTCTGCTGGGGTGGCGGAATAACGGACAGAGACAAGCAGAAGCTGGACAAACTGGTAAAGAGGGCTAGCTCCGTCCTGGGCTGCCCCCTGGACTCAGTGTGTGGCGGCATGCTCTGCTGCTGTTGCGTAACTCAGGTGAGTCTATTACGTGAGAGCGGCCAGGCTCATTGGCCTGTCAGAGTAGGGGCCGAGGATATAAAAAGAGGGTGGTTTCCCTTTGTTCTCTCTCTCTCTGTCCTGGCTTGGGACCCCGGGGTGCTGCGTCTCCTCTCCTGTCCGAGTGCAGGTAGACACGTGATAACGCCAGCATATGTGTTTTTATTTAAATCTAGATAACTTTATGGTGAAGTTTTTTTAATACCTTGTTGTTTTAGCATTTTCTGTCGGCGCCGTGGCAACTGCCGCGACTGCCCTTTGTTCTGGCTGCGGCTGCGTTCCCGGGTCTGTTTGTCGCTTCATTTGCGGCGACGGCTATTCCCGGTTCTCCTCACTTCTTCCCCTCCTAGAGAAAGACGTCTGCCGATCCGGACATACGGCCCGGATCACCTGGACCATTATCACTGCTGCTTCGCTTGGGTCGGCTTTGCTCGTGGCTGCAACGCCTGCTTCGCCGGTGTGTGTGTTCCGCCGGTGTGTGTTCTGCCGGTGTGTGTTCCGCCGGTGTGCACTTCGCCTACGCCTGCTTTGCCGGTGTGTGCTTCGCCGGCGTCTGGCTTCGTCGGGGACGGCTTCGCTGGTGGCCGTTTGGTCGGCCCGCGGTCTTCTGTCGCTTCTCTGACTGTGTGTGCTTGCTGGTGCGCGAGTGTGTGTGCGTGTGTATTTGGAACGAGGTTGGAGCTGTTTTAAACTGTTTCCATTTATTTCTTTTGGGTGTTTATGGTAGTGGTTTATTTTGTTATTTTTGTTAAAGATTGCGTTTATTTCTGGTCTAGTTTAACATCTTTGACCAGAAATAACCTTGTTTTGATTCTGTAGTTTCCTTTTTTTGTCTTTTCTTTTTTTGTTTGTTTATTGTTTTTCTTGTCGGGGGTTTATTTTAACTGGCGACCCCTTTTTAACCGTGTTTTCTTGTTCCCCTAGTGCTGACGGCCGAAGGTGGTGGTGGCGGTGTCCCGGGTGGTGGTGTCCTCGTATGCCGTGTGGTCCTGTGGTTTAAGGTTCTTCTGCACTTCACCGTTTGCTGTGTGCGTGGCACGTATGAGTGGGGTGTTCTCTATTTCTTTTTTTTTGGACTCCTTGACCCCCCGTTTGGGCCCTCCCCACGGCCGGTAAGCCTCCGTCACTAGGTGGGGGTCAGTCATTTTAGCTTATTGTCTTTTCTACCATTGATCAATTTATTGTTAATAAAAATTGTAGTCCCTTTTGATCTTTGAACCACGTCTCCTGCCCTCCCTTTGTTGCCCCTAACCCTAACCCCTAACCCTGGGTGTTTTGGAGTTTGTTAATGCCCAGTAGATTCATATTAATATTCCTTGGGTGAAATTCCCAAGGTGGCGTTGTCGGACTCCTACTTTTAGTATAATTATCCTACTAACCCTCTCCCCCATTTCGCCACAACTGGACTCTGTGGGAGAGAGGAGGATGTTGGCCAAGCTGGCAAGCATCCGGAGCAATCCCTCTCACCCCCTGTATAAGACAGTGGGGACTTTGGGGAGCTCCTTCAGCCATAGACTGCTGCACCCTCAGTGCAAAAAAGAACGCTACTGGAGGTCCTTTGTCCCGACAGTTGTCAGACTGTATAACAACAGCGTCACATAGGACTGCTCATTGCTGCTGTTTCTTTTTCCCATGCTCCCATACAACCACTTGTATTGAACAGTACAGATTCTCTTGTGCAATAGTAACAGTTTATAACAGTTTTCTCGTGTGCAATAAATATCAACAGTATTTTGGTGCAATAATAACAACAGTATTCTTAACAGTACAGTTTTTTTTCTTGTGCAATAGAAACAGTGTAATACTCCTATTGGAGTTGTTAGTATTTCTTTTTTCATGATATTCATGATGTAGGACATAATCACACCGCTGTGCATTCATTTTATGGTTATTCTGTATATTCTATATTTAATTTTTTAGCTATTTGTTACCTACTTTATATCTTTTTTTGTAGTTGCTTGTGGTTATTCTGTACATTCTATATTTAATTTTCTAAGCTTATTTGTTACTTACTTTATATTTTTCTAATTTCTTGTGAAATGTCATGTTATTTATGTTTATGGTGCTGTAACAACTAAATTTCCCTAACTAAGTTTCTTATCTTGGGAATCAACACAGGTAAAGACACAGACGAACTGATAAGTGATTCACAGGGAAACATTCATTCATTTTCCTACCGCTTAATCCGTCAGGGTCGCAGGGGAACTGAAAGCCTATCCCTATGGGCGAGAGGTGGGGTACAGCGAGTCAATCTCACACAAAGACATTAACCTAACCCATGCATGTTTTTGGGATTGTGGGAGTACTCAGAGAGAAACCACACTGGCACAGAGGAGCCCAGACCAGGGTTCGAACCTGGAACCCTCTTGCTGTGAGGCAACAGTGCTAACCACTGCACCACTCCTGCCGCCCAAGAACGAGACTTAAATACATGAGGTAATGGGCAACAGGTGACACCAGTTAAGGAACTTAAACTAAATCAGAGTCCAAAAAGGTTCAAATATCCACAAAAGAGTTCAAAACAGGGTTCAGAAAGCAGCCCCCTTAGGGGCTGGTCATGACAGAAGGACACCATCACTGCAACACTCCGATCTATCTGGGCTTTATGGCAGAGTGGCCATGCAGAAAACCCTTCCTCAGTGAAAGACACATGAAAGCCAGTTTGTGTGAGTGAAAAAAAAAACACACCTAAAATACTCTCAAACGGTGAGAAATACGATTCTCTAGTCTAATGAAATCAAGATTTAACTGTCTGCCCTAAATTCTAAGCATCATGTCTAGAGCAAACCAGGCACCGCTCATCACCTGACCAACACCATCCCAAAAGTGAAGTAAGGTGGTGGGGCATCATGCTGTGGGGGTGTTTTTCAGCAACAGGGACTGGGAGACTGTCAGGGTTGAGGGAAAGCTGAAAGGAGCAATACCCAAGAAGACTTGAGGCTGTAATCGCTGCCAAAGCTGTAAATGGTAAATGGTCTGCATTTATATAGCGCTTTTCAAGTCTTCTAGACCACTGCTTTACACTATGTAACGAAGGACTTCGTTACCGTTGACTGTCGGGTTATGGTTTTGTAAATATATTGTAAATATTGTACACGGTGGGTTTTGATATTGTTTATAAATAACTGGACAATGTATAGTAACAGCGAAAGGCACTTTTATTATATATTTTGCACATAACATTCACACATAGAAGTTTCAAGGGGTAACGGCAATGTTGGTTGCATAATGTAGTTATCATACGTGAGGGGTCGGCTTCGGTCGGATGCCGGGGTGGCCGCTCGGCTCCGTCTGTAGATGAGAGGAGGTCAGTTAGACTCTGTTGCCAGCGGACTGTCCAGAATTGACGGACACCGGCAAAGTTGTGAAACTCATATTGGTATTTATGGGAAGCATAGTGAAAATATTGAAAGTGCCTGTTCGCCCCGGGGTGCGTCACGGAAAAGAGTCCCCTGGGTAACGGACGGGGTTAATAACGTTCCGGGTGCGACCAAGTGGCAGGGCAAGAAAGGGTACGAAAACTGTCCAGTTTATATCATTATTGTAAATATATCTATGGTGTTTGGTTTAGGGATTCCATTACAGCATGCAGGTTATTTTAGATATTTTTTGTTAAATCTAATAATCATATTTTCATATTATCGCTTATATTTATAAATCTGTATCTGGGAACACCTATGAATGTGTTTGTCCAATTTCGCCTACCAGACCATGGTATAAAAGGGCGCCAATTTTAAATCTCTGTGGTTACTGGTTAGGCCTCACCCTGTGTGTTTTGCTATACCTGTGTTGAGAGAGAAAATAAAAGAAAAAATACGTATTTGCATATTCCACCTTTGCCTTGGCATTTTTATTCCTCCTGAAGTCTCTGTTGTCAGAACGGCCATTCTAACACACTACAAGACACATTCACCCATTTACACACACATTCATACAGCGCTTTGTCTATACAAACAGAGCTTTTCTATCAAGCACACATTGATGGTACATTCGATTAGTGGATGACCCACTCTACCACAGAATACCTGTGTCTGAATACTCATGTTAGTGCAATGTTTCAGTTTTTCCTTTTCAATAAATTTGAAAAAAAAAAAAAAAAAAAAACATTTTGCCTTGTCATTATTAGGTATAGCATGAAGATTGTTCATGGAAAAATTCATATAAACAATTTTAACATAAGGTTGCAACATAACAAAATGTTTAAAAAAAAGTGAAGGGGTCTGAATAATTTCTGAGTGCACTGTATTTTTTATGTCTGTGAGATTTGTTACATGACACACATGTGCCTTGTTTTACATAGCAACCTACAACACAAGGCAAACTACAACACAAGGCTTTGTTGTCTCTGTGTTCGCCATTGATTTTATTTGATTCTAACTGAAATGCCCATGCTGTCCTGGCATTGTGTACATCATAAAAAAAACAAAAAATTATTCAAGCAAAATCATGGAAATCAGTGTTGATATTCAGTCATTATTTGATGCTATCTGAAAGTTTAATTGCTTTCCACAATAGGCATACATCACATGTATTTCTACAAATAGTTGTGGAAGCCTTACAATAGTGTGATAAAGAGTGTGTTTTTTGCCACTTTGTCCTCTACACTGTGAGTTATACCACATTGTACTATTCTACTATATATTTGTATTTTGACATTCTCAGCGAAATCTTGTTCATTATACGTACTTGGGACTTAAAGTGAATGACAATAAAGTTCTCTGAGTCTGAATCTTATGAAGAGTATGTGATTAACTGTACCTTCTCTGCAAATATTGACTGCTGCATAGGGGAAGTGCCCACTGTTGTGAAGCTTCACAAGCCAGCGTACAGTAGACTTACACAGGCCCACTATCTCCACTGCAGAGCCATCCCTAGATCACACACACACACACACACACACACACACACATTTCTATAGTGAAATTTTATGCTAAAGGAGCCATGAAGGACTCTGAGTTGAGATTATTTTGTCAAAGAACAAAGTGGTCCTGTACCATTGTGCATCTAGGATTAAACATAAAGACTCTGCCATCATGTGTCATGTTTGTTCCAGTCTTCATATTTGACAGCCATTTTGCAGTTTCCCTGCTGACACAGTGTTGGTTACACTAAATATGAAGCTGTTCCACACAACTTTTACTCCTAGTTTAAACTGACAAATTATGTACTGTCCTTCTCAGCTGCAATTACTGCACTCGTAACAGTCCTATACTCTCACACAGTGCTTTCTGGAGAGGTGGCCATTATTGTGATACAAGAACTTGCAGCATTTTCGGAGGTTGAGGTGGTTCCCATTAGAATATTTTACAGATGGGATCAGGTGTGACTTTGCAAGTGTACAAATCAGTGTTTTTCATTCTGCCATACTTCAACAATAATACCTTAGAGACTGAGATTGTCCCAAAGACTGACCGTGAATAGGAAGACACCTAGGTACCATTAAACTACTGTTATTTTATTTCCGCTAAAAGAGGAGGTAGTCTAGGAGCTATACTGTGCCAGGCCCCTCGACCTGTTCATTGTCCACATCTGGCCCATGTATTTGAAACACTAAAACCTTAGTGGATTGCAATGTCTTTTATTATTCCTTCTGGGGAGGGGAATCTTTAAGGTTACACTGGTTTCTGCTTTTACAGGTTTGCAAGTTGATAGTCTGGAATGTTGGGCAAACAACTTTATACTGAAAATTGTCATAGACAAGGCCCAGAGGTAGTCCGTTCTTTAATAGGTTTACACAGAATAAATATAATAATGATTAGTTGGACAAACAAAGCTGGAGCAATAGGAGAAAATGTACCTGGGTGTAGCAGGGATTCCCTTGTTGTGTGCCTTCTCACTCTCACCCATCTTGTCCATCCAAGTTCCACAGTTGAAACGATTTCCTCCATAGATGAAGCCAGTGGTTTGGTCAACTCCAGCCTCTACATTGAAACCTAATGAGAGTGAGATGTACTGCAATTTACATTTTCAGCAGCGTGCCATACTTTGTGACCTGGTCAACATAAATATTAAATATATATTTTTATTAATAATTCAGTGTCTCATTACAAAAAATATATTCATTTTTTAATTTCATTAGAGCTCCACCAACCTGCAAGAACATGAAGAAGTGATATCAAAAGTTATCCATGGCTTCTTGGATGCACTTAAGCATGAACAAATCTCTTTACCATCAGAATAACTTACACATCAAGCACACACACATTATTCTTTCTTGTTCTTAACCTGTTTTCATGATTTTTGTAGAAAGTGACATTTATTAAGGGAAGGTCAGAACAGTGTCCTTTTTAACAGGATCAGGTGAGACCAGATGTGACTTATTCACAGTAAACACATTTTTTTGTATCATTTAAAAATTCTGTGTTTCCGCTGTCAGGTACATTCATTCAGTCACACCAGGTCCCATGATCACAAAGAGTTGTATACAGTAAAGTAAAATTTTAGAAAAGGTACTACTATGGGGCTGAGGCAGTCATGCAATGTAGCAATGTATTCAGCAATCACTCATGGATATCTTCTTACAAAAGATATATATATATATATATATATTTTTTTTTTTTTTTTTTTTTTTTTTTTTCCCTTTCAACTCAGATTTATTATTAAAAACAATTTGTACAACCCCATACTTTCCACCTGTCAATCACATTGAAAGTGCACCAGTTTTGCATACACTAGAAAAGTAAACTGCTGCACACACTGTTTTCTTTTTTGGGTTTTTTTCACAGTTGTTTCAGATGAAATTAAACAAACAACAACTCTTCTTCTCACTGTCAAGAGACTGCCATCATGTTTTTAGTCTGAGTTTGCAGACTCCTGAATGAGGAATGTATATAAATGCATGCATGTCCACATGCAAATCCATAGCTATCTGGGTCCATTCCTAAGTATGATGAAGGCTTAAGACACATATGATACCTTGTGACTGCAAAGTCAACAATTCGAATCTAGCTTGTTGTGTGCATCCCCCTGTTTCTTTCTGCTGTCTTTTGTGAACAACAGACTTGTGATTTAAAAGTTTTGTAAAGCACGTACATCACAACAAGGTGATTGTATGGGCTAAAATAAGTCAAAACTTGTAAAGTGATGTTCACAAATAATTCAAAAGTTTGTACTTGCTTAGCAACCTTTGTAAATAAATCTGCATGAGCAATACAAGCTTGTGCATATAGAGAAAAGATTTGTGTTGAAAGTGAGTAGCATTGTTGAGTGGATGAAAATACCTTCCTCAGTCATGTTGCAATCTAACTGTAGTCCAGCGATGGTCTCTCTGAACCGTATACCCTGCATGTGCCTCTGCATGGCCTCCTGGATCACATCATACAGTGGCTGATCCTGATGAAAAAAAAACACTTTTAAAGTTTTCAATGTGATAAAAAATAGAATCAGTAACAGCTTGGATCCCAAGGACTTCATATATGTTGACCCAGATGATTAGTAGTTATACTGATTTGAGATGATAAATTACAGTGTAAATTGCTTGTTTACTTGCTAATGCTACCTCTTGAAGCTTAGGAACAAAAGACTGTCAAAGTTTTCTGATGCACAACTACAGTTTTACACATACGAAACCTAGGAAGAAAAGACTGTTGAAGTTTTCTGATGCACAAGTAGTTTCCACACGCATCTGTATAATAATGAGTGCAATGGCATAACTGATCTCAGAACGATGAAAGCAGAGTGACACTTGTCTGTAACTAGCTATATCTAGTCACCCGTGAAAAAAAAAATGCTGCTCCTCCTCTGCTTGCGAAGCCCCAGCCTTTTTCAGTGGGACACGCCCACCCCAACACCAATGAAAATGACAGAAATGATAGATGCAAAGGCTGGTAGTCAATCCAGCTTTAAGAGACAATAGCGTACAATGGCCACAAGAGGGGAGTGAATTACAGGATGAATGGAAACAGGCAATATCAGTCTTTGTGGGACAGAGCATTGTTCTGAAATGCAAGGAGAGATACTGCATCCACTTCTGTAAGATTCTAACTGCTGTCTGTTTTTAGCTTTAACTGGTCAGGCACTGCTTGCCGTGACAGCACACCAGTGCTATATAAATATACACTATACTGTACTGCGCCATACACAGAGATGTTGCCTGCGCTCATTGATTTAAATGGGGTTGACAAAATGATAAAAACACCTGTCCGTATATTTGCATCTCAGTTTTTTCTTTAGACAATAAAAAATAATTTTAATGTTACCTATATTAGGAAAAAAGATTATGGTTTTAGTAATTATCTGGTATGGCTCTTGATCATGTAGAGAACCAATGACAACATAACACACAGTCCTACCGAGGCTCCACCAAGCTGAGGCTCAGACATGTCGTTGGGGTACATTCTGGAGACAGGACACTCAAGGATGGAAACGCCACTAGGTACCAGTGTGCAGTACTCCTGGATACACTGCAGCCACCACCACACAGCATCCCTGGAGTTGTAGCGTGCACTGCCACCCTCGCCTAGCAGGTTGGGGATCAGGCCATAACGCAGTGTTCCCGCAAATGCCAGGATAATGTTCCTGTGGTAGTCAGGGCAATTGTTTAATAGATAAACATCCATATGTACCTATCAGTACAAGTAGGAAAGGCAACAGTAAAGATGCCAGTGGGATCCACCACTTCAAGCTTTACCGTCTGCTGTCATCCATTAACACTGGTTTGTTGTTGTCTGCTGTCAGTATTGAACTTTTATCAACAGTGCCACCATTTTATACTGTATGTGTGGTACACCACAAAATTGTGCAACTGCTGTTATGTTATGTTATTTAATTTAACAGACAGACTTTTTTTTCATATCTAATATTAATTTTTTGTTCTGCCTTACATGTCATTTGTGCTTTAGATTGGGGAAATTCATATAAAACAAATATTGACCCAATTATTAAACTCCAGAAAAGAGCCATTAGAATAATAGTTGGAAGTTGGATAAAAACAACCAACTAAAACAATTGTTTATAGAATCCTCTACTTTGAAATTTATGGATATTGTGTATTTACAGACACTTGAAGCGCTTTTTCGGGTGGTGATGTGGCTGTTGCGCCCAGGTTCATCTAAGGGGGGAACTTCCGCCCACACCCCAGAAGCAACCTGGATGACGCACAGTGAACTCCGTCTCTTTCTTGCTGCTCATCTTCGTTCTGTATTTTACAGGTAAAATGCATCAATTTCAGTTTGTTAGAGCATTGTTTCATGTGGGCAGTTGTTACGAGTACACTTCAATATTATTTGAGTATTTTATCGAACGTTAAGAACTGGAGAATCCCGCCGGAGTCGTGGCGGCAGGCTCAAAGCCGTTCGGTTGGCAGACGTTAGGCTGCGGGTTTATTTTACCCTCTACCCTGTCTTGCAGGCAGGTCACTAAGGTTTTGGAATTTATGTGTTTTGCACACTATTTTGATTTCATCTCCTGTATATGAAGAAAGCTGTTAATTAATTGTGTTAATATGTCTATTTGTTTTGCTGAAAAAAAATAGAAATAAGAAGCAACCTGGATGACACACAGTGAACTCCGTCTCTTTCTTGCTGCTCATCTTCATTTCGTGTTTTACAGAATTCTATATTTTTACTGTGGGACCAGAGTCTATCTTGGTAGGAACAAGATGGGACAGGAGCAATGCTGATTTTAAATGGCTGAAAAAAGAAAATCAGTTAGAAAAAGAATCTTGCTGTGTTCAGTTTTAAGGGGGTATTTAATTACAGATCTAAATGAGAGCAACTACAATTGATCTTATTTGCATAAAGTGCGGCTGAATAAGATTTGATGCCAATTTGTAGAAGACAAAGCATACAGTTTAACACCTAAAGAATAGCGGTCCTTAGTCCTTAGTAAATATTCCCCAAACTGTCACCATGCCTGATGTGTAGTTTGATGTACAGTACTGCACATAAATATGACAAATTTGTTTATACTCAGCTGTCAAGTGCTATAAAGTAGCCACGCAGTAAAAGCTTACATCTCTAGTTATAGTACTTTTCAAGTGATTCTGTCACCAAACCGGTAGATTCTTTGAAAGTTTATACTTTATAATATGGTCTGGTCATGTGAGAACAGGTGGACCACCAGAATTAAACTCCCTATAAAATGTCACCCTATTAGGTGGTCAATCTAATTGATGTTTGAATTACATTAGTATGTTTTGGTATGAAAATATAGGCCACATTGTCGTCAGTCCAAACATTGCTTAATACCCTAAACATCTTAAAGCCTGTATTCTGGTCTTGTGGAGTTGTGTGGCAGACTCACCGAGCCTCCAGGTGTCTGCCAGTCAGCAAGAGCAGTCCTCTCAGGGAAATGAATGTGTCACGACCCCAACAACGGAATAACCCAGCACAGAAGTGAGGAAGACCTGAAGTAAAGACAAACAGCTATTATTTGTGTGCATAAGTAGGTCTGCCTCCGGGTATGTATCACCTATTTCATACCCTAATATAAGCTTTACTTTATTTCAAAGACGAAATGTTGAACAGAACCACATGCTGTGCTGCTGTTTGGCTTCTGGCCTTAAAAAGCTGATAGCTACTGGTGTTGTTATACTACAGTATAATTTGACTTCTCTACTATCTCTGTTGTACCTAACCACAAGTCCACTGGTGCCTACTGAAAATGAACAAAGTACAAATATATAGGAGGACCAGGACTACACCATTTCTATTCTCGAAGAGGTGGAGATGATGGAGGGATACAGATATCTTGGAGGCCACCTCGACAACAGACCGGACTGGAATTGCAGCACAGAGACTGTCTACAGGAAGGGACAGAGCAGACTTTGTTGTTGCAAATCTTTTACTAGTCTCTTGTCACCAGTCTCAATATTCTTTGCTTGAAACAGCATCAGAGCCAGAGACAACAACAAACTGTGCTGGGGACTTCTTAATGAAGGAACGTGTCACCCAGTGAAACAATGTGGCTCATTGATGTTTTGGACAGCACTAGAGCTCCGTGGCATAAGGGAATAAAATATATCAGGTTTTGCATTTACACACAATACTTTTATCATACAGTTTAAAGTACCGATTGTTGGCATGGGATTGCTTGACTACAAGAAAAAGACAAAATATCACCAGACCTATCCTATAGATGCTCACTTTTTGTTCACCTAAATTTCCATTTTATTCAGTTTTATTTTACTTTATTTTGGTATGCATGTACAGTATCAATAGCATATTGCATATTTAGAATATGATGTATTTATGAATTTCACTATGTATATTGAGTGGCTTGGTCACAGGACTGTCGTCCAGTATGAATACACAGCTATCACACAGCTAAAGAAGGAGAAGAGAAAATTAAAACACAGACCTGCTGCCAGCGACACACAGCATTGCTCCTGCTGGTTAGTGACTTCATCAAGACAGTATGTGACATCTTTAAGGTGAGGAGAAAGGGCGGGCAGGGCCCAGCTGTAACCCACACCACACATCTGCACTGAACCCAGTGCTAGCTGTTTAACGAGACTGGAACCATTCTGCACAAAACTAAAGTAGTTAAGGGAACACAAATACAGAAAGCAAAGATGTGACCAAGTAAACTAGAGAATTTATCATTTCATGTCAAATTAATGAATAAATGAATGAGTGCATCAATGATTTAAATTAGTTCTTACTATCTGCTAAAGTCAAATTAAATAATATACTGTCCAGACAACTTAATTTTGACAAAGATAATGGAAACTACATTAAAGTGCCAGGTATGAGCTTGAATCTGAGTGGATTTATATCAGTGGAGAAAGAATGTGTGGGAGACATAGCTCTATAGGGCCCTATTTTAACTGTACAAGCTTAACAACATAGGTCTGGAAACATGGACTATGCAGGCGTCTCAAAGTTCATCTGCTATTTTTGTTTATTTAAGTGCCACAGTGCAAGGTGCAAAAGGGCTAGGGGAGGAGAAATATATAGGTTGTGGTGATTAATAAATTTACTCTTAGACATCACATCACTGGTCTTATTGGTCTGAAACAGCTTTGTCGATCACAGTGATGCATGACAACAGCTCAACAAATGACAAGAGGCTTCTCTCTGAATTTATACAGTTACCTGGATGGTGCTTGAGTGGCACAATGAGAACACACAACACCTCAAATCTTCAGCCAGAGTCAGGTGGTGTTGGGCATTTTACAATGATGATAGAGATAACTATTAAATAAGGTTGAAACTACATGACCTAATCAATCTGACACTCTTTTAGTTTTAGTGGTACTATATCTCATAAATGTGCACATCATTCTGCAAAATGACTGAAATGAATTGGCTTGGCCATAAAAGGATATTCCATTCTTCACCTTGAAAAGCTCCCTGGTTGCTCTGGCCATATGTTTAGAATCACTGCCCTGCAGAATGATGAAATGTTGCCCAATGGGATTTCATGTATGTGGCTGAATACCCCTGTATACTGTACCTCTCCTGTCACTGCTTCTGTCCACAGTGAAATCATCAGGAAATGCCAATTTGCCAGTTCCACTGGCAGCCAAGCATGTCTAAGCCATAAAAGAACCATCACCATGTGAAGTATACCATAGATGAAATCAGGATCAGGCCTTCCTGTTTTAGAGGTTTAACAGGGGTTTGCATCCTGTGGTAATTGCAGATCAGAACACATGTACACCTACATCATGGATAGCATTTTTGACTTTTGACTGACGGGTTTTCCTGTATGCACCCGTTTTTTTTTTAGAATGTACCCAAACCTTTGGCATCTTTCTGATTTTGCTTTTCTTTGGGCCTCATCAGTTTCTTCTTCATATGCATGGTCATCTCTTTACAGCTCATACAGACAGACAGACAGACAGACAACTCAACCTCAATCTAAATGGCAACTCCCAATAAATTCAGAGGAGAGTGTGAGCTCTTCTGTGTGCACGAATTAATGTTGAAATGACACATAGCTGCCAAAGAAACTTTTAAGTGGTTAATTTTCAGCCCTTGCTTTTTGGACACTAAATGTTGAAAGGGCTAAATATCACACACATCACCCAACCTATTCAAATTAAAGCTGAGACCTGGCACTTTAATGTAATATCCATTATTGTATTTCAAATTGTATGTGCTGAAGCACAGTATTTGGAGAACACAATACCTCTATCAAATTACTTACAGTCTGGTCTGTACACATCACATATCAGTACACATGTACCCATATCAGTAATCCATCTATCAAACACCACTGGAAAAAGCAAAGGAAAAAAAAAGACCAAACACCTTGACATGCGTTTGAAAACAGTCTCCAGAGCGGTAATGTAGACGCCCTGGATGATGGCATCAAAGTAGCAAGGCAAAAGGTAGCGGGGGATGTGCCTCAAGTAGCTGAACATGGCCTGGAACCACTGGCCCACCTAAAGTCAAAGGTCAATATCAGTCAAGAGTAAACAGATTATCTCATGCATTACACAGCACAGAGACCAGCAATGTCTCACGTCGTATTTGCATTCTGCCAAGTATGAGCCAATTTCAGCCTTTTAATCACATTTCTGAAATGTGGCCCATTAAAACTACATGTTAACCAGCCGTCACTTCCAAGTAATTTCCAAGCTGCTGCTCTGCACTGCTAAAATCCTGATTTTATAACTGCGACATTTTCTGACAAAATAACCATACACATAAGTCACTAGAGCAACCACGAGAGCGGTTTTCTATTATCTATCATATTACTGTGTGGGGATTTGGCAAACTGGCGACCCCTGCAGCTGCAGGCACCCCTGCTTGCTGAGAAGGTGCCATGCTCAGAAGCTGTGTGAGGAGGGGAAAGAGGAGGGGGGCGCGGGGGACAGTTCTCCTCTGGGTCTCTCCCAAATGGAACGTATAGAGCAATACTCTAATGGAATTAGTGGGCTAAAGTCACCTCGGCTTTCTTCCAAATAAAGCATTTCATTCATATTATAAATACAGGCCAATAATTCCGGCACGGTTTTGTTTTTCTGATAATCCTGCTCTCAGGATAGCGCTTACTCTGCCAGTCACTGTGGCTCAAGCAGAGAGGAGCTCAAGTCGTACCTGAGGTCAACCATGTCTCAGAAAGGGCTCACTGGACTTGCTGTCATCAGTATCAATCACTCAATAGGGGAGCAGGTTTGGTATGATGGCATTATTGATGATTTTGCATCAAGGAAGGCCAGAAAGGTCAGGTTTTAGTTTTAGTTTGTGTTTGCTGCTCTTAGTGCAATAGTTTTATAATTAAATTTCCTTTAGTGTGTTTTCATTTGTGTGATGAAGGATTTGTGCTATTCAGAATATTTATTCCATATTTTATTTGTATATTATTCTTTTATTTTTTTATTATTCTAAAATAATAAAATTATATTGTTTTTTTTATATCGTTATACTCTGCTGTTGGCAGCAGAGTATAACAACATTGTTCTCCTGGATCCGAGGTTCGACTATCGGCCGAATCCTCCTCTCCAGTACCCTGGCATAGACTTTCCCAGGGAGGCTGAGGAGTGTGTTCCCCCTATAGTTGGAGCACACCCTCCGGTCCCCCTTCTTGCAAAGAGGAACCACCACCCCTGTCTGCCACTCCAGGGGTACTGTCCCCGACTGCCACGAGGTGTTACAGAGGCGTGTCAGCCAAGACAGCCCTGCAACATCCAGAGACTTGAGATACTTGGGACGGATCTCATCCACCCCCGGTGCCTTGCCACCAAGGAGCTTTTTGACCACCTCAGTGACTTCAGCTTGGGTGATGGATGAGTCCGCCCCCGAACCCTCATCTCCTGTTTCCTCAACGGAAATCGTAACAGTGGGATTGAGGAGATCTTCAAAGTATTCCTTCCACCGTCCAATAATGTCCCCAGTCAAGGTCAACAGCTCTCCACCTCCACTATAAATAGTGTTAGTAGAGCACTGCTTCCCTCTCCTGAGGTGCCAGACGGTTTGCCAGAATCTCTTTGAGGCTGACTGATAGTCCTCCTCCATGGCCTCACCAAACCTCTCCCAGATCCGAGTTTTTGCCTCTACAACCGCCCGGGCTGCAGCACTCTTGGCCTATCGGTACCTGTCAGCTGCCTTGGGAGCCCCACAAGCCAACCAGGCCCGATAGGACTCCTTCTTCAGCTTGACGGCATCCCTTACTTACGATGTTCACCACCAGGTTCGGGGATTACCACCACGACAGGCACCGGAGACCTTATGACCACAGCTCCGGACAGCCGCATCAACAATGGAGGCAGAGAACATGGTCCACTCAGACTCAATGTCCCCAGCCTCCCTTGGTTGAAGCTCTTCCGGAGGTGGGAGTTGAAGACCCCCCTGACAGAGGGCTCAGCCAGACGTTCCCAACAGACCCTCACAATACGTTTGGGCCTGCCAAACCTGTCAGGCCTCCTCCCCTGCCAGCGGATCCAACTCACCACCAGGTGGTGATCAATTGACAGCTCAGCCCCTCTCTTTACCCGAGTGTCCAAGACATACGGCCGAAGGTCAAATGACACGACCACGAAGTCGATCATTGACCTTCGGCCTAGGGTGTTCGGCCCACTGATGGACACCCTTATGCCTGAACATGGTGTTCATTATGCACAAACTGCGACTAGTACAGAAGTCCAACAACAGAACACCATTCAGGTTTTGATCGGGGAGGCCTTTCCTCCCAATCACGCCCCTCCGGGTGTCACTGTCGCTGCCCACGTGGGCGCTGAAGTCCCCCAGCAGAATGACAGAGTCCTCGGTCGGAGCACCGTCCAATGCCCCTCCCAGGGACTCCAAGAAGGTCTGGTACTCTACACTGCTGTTCGGCCCATAGGCCGAGACAACAGTGAGAGACCTCTCCCCGACCCGAAGGCGCAGGGAAGCGACCCTCTCATTCACCGGGGAAAACTCCAACACATGGCGGCTGAGCTGGGGAGCTAAAAGCAAACCCACACCAGCCCACCGCCTCTCACCACGGGCAACTCCAGAATAGAAGAGAGTCCAGCCTCTCTCAAGGAGTTGGGTTCCAGAGCCCAGACTGTGCGTGGAGGTGAGCCTGACTATTTCTAGTCGGTACTTCTCAACCTCCCACACAAGTTCAGGCTCCTTCCCCCCCAGTGAGGTGACATTCCATGTCCCGAGAGCCAGTTTCTGTGCCCCGAGATCGGGTCGCCGAGGCCCCTGCCTTCGACCACCGCCCCTCCTTGAACCGTCACCTTATCGTGGTGGAGGGGTTTGAGTAACCAAATGATCATAGGAGCTATGTTGTCGGGGCTAATTGCCCTGGTAGGGTCTCCCAAGGCAAACAGGTCCTGGGGGACGGGTCACTAAGAGCGGTTCAGAAGCCTCCTATGACTATATTTAAAACAAGGTCAGTTACAGCCAGGGCCTCACCCTGGAGCCAGGCCTGGGGTTCAGGCACGCATGCGAGCGCCTGGTGACCGGACCTCTCCCTACGGGGCCCGGCCGGGCAATGCCCGAAGGAACGACATGGGGCTGTCCTCCCGTGGACGCACCACCTGCAGGAGGAAACGTAGGGGGCCAGTGCAATGTGAATTGGGCGGTGTATGGAGTATATTTATGTAATTTCTGATAACTTCAATTTCTAAATTGTATTGGCAATGTTGGAGTTGGAGATTGTTATAATATAAAAATTGTTAAAACATGGCTGTTAGTGTGAAATGTCTTTTCTATTTTTCTCAGAGGGGGTCTCGCCCAGGGAGTAATTCAATGTAGAACCACCAGGCTAAATGGTCAAGTATTAACTACTGATTTGATGAGGACTTTCCTGTTGGAGCTGTGATGAGTTGAGTGGAATTTCCCAATGTAATTCAAGTGCTGGACATTGATGGCATGTAACAACATTAACCAGGTCCAGTACAGACTTCAGCTCACCTCTCCCAATGCTCCACCTTTGGCCAAAAGTCTATTGGAGACATAATCCATCATCCAGTCTCCTTGCCTCAGGTTGTCACAGAACAGATGTCCAAGATCATTCTTAGGACGGATCTCTGCCATCACCGACATCATCCCTAAGAACCACAAACTCTTTATGAATATTGGTACAGTACAAATTCTGATATAAGTTATGATAGTGATGAAGGTGACGATGCATACCCTGAACTCAAATGGCTTTTATTCTCTGTGATTTAAGTACCTTGCAAACCTCCATAGTTGAGGGGTAACCAAGAAGGAATGTTGTAGCATCCTCCCCCATCCTCTCTCTCCTCAGCATCACAGCGGTACAGTAGCATATTCATGTCAGCCAGTGTCAGTCTGGACATGATGCTGAGGAAGAGAAAGCATATCAGTAGTGATGATGATGGTGATGAATAACCGATGCAACATGCACTGACAAAGGCTCACAAAACATACAAAGACTTGTGATATAATGAGATTTTTTACTGCAAAAAGATTGTAAGGCTAGTGACTGAAAAAGTCAGGAAGCCTATGCCATCCAGTTCAGCAAATGTCTCACAGTTCGGCAAACGTCTCATTTTTGAGTATTCAACATAAATATTCATCAGGACCTGTATCCATCAAGTGCTTTAGAACCCCTTCAAGAAAGCATGCTGAAATTGAATGGACTAAAAATCCTTCTTCTTCATAGTGGGACTGAAAGTTGTCAAGCTTCCTAAAATGACAGTGTTTCAGTAGTGGTGTAACAAGTCTTCCTTCTCTTCCCCTTGTTCACTTCACCTTAGGAGAATGTTAAGTGGTATTCCAATATTCTGAATACTATGTAAGAAGAACAGTCAGTTCAGATTCAGTCAGATTCATTGTTGACAAGTATTTGTGGAGTCAAAGGATTTGTAGGAGCTTGTTCTTCCGTGTCCCTTAAACAGAGGGAAAATTAATGAATCTGCTCATTATCTGTGGCATGGTTAAGTGATTAAAGTTAGATTTATAACTGCTGGTTGTGGCTGAATCATGGCTGTTGCATTCAACATTTTCATTTTTTCCAAAATGTAAGTGTAAGGTTGGAAAACTGCATGCTTTCAAAATGTTTTTCAGTTTTTGTTGAAATTTTTTCCTTTACTCATTATCCCACAAAGATTTTCCTCTATGCAGGGTGCTTGCAAATTCTGTGAACTCATACGTCAAAATCTAAATTCTAACTAAGGATTTCATGCTGTTGCACCACTACTAATGATTTTGCAGTCACGCCTATTTTAATTAATAGGGCATACGAACATCATCAGTGGCTTGGTGAGAATAGATGGAGTGCTGTGTTCAGCCAGGCTGCCAGTCTGGTACTGAGAACTAAACTGGACCAAGTGGCGTCGCAGAGCCCCAAGCTGCTCCTGGGACCTGGGCTCTGGATTCACCCTGTAGAATAACACAGACCACGAGTAGATCCAAACCAGACCAGACGTGCATCAAAAATAATAAAATGATTCTGTCAAATTAATAATAGCACTTACTCTTCCTTCAGTTACCCACCTAAAGATGATGATGCAGCCTGATGGGAACTTCTCAAACACAATCTCTTGAACAACACTGTTGTCTTTTGACACCATGTCTATCCTTTTCACCAGCTTACTGTCCTTTAGCTAGAAGAATTTTGAAATATATATTTTAGACCAATGCTTAAACATTATGTATCTGGCAGAGGTAGTATTTTTGGACCCACAGTGCAGACACAGAAATGCAAAACAATGCATCAGTCCAGAACCCCACACCACTGAAGATGATTGTAGTACATACTTGAATGTGTTCTTTGATCTCTACAGTGCACACTGGAAGGCCACTCTTGTTTTTGTCATCTTTTCTGTTGGTGTTCCTCACAATGGTCAGAGCTTCCAACACCACTTCTTTAACCTGACCTGTGAAGACAATAAACAGACAAACAGTCCAAGCTAATGTATCTGAGGATTAGGATAAGATTAGACACAATAGTTTAACATTATGATGTGGTTGAAGCACTGTCACCTGGTATGAACATCGGTGGAACATCATCTGTATAATGGTGTCTCTCTGAATTCTTGACCAGCCTTTGTAGCACAGCTACCACAGACTGGTGGTTGCTGGGACAATGTCTGGTCACTGCAATCATTTCCTCACCCAGCTGTTCAATATACACCTGCACTTTGAAACCAGAAAATGACAGTAGAAAGACTAGATTTACAGTATTAAAACAAATTTGGAGATATCACTGCTGTAACTATCAACAAGTATACTGAGATCATGTCGTAAGTATTATCTGGGGGTTCTTCAGATTTGAGGACTAGTCTATGTTACAACTGAATGATGATTATGGTATTACTCTGTCAACTGAGAATGAAGAGATGTGTTCTTCTATGTCCTTCTGTTCTTCTATGTGCCTCTTACCTGTGTTTTGTAACCTGTTGTTTGTTCTTGTCTGCCTGTCTTCCTGTCAACCTGCCTGCCTCTTGCCAATCCATCAGCCTGCGAATCTGTGTGTGAGTCTGTTTGGGTCCTCCCTGCCTGTTCTGCTATCAGCTAATATGACAGGTTCTGTTTTGCATTCTCTCACACCTGTCTCTTGTTGCAGTTGCCTTTCTGCTGCTGCAGACTCTGACACTCCTATTTGCCCTGCAGTTACCTCACTGTTACCCCAACTCACTGTTGACCTCTCCACACCGTTGCTCATTGCCTCACTGCCCCCCTTAGTATATGTACAATCCACATTCCTATAGTCATTTGCCAGAATATCTTCATACCTGGGTAGTTGTACCATTCCAGTCTGCTCACTAGTTCTTGCTTACCTGATTCTGACCTTTACCTGCCTGCTCCTTTTTTTTGCATTCCTTCTCTGACTATGTGTCTGTTCCCAACCCTGGCTAACCTAAGTAAAGAGGTTTTTACTGTACCTGCCCACAAGACTTGTTTTGAGTCCAAACAATCAGTCATTCCATTCTGTTTGCAAGGAATGTGTAACATGCATGCATCTGTGCACAAAACATAAAAATAATAATCAACCAATTCAAAATTGCACTCCAATAACACTGTCCAAAATCATGATGGACAGTTAAAAAAAAAAAAGGATCATAACCTATGCTGCAGTGCCAAAGATATCAGCTTTTATTTCCTTGTCAAATCCTGGTGACTACTTTACCAATAATGCAGCTCGACTGCTGACAGTTTGGTCAGAGATTTGGATGAGTTATGATAGCAGTTATTGTAACCTGGAACCTCTCTCCTCAAGCAGAGATGAGGAGCAGGCTACAGAGGTCTCTTAAGCTCACTTCTTTCCGATTCCACATAATGCAACACAAATCAGGAAACAAAAATGAATATGAGGCATCATTGAGCTCTAAGTGTTCAAGGTATTCCTACTGTATGTGAAGGAGAGAACAGACCTGGGTAAAGCCCCCAGCAGCCAGCTCCTGGTGAAGCCTGTTCAGTGCCAACTTGCAAGCCAGGATCCCAGTCTGCAGGTTGACCTGGTCATTTGTTTTGGCATCAGAGTTCCAGGAAGTGTACTGATCATCTTCTAAGACCTGAACAACACACCAAAGGTTAATCCCTCAACAGATGACAGGTCAAACAGGTCAGAGGGATAGTTTTCTTCAGTGGTAGGTGTTGACAGGACCAAGGAGCATTTGTGTTAATTGACAGATGAGCCCATTAAAATATTCTAATGACTATATTTGATTTGTTGTTGATATCCATGCTGTCCCAGATGATAAAACTGATTGTGGGTACCCCTTTCCTCTCTTTCCACCCACAGGCTCAAATATCAGTTTATCGACTGCATTACAAAATCTAAGGTACAGATTTACATGAAATTTTCTCCCTACCTCCTCCTCTCATCCTACCCAGAAGGCCTCTGTCCGTTTTGGTCATTACATGGCTAAATGTCACAACATAGAGTAACTAATGATCATTGGCATGAAATGTTCTCCTGGTATTTATGGCTCCCAGATAATGCCCAGTGGCAAAGTTTTGTGCTCATTCACAAACCCTTTAGTTGGGTGGATAGAATAAAAATTACTATGGTTTTATTCTTAAATTACTTTAAAAATGTGAACACCATCTGAGATTCAATAAAATTCACATTCACTCAACAGATAGAGCTGTACTGTAGCACTTTACATGTATTTGATCTTACCTGATAAGGAAGCAGCTCATCATACCCTCTGGTGCTGCCTGTAGCACAACAGGCCATGGAAACCAGGGTAGAGTTGGGCAGGAAGTCATAAACTGAAAACTCCTAAACAACACAACAGGCAAAAGGCTAAGACTGTCCCAAATGGTTAACATTAACACCAGTAATTGTTGTTGCAAGCCAAGGGTAACCACTGACCCCGTGTCTGTTAGTTTTTCATTGCTATTTCCTTGAATTGCTGGAATTTGCTTGACTTGTTTGAGAGAATGATTCAAGAGGATGATGGCAAGGTACTGTACGACTGCACTGAAAGTCAGTAAGAAATAACAATCAATTATTACTCAGCCGCACAATAGGCTGTACTGTAGTGGCTATACCCTATCAGTCAAAGACATGTAAATAACTGATGCAATGCAAATCAGTGGGCACTAAAGTTTTTTGTTTTCTAAACTATGTACTGGCTTTTAATAAGCCTTCAGTAACAGAATTGTTATGTTGGGGGTCATGTAATGTCCCCAAGATAGGTTGTGTTTTGTTGTGTTGGATGTGGTGGGCATTCCAGGCTATTAATATAGCAGCTGTTACGTATTCCGTGTCTGGAATCCATCCATTTATCTTAATCTGACAGAGTTCAGTTCACATTAGTGCCATACTGAAAGTGATATAGAAACGTTACTAGATCAGTTGATCAAATAAATGTGAAGCTGAGCATGTCGGAAAGGTGCGCTAGTCTGCTGCCATTGTCACCCATATTCTAATAAGTGGTTAGAAATAGATGAATCTTTCATAATTTCGATAGATCAAAATGATAATAATATATAAGATATATGATCCTGATACAGATACTACCTGCAGTGTTTCAGGACTGTATTGGTAATTCAAGGTGATCACTTCCTAATGTTATTGTTTCGCAGTGAAAACTTTCTCTTAGCAAGTCACCTGAAGGTATTAAGTGTGAACCAGCTACAGGAAATGCATTATATTTGCCACTAAGGCTTGTGCCAACTGCTATTGTCCACGACAGCCTCTTGTACACAACAAGATATGGCTCAAGAAGAAACAGCCACAATGAGCAAGTTAGGGGAAGAGCTGAATTGAAAGGCTGCAAACTTACAGCAATCCTCCAGCACATTATCAAGGTAAACAGTACCTGAAGAACACCTCAAAGTGTTCTTCTGATATTGCACATAAAACCACTGTGCACATCACAAAATCTTTTAATAGTCCATGAGTTCCAAAAATATTCTTTGGTTCCTGTAAAAGTTGTAGTAGTTGATCACAAGATTCAGGAGTTCAACAAGTTATGTCATCTAAATGGCCAGAGGCAGTAAATTTATTAGTGGAGGTAGAGGGTATATCAGTAAGCAGTAGTAGAAGGCTTGGTAGTTTACGCTGTATTCGAGATGAAAGTATACCTGGGTGGGACGGTGGTTGTTGGGGCTGATGTCCACGAACATGGTATGAGCAACAGCTGGGACCAGAGGCTGAAGGCTGGGCTGAAAGAAGGCACCTACAGGTTCCCTACCAAACCAAGACAGCCAGCGCCCCTCCTCCTGACTGTCTGCAGCACCTACAGCATCTGGCAGAGAAATAGAGGGAAGAGAAACAACAACACGTCATATCAGCAAGTAGTAATTTTTTACTGTATATCAAAACATGCAAGGTCAAATCACCAAGTGTGGCTGAAACATCCCAACTCATTAATTCCACTTTGGATCTAGTTACTAGTAGATAAACACCTCTGTATAGAAAATTCTTAGTGGTTTTAACCCCTTAACATTCCTGCCAAATTTGCCAAAAACACCTGTCAACTTTCAACACAAAACAAAGGCAACAAAACGAAGGAGAAATTGTGGGATATATTTTTGAACTGGAACAATCCAATTGCAACTTCTGATCATTTATGAACCTAAAAACATCTGTTTTTGACTGTATTTTTCCATTGGACATGATTCTTTGGACATTTCTGGACAAAACAAGACCATTTTTGTTGTTGTTGCTATGCGTGTTGGTGTGTAGAGGAAAAATAAAAACAATAAGCGTCGACATTATTACTTTGATGTTTTTTAGAAGATGGTTTAGTTTTACCTACAGTTGTTGTTGTATCTTATAAATGTTTATATAACAAAAATGATAAGACTCTCAGCTTTCACATGCTGTGCTGCATGTGCACCACCTTAAATATAGTAGTTATGTAGGTACAATAAAACCCTAACCCAGAAATGTCAGAGAAATAGCATGTTAAAATTCCAACGGAGCTGCCATGGGAATTTTAACTGGTTAAATGTATATTAAAAGTAATCGTTAAAGTTGTGAACATTTGTGCAAAGTGTTAAGGCTGTACTAGGACCTGAACCCAAATGCACGACTCGAAGACAAAAGTACCAAAATAAACAATTTATTACAAAGTACAACTGAAAATCACTCAAAGAGGCAACAAGATAACGTGAGAACAAAAAATCACTCTTACAAGGACAAAAGACACAATGACTAAACAAAGTAACAAAGGAAAATCTAGCAATGCAAACAGCAGCTCTAACAAGGGAAAGTAGCAACAAAATACAAAACCTGGCTTGACAAAGGAATGATGGCATGGACAAGAAACGCTGGCTCGCTGACATAAAGACAACACGAACTGGCACAGGACAAGGGGAGACACAGACTACATATAGACACCAGGTAAGGGGAAACAGGTGGAAACAATTAGGGCGGGGAAAACAATCACACAGGCTGGGAACAAGAGGAAAGGTAAGCCACCTGAAACAAAAGGAGAACACATTTCAAAATAAAAGCAAAACCCACGAGACAACATGAACACAGGACAAAACAAAACAAGACATTATTTCCTGACTATGACACAAAGTTTGACAGAGAGACCTTAAAGTGTTCTTCAGATATCGCACGTAGAAGAATCTGGGACGGACGGACAACCTGAAAACATAATGCCTCTGGCCTTGGCTATCGCCGGCGCAGAGGCATAAAAACACAGAATCGTTGAAATTTTTGCAGATTTATTAAAAAAGAAAAACTGAAATATCACACAGCCATAAGTATTCAGACCCTTTGCTCAGTATTTAGTAGAAGCACCCTTTTGAGCTAATACAGCCATGAGTCTTTTTGGGAATGATGCAACAAGTTTTTCACACCTGGATTTGGGGATCCTCCGCCATTTCTCCTTGCAGATCCTCTCCAGTTCTGTCAGTTTGGATGGTGAACTTGGTGGACAGCCATTTTCAGGTCTCTCCAGAGATGCTCAATTGGGTTTAAGTCAAGGCTCTGGCTGGGCCATTCAAGAACAGTGGACAGGTGATGAGCAGTGCCTGGTTTTCTCCACACATACCACTTAGAATTAAGGCCAAAATGTTCTATCTTGGTCTCATCAGACCAGAGAATCTTATTTCTCACCATCTTGGAGTCCTTCAGGTGTTTTTTTTTTTTGCAAACTCCATGCGGGTTTTCATGTGTCTTGCACTGAGGAGAGGCTTCCATCGGGCCACTCTGCCATAAAGTCCCGACTGGTTGACTTTCTAGAACTTTCTCCCATCTCCCGACTGCATCTCTGGAGCTCAGCCACAGTGATCTTTGGGTTCTTCTTCACCTCTCTCACCAAGGCTCTTCTCCCCCAATTGCTCAATTTGGCCGGACGGCCAGCTCTAGGAAGGGTTCTGGTCATTCCAGATGTCTTCCATTTAAGGATTAGGGAGGCCACTGTGCTCTTAGGAACCTTAAGTGCAGCAGAATTTTTTTTGTAACCTTGGCCAGATCTGTGCCTTGCCACAATTCTGTCTCTGAGCTCTTCAGGCAGTTCCTTTGATCTCACGATTCTCATTTGCTCTGACATGCACTGCGAGCTGTAAGACAGGTGTGTGGCCTTCTTTATCAAGTCCAAACAGTATAATCAAATACAGCTGGACTCCAATGAAGGTGTAGAACCAGCTCAAGGATGATCAGAAGAAATGGACAGCACCCGAGTTAAATATATGAGGGTCATAGCAAAGGGTCTGAATACTTATGGCTGTGTGATATTTCAGTTTTTCTTTTTTAATAAATCTGCAAAAAATTTCCACAATTTCGTGTTTCTCTGTCAATATGGGGTGCTGTGTGTACATTAATGAGGAAAAAATGAACTTAAATGATTTTAGCAAATGGCTGCAATTTAACAAAGAGTGAAAAATTTAAGGGGGTCTGAATACTTTCCATACCCACTGTATGCAGTGCATACAGGGCTGCACCTCGCCCCCACTTTGGACAGTCAGACCACATCTCACTTTTCCTGTACCTGCAGACAAAGACTGAAACAAACAAACCCTATCACCAAACAAGTTCAACTCTGGACCCCAGAGACTGAGAGCACCCTGCAGGACTGCTTTGCTCAGACAGACTGTGATGTGTTTAAAGCGGCAGCCACTCTGGAGGACTCTTCCGTCAGCATACAAGATTATGCTGAGAATGGGTACATTAGCACTTGTGTTGACATCATTGTGCCTATCATACAAGTCAAGAAGTTCCCCAACAAGAAGCCCTGGATAAACAGTCAGGTACGCCACATGCTGCGTGCTCGGTCCATTGCATTTAGATCAGGCAATGAGACGGAGTACAAAGCTGTGAAGTATGGATTGAGGAAAGCCATTACAGCAGCCAAGAGGGAGTACAGAGAGAAACTGGGCGGCTTCTACTCTACTGCTGACTCTGGGCGGATGTGGCAAGATCTTTGAGTGATGTTCTTCAAGCTTTGCACATATTATCACTGCTTGTCAAAGATGGAGTCAATATGTATTGGAGATCTGAGGTCAAAAGTCAAGAACACTGTGATCTTGTGTAAGTTTTTCTTGTGAACACCCAACACTAACCTTCCCAAACATTGCCATTATCACTACAAAACACCCATAACCTCTACCTCTACATCTGCTACAAACAGGCACCCATCCTCATGGAGGCATACCACCGCCATGTGGTACTTCTAGTTTAATTATGACCTAATAGCATATGCATTAGTTGGCAACTACTGTATAGTCAGTTCTATAAATAATGCATGCATTTCTTATATGGGCAATGTTTAAGAACAAATCCATTTTGCAAACAAACAGGGGCAGGATATTATCAGAAAGTTCATCATAAGAAACAAGCAAATGCACTATTTGGACCTGCCTCCTCCCGCCTCTTCGCCTGCACCATAGTCGAATTGGCCATTAAGCTCAATGGGCCACCACATCTTTGGGCTGGTGGACTGTTAAAAAATGTCCCTTATGGGCACTGGTCAAAAGCTTGGCAGTTAAAATCAATGTACTTTGGTGTAGTTGTGTGAAGGTTTTGTCTTTTGGTTTGTCCATAATTCTTTTTGCACGTAATTTTTGTGCTAGTGTATCCCACACTAGCACAAAAATTACTCTGACAGCTGGATGACAGAAAAGAGTCCACGTCATGTAAGTGGGATGAAAAGAGTTTGACATAGCTCAAAATCTCTATCCTTACAATCTTACATTTTCAACATTTTATTTCCCTCACTTTTTCTGCACATATTTTAATCCAGTAATTTCTCTTTGAAGAAAATGGGCTTAGAATAATTGCAGGTAAAACCAAAGAACTTTTCATTGCTTCGGTATTATTATGGTGTACATGCTGGTGTACGCTGGCATGGTTGCTTACCTCTGATGAGTGAGGTAATGCCCAGCTTAGTCACACAGATATTCTGCTGCTCCTCACTAATAAGCAGGTCAGCCACCACATACAGGTCTGGTCTCATAGAACGAGCATGATCGAGCATGTGCTGCAGAGCCAAAGCACACCACACACAGCCAGCAGGGTTACCACCACACCATGCAAAGTTAAACAAAGAGTTAAAACCAGAAAAATAAAAAGGAGGTACATAGAAAAGAAAAAAGATTGACAATACAAGGAAGAGGAGGGACAGGAGGGTAATAGAGATGCATAGATGGACAGATGTGCAAACAAAGAGAAAAAGGATTGAACATGTATGATGATGAACCATGGTTTGGGTTGATGTACATTTGAGATGCAGTTACATTAAAAAGCCAAAGGACACAGAACAAATAGAAAAAAGAGAAAAGGAAGAAGATATTTAGTGTCATTCCCAGTCTAAACAGCTCACAGCATTTCTTTCTAATCCACTAGACTTTGCAGTGCTTTGTCTAAATTGCGCATTTTCCAGCACAGCAGGGAGCAGAGTGGAGTGAGGAGACAGAAGTCGGGGTCAGTACCTCGCATCAAACTGGTGATTCCCAGGCGGTTTACAAACACATTGTCAATAAGCTGACTGCTGGTAACGAGCTCAGCTATCACATAGAGGTTAGGCTTGATGGCTCTGGCTGCTGCAAGCATCGCCTACAGGGACCAACACAAAGTACACAGCAGTTAACCTGGAGTCTATCCACCAGAAATAAATGTGTTTTTCCTTACAAATCCATCATATCGGGCCAGGATTAGATAACACTCATATACTTAGAATTTGCTGCCTTAACCTTTACTGTTCTCATTAATAAACACGGATGATAAGAGGGGCCTACACTTTCTCCATGGCTTGACTCTCTGTGTGGGCCCCATAAAACATTTTTAACAGTGTTGCAAAATTTTCAAGAAATAAACCAACCAGAATGGTCTTATATACAGTAGATTGTTTGTCCCTACCCTTTCAGGAGCTTCTCATGAAATAGTGCCCCTGTGGCAGTAAGGCATACCAGAACGTTGTTGTCATGGTTACAATATAAACACACGGTGAAGCTTATGGAATGGTAATGGTTCAGTCAAAAAGCAAGAGCATGGTTTTGGTTAATAAGTACTTAGTTATGGGTCATAATAAGATGCTTAATAGCTGCATAATAGATGCTTGCATAGATGACCTCTAGGATCATTTTTAGTGCTGTTTATTATATATAAGTTGCATTTATCATTTATCATCAACTTGGATACCTCAGAAATTAGTAGTGGATTCCATGTACATCAGCATCCAATAAATGGATAGAGGGAGAACAGAAGGTACTAATAATGGTATTGGTCTTTAGATTAACAATTTACAGCATGTTATGACTAATTTGACAAAAAATACACATCACATTTAACACCTTTATGAGTGTATATGCTCAGCAGAATCATGATCAGTAAGCAGTAAGCTGTGGTTGCACTGAAACAGTAAGAGTAATAAGAGAATACCTCAGTCACATGCAGAGGGGTGGAGAGGCAGTTGACCAGGAATATGCCAGAGAAGACCTTGGCTGTAATCTCTGTGTATGCCTTCATGTGAGTCCACAGGTAGGGACAGTCCTCTGGTTTCTCTCCATAACGAAGCTTGATAGTGCTGTCTTGACAGACCAGTTCTCTCCGCAAGTAGACTTCTGAGCCTGCAGACATAAGAGGAAGAAATGGCAGATTAGGGGACTTGGTAGTGCAAATATCTGCCTATTCATTGTGTTAGATTTGAATGTGGAGATTTACCTTTCTTTGTTTGTTAGGTTTTTTTTTTTTTTTTTAATCTATTTATCTATCTATCAATCCCTGTTTTGTTTGTCAAATGTCAAAGGATGCACATGCATGTGGGTGATGTGATACACATCCCTGGTTTGACACTACTCCATTGATCAACAGGTGGTGGTAATGTTGCCCAAAAAAAGCAGGGGAGAAGGACACCGCTAACCACCACAACTTTTTTTGTTTAAACTAAATTCCAAATGGCACCTATAAGTGTACAGGAGAAAAAAAAATTGGTGCTTAAAAAACACAATGACACGCATGTCACAGAGTCATTGTGGACATTTGATTAATGAAATCCTGTGATGTGGATGAGTTATGGGCGCCTGAAATGCTTCAACAAATGTTCTCTGTGTGGAGAGTTGAAAGTATGTGGCTGCACAAGTGGCTCTGTTGGGCTGTACTTAGGCACAACAATGCTTTAAGCTATGTTCAGATATTTACTGACACGCTCACAATGACAATGCTAACAGCTGACTGTTTTTAGCAAATAATGTCTATTGTATCTACTTTCATTGTTTAGCCTGTTGATGACATTCCTATTAGCTGGTTGGTCGGTATGTCACTAGTTTTGCAGGTCTTTGGTCATAAACAAGAGAACCGGACAATTCAGATTTTGATCTGATAATGGTGATCAATGGAGTGTCAGGAGATTACCAAAGTTATTAGTATTATGGTCTGGCAGATAGACAAACAAATAAAGCAAAAGTAGTCTGATGCATCATATACCCTCTCACGCATATGCAAGTCGACTCGCAAAAGCATGTTCCAGAGAGTGATTGTTTTCAGCCTGAGTTAAACATTCTACTTAACTAGCATTTGTTTGTCTCTAGCAGATGTATTTACAATTAAATAAATAAAGCGAAAAAAAAAGGTAGAGTGAATGTATTAGTCATTGTTGCCCCTGTTGTTTACCTGGTTCGGCAAAGTCCCTTAGCAGATCATTTCCTTTCAGAAAACCATCATGGGCAAAGAAGTAACATGCTTTCTCCCTCTGCTCCATCAGCTCAATTTCCTCATCAATGGTCATTTCTTCAAATGGAAAGGTGAAATACCTGGAGGGGGTACATTCACTAACTCAGATAGTGATAACAACATGAAGATCGAAACATAATATACAACAAAGTATTATTACACCTATTTCAATAACTAACAATTACTTAGAATCTGTGAAATGATTTAAAGGACACTGTAGTGGAATTGATGATTTTAGTTCTTTTGTGTGTATTTTGGTGCCGCCTAGTGGTGGCGGCTGTTCAATTGCAGTTCAGGAAGTAAATGACATAAACAGGAAGTGATATGAGCAGGAAGTTTTCAGAGAGGAAGCAGTAAAGTGTGTGTCATCTGCATCATAATCCAGTCGCTAAAGTTCACTGAAGCGGCTTCATCTGTAAGTTAAATGTGTATTACAATTATATTGACACGGTTATGTGTCCGTTTCTATATAACCAGCAGTCGCTGGTTTCTGTCATACCTTGTGAAATTATGTTAAGTTATGCCTTTGTCTCGTGGTTTCCTGTTTTATTTTGAAATCATTGTCCTTATGTTCTTTATCCCACTTTACTTCCTGCCTTTGTCTGGTTTCCCGCCTTTGTGATTGTCTTCCCCGCCCTAATTGTTTCCACCTGTTTCCCCTTACCTGTTGTGTATATATAGTCTGCGTCTCCCCCTGTTCCGTGCCAGTTCGTCTTGTCTTATGCCAAATGAAGCAGTGCTTACTTCGTGTTTCTCATCTCCATGTCAGGTTGTTTGTGTTCTTTTGTACTTTGACCAATCGTATTATTGCCTTGCCTTGTTTTGAGTTTGTTGTTTTCTCCTCGACCGAGTGATTTTGAGTTTCCTCGTAAGAGTGATTTTGTGTTCTTTTGTACTTTGACCAATCGTATTATTGCCTTGCCTTGTTTTGAGTTTGTTGTTTTCTCCTCGACCGAGTGATTTTGAGTTTCCTCGTAAGAGTGATTTTGTGTTCTTTTTTGATACTTTGTTTCCTTGCCTTTTTCCCCTATCGGCTGATTATCATTTGTTACTTTGTTAAATAAAGATGTTGTTTTGATCGACCCGTTTGAGTTGTGCTTTTGGGTTCAACACTGTTCAGTTGTGACAGTTGCGTTATTTATGTCAGATATATTTTCCTTATTTGCCAACTTATTAATCTGTTTGTATTTTTTGTGTTCTGATTTGTAGTTTTACAGAGAAATTACATATTTTCTTCATTAAAATTCCTGCCAAATATAACACACGGCCTGTTCCTTGGAGGATGTTAGTGCTGAAGATATTTTGTTAAGCTAGCTGTATAGCTGTAAGAAACGTTGCCTGCAACAACCTTCAGTGAGGACAGCATAGACACGATTTACCTGTACCTTATGCCTGTTTTCTTCCTGAGTTTATTTAACAGACAAATTTAAGTCCACACATATTGACACTTTTTATTTTATCTGAGGATAATGAAAAATTTAAGATAAATAAGAGTACCTGGGACAGAGCGGGTATCTCCTTGTGACTGGACCCAGTTTAGGCCCCTCTTCAGCAAGACGCTCATAAATTACACTTGCCACAATGCAGTTAGTTGCCTGAAAAGAAACAACAGCAGTAGGGTTTCATCAAATAGTTGGACCCGAAAAGAAAGTAAGGATTGAAAGGAACTCACTTTCCAGACCAACTCCAGACTAAATCTCACATAAAGTACACACGCACACACCTGCTCTGAATGGAGGTTCATCTCTTCATACAGCTCCAAGTTCAGCTCCTCCAGTTTCTTTCTGAAACAGTTGCAACAGTCCTGGATGGCTGATGGGCTCATACTGTTACTGGTGAGAGGAAGAGAGAGGTGGAGTGGGGTGTTAGTTGTTAATGCCACCACATAGGTAACTATAGGAATCATAACAAAAATTAACAAATTATGTGTCATGTTATAAGGTCAATAAAATTCAATAAATTATTTTGACTTTTACTGCTTATTGTTGTTGTTGACTATTTTGAAAATAAAATATTGCAGTTCTTACTTCTTGAAAACAAATGAAAAGATGTCCTAAAATGCATACAATGACGATGTCCTAAAATAAAAACATAACATTGCCTACACATGAACTAATTTCACTCAGGCATGAAGGTATTTCACATATTTTCAAATAAGCTAAATAAGATAGGCAAATGTTTATCATCTTTCAAGGACAGTATATAACTGAAGAAAATGAAATGTTTGATTTGTTTTGATGTTTTTGTTTTTTATTTGTTGCTTTTTGATTAGCCATCCAAAAAACCTTTAAGGAAGATCCTTTTCTCAGCAACTTCACACATCACATCAGCATCCAGAGTGAACTTGAGCTTTGAAAATATATGTGCACAGACAACCTGAGTGAAAAGGCTAAGCAGAAATTTGTATGCCAAACCAAGAAGGTGGTACTGCCTGAGAATCTGGTAGCAACACTATGGCACTCAATGCAAGAGGAACAGTTTTTACAGCAGATTACAACCTCCTCCTTTCCTTCCTCATCCTCCACTCTTACAGTCCTGTACCCTTGTACATGGTACATGGTAAGATTTTCAGTCTTTCCCACTGCAGGACAACACTTCTTAATTCACAATGCAAATTGACAGCAGTTGCATTTCTGTTACATTTCAATGGACACTTCCTGAATTCTTGAGAGGCTGACCATAGCAATGGGAAAGACGCCACTTGGGAGAAGTTTCCAGGGTCCAGGAGATCCAAGTCACAGTGTGCTGTGACTTGTGAGTTGTGCTCAGAAATCTTCATTGTCTCAACACCTGTGTCCATGATAGAATTATGCAGTGGTCTTAACTTTTTTCTGGACTTGTGACAGTCTCAACAGGAGTCATCTCACAAGGCCTGCCTGTTTTTTGTCTTTGGTGGCTTTTGTGGCTTCCACTTTCTTCAATTTCCTCCTGCGATTTCCCATTTTTCCACCGGCTAAATCTATCAAATTCGTCTCATACTTCAACAGCGCTTCAATAAATTCATGTGCACTAGTATGAATGCTTGTTGTCCATGGCTGTTGTTGGGCATCTCACTGCTGCGTGCTACTTTTGCATTAATGTAGGCTGTTAACAGGCATTAACTAATTTTGTTGCATGCACGCAAAACACTCTCATGCAGACCCCAAGTGACAGGCACCCAGAGAAGGCTGGTAAAGAGACTGACATGGTACAAACTTAATGGACATTTTGACAGCCTACCAATGCAGTGGCCCACCAGGATTTTTCCTGGTATGCCTGCTGGCCAGTACACCACTGCTATTTGGTGTTTTAGTAGAACAATAGTTCCTCTATCACTTCTGTTACTGAGGTGAAAAAAGGCAACCATGCAGAGTCATCTGAAATCCTCATATCCATTTTAATGGTTCTGACCATCTTAACAGAGGTGACTTGAGAATATTATGGCTGCAATAGCAGGTAAGAAAAACCTGTTGCATGCCGCCCTTTTTGCGTGTAATTTCAGTGGTCTATAGTAAGTGTCATTCTTAGACATTTTGTCGTAATGTTACTGTTATGTGATCTGTAGTCAATGCTTCACTCGCATTCTGATTTGTAAATGACTTACATATACAATTAAATCAGTTTCATAAGAGCCTGAAAAGGTTGTTTTTCTCAGATTTTGAAAAATATTTCACCATGCAGAATCTGCAACTTAAAGAGTTGATCATTACTGTAATGCTGTAATAGTAATAAAAGTATTACTGTAATATCTTGACTTCCAGTATCCAGCCCTATTGTCCCTGTCACATGGGGTGTAAAGCCAAACATGTTAAAGCTATAGAGAGGAGAAACCTGTGAGGTATGAATATGTCCAGGGCAGAGTTCATGTCCACTGTGTTTCCAAAGCGTCGGTGCTGAGGGTCTTGAACCATCTTTAGCTGCTTCTTACACTCTGGGCTGACACCTAAATTACCTGGATGAACAAAGGTCCATAGACACAGCTCATCAACATTCTGAACAGAATGCAATGGTGTTTTATTTCGTTTGTTTCCTGTGCAGAAAAAAAGAAGGTGTCACAAATGTATACAGTAATTGATTATATGTAAGGGTAGCATGTTAATTACAGTGAACTGGAATATATATTGCAGGTGTTCTTGTTATTGTATTTTTTGTTTTGTTACATTTCACAAAGCTTAAATAGATTTGCCCTAAATAACTAAATAAGATAATCTTGAGTTTAACTTTTAACCATGAGGTGTAATCACTTAATGAAATATTCTAACATATCATTACCGAAATAGCACTATTTCTTTTAAAACTTTTCTAAGTTCTACTAAGATTTACTAATACTACAAAGTTCTACTCATTTTTGAAAGTTTGTGTGACTGAAGTGTGTTTCATCATTGCCTCACCAGCCTGCAGCAGCTGTCTGAACTGCTCCACGGCTACATCCACACTGACCTGCAGGAACTCCCACAGCCTGAGCCTGGAGAAGACCTGCTGCCACAATACGCAGCGCAGAGCCTGACACAGATACACACGTTTACACTAGTTACACTGTGGTGACAAACAGAATGGCTAGCTGATGAATGAAGTGCTTCATTTATATACCACAACAGAGTTGCAGGTGGACTGGGTGCTTGGTAGGCGTACAAAGTGCAGGAGAACCATGTTTGCATCCTGAGTTATATGTGTGGTTATGTTTAGGCAGCAAAAACACTGTGTATTGTGTTTGAAGTCACTTCAGACTTTTTCTGAATCACATCAAGAACTATCTTCCCCTAACCTAAACCAAGAGCTTTGAGTGCCTAAAGGTACCCATAAATTGTGTGTATATCTTTTCAAAACTTTGATCAGTCTCTTCCAATGTGATTATTCATGTGTATAAATAGGAATAAATAAAAATAAAAAGAGGAATGTGTCTGAAAACAAAATTATTTCAACTTTATGGGCAACGGTGTATTTCCTGTTCAAATTAGTTGTATAGTTTCAAGGGGACAGGGTTGCCTTACACCGAACAGATTTAATACTCATGGGGTAATAGGAACAAAAACAAAAAGTGACAAATCTGGTTATTGGTAATGAAAATATGTAAGAAGAAAATAAAGTCTCACGCTTATGTGCTGCTCATCTTGAATGAGTGCTGGTACTCCTTGTTCAGTATATTTTCCATCAGCCACCTCACAGCTGAGGTGCCACAGAGCTCTGTCCAGAAGCCACGCTGGTTTCAGATAAGGAGCATTTACCAGGTTGTAACCACATTCAGGATGGAGGTGAATCCACTCACTGTCAACAGCTAGAGACAATGGAGGACGAGAGGAGAAAGAAGAGAAATTATATATAAAAAAAAGAAAATGTTATATTGTCTACTTGTTCCTGTATATTCAAGTGTCATCGTATCATTATGAATGCCTACCAAAGACTATACTCTTAAGAGCTCTTCACAAAGCTCCTGAAGAGACACTTTTATTGTGATAGCTCCTAAGCTGAGAGAAGGAGTAGGACTGACCCTGTTGCTATGAATTATTTAAAAAAAATTTACTATGTTGTGAATTTTTTCTATCACAGAGACTTTGTGGACTGTGAATGTACACTGTTGCTCATAAAATTGGAATAGTGAAATATTTGACCTCTTCTCATGAAATGATTGTGACAGTGTGAGTTATTCTTGATAGATACAGTGTATATCTTCTCAAAACTTATTGATCAATCTCTTCCAATGTGATTACTTATGTGTATAAATAGGAATAAAAAGAGGAATGTGTCTGAAAAGGAAATTATTCCAACTTTATGGGCAACAGTGTATATGCATGCATGTTATTGTTTTGTAGATTTCCTTTACATAAGCCAAAATGACTAAATTAAGCAGGTTTTGATAGATTGCAAATTTAATAGAAAACCAAAGGCTGAAATTTCTCATTTAAAAAATATGAGGATGAAGGAATCCACCTACAGTGGAGACGTTTTGCTGTGGCACTCCAAATTATTGTCATATGGATTCTTTTTGCTTTAATTATCCTTGAGATGTGTCTAGAACTTGATCAGAGTCCACCTGTGGTAAATTGAATTCACTGGACATACTGTAGTTTAGAAGGGCTCACACTTGTGTGTAATAAAGTTGCACAATTCTAACTGCATGTCAAGACAAAAACCAAGCCATGAAGTTCAAGGACCCCTCTCTGTAGACCTCTGCAATAAAAGTGATGTTGTGGTGAACAGAAGGACTACCTGGAATCACCAGGTGTTTAGTTTTTGAGAGCCTGCTTTGATGGTATTCTATCATTGGTTTTGAGATATCATTGTGGTAGGCTGAGGTCAGTGATGAGGCAGTAGGGTTTTTTTTGGCAGGAAGAACAGAGCAGAGCAGAGTATCAGCATAGCAGTGGCAATAAAAATTATGTGAGCAGATTATCGGGCCAAACCTAAGTTAAACTAAATAAAACCTACCATAACATCAGTGAAGCTTATGACATAAGGTGGTGTGGCAAAGCTTTGCTAAACAATCAATTCTGAATTCAGATATATAGACAGCTAAATGTAGTTTCAATCTTTGAAAATTAACATCCGAAAGGGAGTTTTCATGTTCTGACAAAGTGCACCCTGTTGCCATTACCATTCTATCTATGTATATGACCTTCAGCATGAATTGAGACTAAATGTCAATGAGGAAACTGAGAAGGTGATGCAACAGCCACAGCTGCCTGCTGGAAAGGCCACACCACAATCACTATCCTTGTTAAAAATAAGACAAGGTCACTTTTCACTCATCATATGGAGCCCCTGCAGCAGCAGATAAAAATAAGAAAAAATGAGAGAGAATACTGTAGTCTCAATGCATAATCGCATAAAATAATCCAGTTGATCTGATATTAAAATTAAGTGGCCAGGTTAAATAATAGTATCCTTCCTGTTACCTCTAAGATTGTTGAGAGGTGGCTAACTGAGCAGGTAACAGATTAAGTTATTTACCAGTAGTCCTTTACATTTTGGGTTCCAGAGTTCTTTTTCAGACAGTAAACTTTTGTGGAACATCTATTCAATTCAGTTCAATTCAATTTTATTTCTATAGAGTATTCCACAATCAAAATTGTCTCAAAGCGCTTTACAGAGACCCAGAGTAAGCATTTAAGGTGACAGTGGCAATAAAAAACTCCCTTTTAACAGGAAATACATCTGTGAAAATGAACTACGTGGAATGAATATTGAATATTGAATGAATATTCAATGATAATTTAATTGTACATCATTGTAGAGTTTATGCCAAGTCTCATAAGAGTCATTGACACACACCTCACACCCTAATTGATTTGCTATTGAAAACTAGATTAGCATTGCCATCTTTATTTGATTCATTCCCTGATTGTCAGGCACTGTAGTGTATGAAAGAGCAAGTTTCAGGTACATCCCACAATGCACACCCATGTGTAATTAAGCAGCAGCTTGCAGCAGCCTTGTTAAAATTGGAATATTTTGTGGATATGCCAGGTAACAGCTATTGATGAATTGCTTTACTATTTGATTTGAAGCTTTGTATTGGTCCCACTATTTAGAGGTTCTGTAAGTGATATCCTTGAGTGTCACTATAGATATTGCAAAAGAATACAATCATAAGATTATTAGAAAATCAAGTGATCAAATTACAAGAAACAAAAAACAGCAGTTGTGGAATTAATCATACTATCTTCATTGTTATTTAGTGTTAAACTTTGTTCATGCATGTCTTTCAAACATGCTCTTAACAGTATTTTTATGTCTGTGATAGTTCTTGTTTTCAAATAAAAAGTATGTTGAAGAAAGATTTTAATTTTCAAGTCATCCATGTTCTAGATTTTGATGTGAATATCCAATTTAAGATTTACATGACCAATGGGTTAAAATTTCTTTAAATATGAGACATCAAGGATGGAGCACCTTTTTGGGTATTTTCTTTTGGAAAGTTTACTGTAATTTAGACATGCATCATGGTAGAGCTGAAACTTAATCAATAAATTGATTTAAATTAATTTATCCTGGCTTCTGCCAGAACAGTTTGATAGTAAAATTCTCTAGTTACCTGTATCACACTTTGGCAGATTCAGCTGCCTCTCCGATTTGTTGACATTATCAAAGAACCATTGTGTTGAGTAAAGATGTTTGTGATGATGACAAGCACTGACGCTGGTGATCAAATGAGAGGTGGCACTGTAGGGCAATACCTTTGCCACACAAGTTAGGTTTACACAGTTATTTCATGGCTTTTATTATAGGCACCTTGGAAAAAATACCAAGGCCCAGACCTCAGTGAGCCTCTAACAATCATTTCCAAATCCAGTGTTATAGATCCATCCAAGCTATGTTATATTTTGCATATATACTGCATATTCAATGTGATTATTCAGATCAAAAGTCAGTTATTTTCAGAAATCTTCTTCCAAATTAGACAGACAGTTATATTCCTGTTACTCCTATCAATAATTTATCCATGACTTTACCTGTGTGGTTATAGACCATATCAGTGATGCAGACCATGTTCCACTCTTTCCTCAGCATCTCCACCAGATCACCAATATCTCTCCAGGCACAGGGCTTCCCATCTGGTGAGAAGTCAGGGTTTAACTCCAGCTGATCAGCGATGGAGTGGCAGGTGCCAGACACACCAAGCTTCTGCAGCGGGGTAAAGTGGATCATGTTGTAGCCTAGACAGAACAGAGCAAAGAGTAACGAGAAGTTCCACATAAAAAGAGAATTCATCGTCACTGTTGAAATCATTGGATTTGTGTATAGAAACATTTTATACTTTGCAGTTGTGCTGATAGCAGTCCTGGATGTAATAAAAAAAACAACATTCATGCAGGAGTCCAGGTGCCTCGAGGCTTATATTAGCATCAAATTTATATATCAAACACAATATATATCATTAGCAATAAAATTGACACTAAAACCAAACCATACAGACATATACACAAAAGTTCTCAAAAAATAAACTTTATCTTTGTTTCTAAAAAATTGGAAGTTACTTTAATATACAGTGGTTACCTGTTCCAGCTTCTTACTCCATATAATCTAGAGGATCAACTACCCTTTTTGGTACTGAACCTTGTTAAGCACAAGTCAGCAACACTGGCTCTAGTGTGATGAATATGACTTCCTCCAACCCTATAAAAGTGGTCTTTGAGATACTCAGGGGCTGTGTTGTTGCTGATATAATGGGCCACACTGAGTTGTAGTTGTATACCTCTATCCCTCAAAGATCATCCAAGCTGTTGAAACTGCATTTGCATGTGCTCTTGAGTTCATATCAAATATCTAAATCAACGGTTTTCAAAGTGTGAGGCGCGCCTCCCCTGGGGGGCGCCAGAGGGATTCAGTGGAGGCGCGGCGAGAGAAAAAATAAACCCAAAAAGACAGAAAAAGAGTGTAAACATCGAGGGGCAAAATGGGGTCTGGGGCGAGCAGAAAACGGAGGAAGTATGACCCGGATTATTTAAAGTTTGGCTTTTCGTGTATTGGTCCTGACGATGCTCCGCTGCCACAGTGTGTTATCTGCAAAGAGGTGCTAGCTAACGACAGTATGCGATCATGTAAACTCCGGCGTCATATTGAAACCAAGCACCAAAGTTTAACGACCAAGCCGCGGGAGTTTTTTGATCGGAAACTTAATGAATTGCGGTCACAGAAGAAAGTCATCGAGGCGTTTGGCACTGTGACTACGGAGGCAGCCGAAGCATCGCATCAGCGTGAAGCGTTACGCATTGCGAAGGCGGGGAAAGCCCACAACATTGGTGAGACATTTCTCTTCCCTGCTGCTAAAGATATGTTCGGCACTAATGGGTGATGCTACTACAGGTGTTAAAATGTGTTTAAAAAATGTGTTAAAAACATACAGGTGTTAAAATGTGTTTAAAAAATGTGTTAAAAACATACAGGTGTTAAAATGTGTTTAAAAAATGTGTTGAAAACATACAGATGTTAAAAGGGGGGGCGGCATGCTTTTGAGTTCTCTCAGGGGGGGCTCGCTATCCCACACTTTGAAAACCCCTGATCTAAATTATTCTGAGAGATGTGAAGTTTTCCTTCCCAGAACATTTAGCCAGCCATCTTAACCTGCCTTCACATATGCAACGCAACCTTGAACTTTTCTAGACATTACCCACATCAGCTCCATTCTGTGGTCAATCTCTCCAAACTGTCCTGCTCAGCCATCAGACCTGGCTCACTTCAAGCACCAGCCTGCCTGGCTCAAAATACAGAGACTCACTTCCCACGTAAATTATGAAACTGAACTTACACCTTTCTTCATGTTTGAGTCTGCAGCTTAAAGAAAACAGCATCATAGCAAAACAGCATACAAGTTTATTGTCTTGATCTGTATGAACAGAAATAATTGTCAGAAGAATTCATAAAAAGCAAGTGGACGCGCTAATGACATTTCTACCCTGCCTCCTGCACACTCTACCCAGGTACCACCCCTTGCCTCACACACACACAGTTGTGTGCTGCATGTGTGAAAGGACAACTCCAGGAAATGTCTAGAGAATCAGGTCCAGTTTATATGAAAACAGCTTTCTTCATTGATAAAATTTGCTTTTCTTGCCAAAACCTGTTACTGTTGTTCATCTTCTCTAGACTTTTTAATACCTCCACTCAAACTACTGTCTAACGAACATCCTAGATAGCTAATAGAAGGTTTACTCAGTTAAGGTTTTGATCCAAATGAAATATTTTGTGTTTTGCCTATGAGAAAACTTATTGTTTAAAAGCCAGTTTTTAATCTTACTGAACTCTTCACTCCAGATTAACCTTAATTTTTTCTTGTTCATATATGAAGCCAAAATTAAGTCATTATTATACAAATATACATTTTAGGTACAAACAGATCCCAAATCATTTACATATAACACAAACAAAAGAGAGCCCAGGACAATCCCTTGTGGAACTCCACGCTTTGAACCTCAACTCTCTGAAATCTTTGTGTTAAATCTGAAGTAAACCATGTCAGTGATACGTAGACCCATAGCAGACAGCCTGTTATGTAACAGACTGTGGTCAACAGTATCACTTGCTTTTTGTGAACTGATTAAAAGTTTGAACAAATTATGTGCCAGTCTGAACTTGTTTTTTGAAAACATGGCAGCCCTACAGCAGGAAAAAAAGGTAGAGAAAAGTGCATTGTCATTGACTTGTATGAATCCTGCTGACATGTAGAATTGATCACATTTCTGTCCTCAGAGTAGAGGTTGGTAAAAAAAAAAAAAAAAGAAAAGAAAAACTACACATGTATTGTTAGATCCATGCTACCAGTAGGTGATCTGCCAGGAGTTGATAGTGAAATGGCAGCTGACGCACCGATAGAGATATATACTTCGATTAAATCATTTCTCATGTCTCACGTAGTCTCAGCATCATCTCAAAACTCATAGAAGTAAAAATAAGACTTTAAGACATTTTACGACCTTAAATTTTTTAAAACAAATTTAATACTATCAAAGAGTTTTTAAGGATCCACATGAACCATGGTAAAGTGCTTGTATGTAGCTCAGTTGGTTTCTCATGCTGGCCCACTTACCAGTTTCCTTTGCGACCCTGATCTTGTTCAGCCATTTGTCGAGTGGGCCAAGGCACTTGGCAAAGTATTTTTGACTGCTGATGCAGTCCAGTGGGAGAATGTCATCGCTGGCTCCCACCCTCAGCACTGGATCAACAACAATGTAACCACCACTCACTTTCTCTTTATCACTGTCAAAAACACACACACAGTTTATATTTTTAATTTTAAGCTGTCAGCCATATTATATATCCAGAGAACTGACCAGGGCATTTGTTACTGCAGTTTCTACAGGAATTGTATGAGGTCATCAGCAGTCGCATGATGAAACAACTGGATGGTATTTTTATTGTAGCAGGCGATTTCAAACAAACAAAAATATGATCATTGCATAAATACAGTCTATGCTTGCTTTCATCTCCTCAACAAAGAGTCAGCTTAAAATCTATTTTGCCTCCAGAGGACTTGCCACTGTCAGCAGCCACATCAAATATTGAGAAGAGTACTGCTGACAGTGACTATGAATAAATCCACTGGGCCTAATAACATCCCTATCCAAGCACTAAAATGTGCAAATAATCAACCTGATGTTAATATTGACATTCTTAACATGTCACTGTCATGGGAGAGTATGTGCAGTGTCTTGTCTAATTGGCTACCATTTTCTAACATTCTGAGAAAGTGCTTTGAGAAGCTGATTTTCTAGTTCATCAAAGACAACATCCCAGTCAGCCTAGACCCTGTCCAGTTTGCATTCAAAATAAACAGATCCAAAGAGGATGCCCTCCATTCAGTCTTCACACACCTTGAAAATAACATCTACATCAGAATGATGTTTGATGATTTTAGTTTTACAATCTCCCCCATAAACTGGTTGGCAAATTTAGCACTCTGGGCTTGAGTACCACACTCTGCAATTAGATATTGGACTTCTGAAGAAACAGACCCCAGACAGTTCAGATTGAAAGTCACACATCCTCCACTCTAGTGCTCAGTACTGGAGCCCCTCCCAAGGTTGCGTGCTCTGCCTCCTCCTGTTCACGATCTACAACTAGAGAGAACTCTATTGTGAAGTTTTCGGCTAACACCACCATCATCTGCCAGACAACAAACAATGATGAGAATTCAAATTGAGAAGAAATCAGCAGTATCACAGAGTGGTGCACAGAGAATAACATGCTGCTCAACATTGACAAAAGCAAGGAGCTGATTGTTGATTTTAGAACAAATGTGTCAAAGACACACACCCCTGTCTACAACAGTGTAACTGAGGTCGAGCAGGTGAACAGTTCATGCATGGTCGTTGCACATCTCCATGCTCATAAAGAAAGCTCAGAAATTACTATACTTCTTAAAGAAACTTAAGAAGTCTAAGTTCCTGTGCCAAGTTCTTGAGTTCTTGTTAACTTTTACAGAGGAGCAAAAGAAAGCATCTTGACTGGAAACATTACAAACTGGCATGGGATGTGTATGGCCCAGGACAGGAAAGCTCTGTTTTGGGTAGCTAAAACTGCCCAGAACATCTGTACCCATGTAGTGATCATCAGTGATATCAGTGAAGTGAGGTGCCAGCACAGAGCCCAAAGGATACTAAAAGACAAAACCCACCCCAGCTGTAGCCGGTTCACTCTTCTACTGTCTGGTAAGCAATGCCAAAGTATCTGTCGCCGCTGATTAATCATCTCAGTGTGAAGTAACTGGCGCTGAAAGTTAGAGAGAGTATTCAATGCAATGCTGTTCTAACGTGTATGAAAGGTTGTTTTTCCACCTCGAATTCATGTGGGTGCCAAAGTGCACCAACTGTATAAAATCAAAAGGTTTATGTTCTGCGAAGTATGTATTCTTTGGTACATGTAGAAGGTTTGGCTCAACAGAGCCACTACAGATAGCCATGGGGGTCAATCAAATCAATAGGATTATTGAGTGTTTGATATTGCCCAGGAAGATGTTTCATGGAAATCTGGTCATGTTTTAAACATGGAACAAATGTTGGTCAACTTGCTACGGTTGTCACCTGGCAATTTTGATTTAAATTCATTCTTCTCAAAATTCCCCTCTGACTCCAGAAGACTGTTGGTGTATTCTGTAGGTGCTCAAAGAGCTGTTCCAGCTTCATGTTAATGTTCATGACAACCAGCAGCAGAGAGTATATCAGCTGTGCACAGGAGTGTATGCCAAAGTTTTTAGCTGCCTGGTACACAAGTTCCTCACTTGCATATCTACACCAGAAAACATAATCTGTTTAAATTGTAGCATCACCTTTGCAGATCACCAGTGCACATCATAGGGCCAGGCACATGCACATTTGTATACAAACAGGAACCTGACTGACCAGTTTGAGGTCATTGTCTATGCTGTTTTATAGCTGTGTCAGGCCAGAAATAGCCAAACTGACCTGGTGATGGTGGTGTGGCAGAATACTTCCCTCAGTTTCCAGGCAACTAAGCACACAACTAGGCACTTAAGCATAGACTGCACAGCACCAGAATTTAACCATGCTTCATCTTTGATCTTTTTAACCTGCCAGACTAGTAAGATATTATGCACAGACTCTGAGTCCATAGCCTGTATTATGCAATACACAATTTTCACTAATCAGAAAATTTTATGCATAACCACTGATGCTGTAGTGGTGACAAAACGGCTTACCCACAAGAGAAGTAGTACTGGTAGGATCCAGACACCATTAAGTCAAGTCTGCAGTATTTATCACAGTCATCATCCTGGCCATTTGGATAGACCCAGTCCAAAGGATGGAACTTCTGGCAATCAAACTTTTGGCCTTTGGCAGGATAGTTGGTGTAGACCTGGACCTCCTCACCTTGGAGGGTAGGGCCAAGACGGAATTGCAGCTCAAAACCTGAAGGTACCAGAAGTAATGATTTAATTAATTAAGTAATTAATTAAATAATTAATTAAGAGTAATCACAATCTCACTTGATGGCACATGTTTACACACCATGTAACTTTTATAATAAGCATGATGTTAAGATGTGTGTTCTTTTTTTTTTTTTTGTCTGTCCTCCACAACACTTAACTAAACTACTTGAACACAAAGCATTTTGTGTACTCACTTTCACATGCTGAAAATATGAACCTATGTGGTATATTTGATTGAATGTTACATATAATACATTATTACATACAATTTTAGCTGATTCTATACTGAAACAGTGTCTAAAAGGCATTCAGCAAGTATTTTTGGTATTTTTGGCTCATTTGTTATGTTAAATATAATATAAATAATAGAATATCAAATATACAAACATCCAACATCCTTAGAATACTTATTATTCCAAACTTAAATACATAAATACACACCACACACTGAAAAGCAATGTCTTAATGGCACATGTTGATATTAGAATGGTATTATTAGTTTGTTCAAATTACCTTTGCAGACATTTTAAACTGGTTTAACTGTATTAAATCTTTTAATGGCTATCACAACTTCAGAGTCCAAGGTGACATTTGTCCAGTGCTAAGTTTTTGCTGTCATTTCAAGCCAAACAAGTTGCACACATCACAGTGACAGGAGTGGAGGAGGTTTTACAGCCAGTCAACATGTTCATACATTTAGGTAGGTACAAATTCTTCCTGATGTGGATATATATTTTGTTTCACCATATATTATAAAGAAACCTCCCAGTTTTCTGATTTCTTTAGTTATTATTGATAGTATACTCTGTTAAGTAAATATTTTGGGTGTAAGTGTAATAATATTTTGAACACACTATTTTGTTTTTTATGTTATGTTGTCATTGTTGTCAAAACAATGAACTTCTCAGGGTAGCAGGATAAATTTGTGTTAACTGTGTGAATGAGAACAGGATGTTCCTAAAATATAGAACCTTGCTCTCTGTGAAATCATATGACTGACAATGTAAAAAAAAAATAAAAATTGGTTCATGACATATCCAAATAGCCTTGTATTCTGAGTGCATTTCACAGACTAGACTGAAAAAAGTGACCAAGTCCCTAACAAAGCTGCAGGACCACATTTTTAAAGATTTAACCTGTAAGACATAGTGCATGTTGTATTATTCTGCTAGAGTTGAGTGTAGTGCAGTTGCACTGTATTGTAGGTAACGGCGTAGTGTGTGCAGTAGCTCTGACTACGTAGTATAATCAACATGCTGTGGTTAAAGGTCAGAGTAGTCCTACCTTGTTCCAGGCGGAACAGAGTTTGCTCCAATCTTTCCATGTCACTAAGCAGCAGAAGGCCTCTGTTCTGTCAGCTGGCCTCTAAAATACTATCCTGTTCTATTTAGGCTGCCTTCCACGTGAAGGGAAAGGGAGAGAGACAGCACTGACATAGCCTGGTAACATGAGATAGCTCTGTAAACAGCTGTCTTTATGGAGGATCTCATCTGCCAAAACTACTGATCAATGATGCAAAGTAAATAGATTTTTTTTCTTGATTAAACTACATGAACACACACACACACATAACAAAAAAAAAAAAAAAAAAAAAAAAAAAAAAAAAATATATATATATATATATATATATATATATATATATATATTTTTTTTTTTTTTTTTTTTTTTTACAGTAGTCTGGTCCCACAGCTGGGCAACATATCAAATGATCATTATATATCTGTATGTGGAACTCACTTTTACTGATAGATTTTGCCCCAGAAGTAACAAAAGAGATTGAGACAGACTTTGACAGACTTTGGTCTGGCCTTCTGTTTTATTTCTTAAAACCTGAACAATAAAATGTCTGTACACTTCAGTACATTTTTATTAATTTCTAGCTGTTAACCCCCAGTGTTGATCCTATATTTAGATTTAGCCCATAGACCTGGGGAAAAAAGGTTTTATTGCCTGTTTGCCCCTAAAACTAAAATATATCTCAGAAATAAAGAATAACATGGCATTCTTTTTATGTCTAAAGCATTAAAGTTTCAGCATATCATCTACAAACCCCAACTATCCTGACACCAAGTATACATGTTCATTTCCAGGTGTAAGGGTATTTAGCTTGTTAAGAACTTCTGCTGTATGTTAGATGGAATTACACGTCCGTCATTTTCTGGATCTGAAAGGCGGGGTTGGGGGAGAAGTTATACATACATATAAAGATAAAACTAATAATATAACTAGTGATACTATTAATATTACTACTACTACTACTAATGAGAATAATGATGATGATAATAATAAGAACAATAATAATAATAATAATAATAAGCCTACTCTTAAACATTGAGACATGTCTACCTCTTAAACCCAGACTAGTAGATGGTGTCAAAGAAGAGGAGCCTGATAGCTTAAGGCTCTGCCTCCCGTTCTACTTTTGGGGACTTAAGGAACCATATGTAAAACTGCATTCTCAGAGCTGCAAGATATGGTGGTGCCTGACCATCAATGGATTGAAGGTTAGGAGGAGGTTTTTCAATTCCAGTGCAGCAAAGCTAACACGTATTTGCACTTCAGCATTTGGAACAACTGGAGAGTCTTCAGAGACTTTTTGGGTCCGCCTGATAATAAGGAATTACAACAGTCCACACTAAAAGTAACAACTGCATGGACTGCATGTTTCTGCATTTTCTGAGACAGGATGTGCCTGATTTTTGCAATGCGTAGGTGAAAAAAGGTAATCCTGGAAGTTTCTTTTTATGTGGGAGTTAAAAGACAAATTCTGATCAAAGATAAAAGATTCCTCATAGCGGTGCAGCAGGCCAAGCCAGTGCCACCTAGAGTAAGTGTATCATATTTATTGTGTTTCTGTGGTGTCTGGGGCCAAGTACAATAATTCAGTTTGGTCTGAGCTTAGTAACAGAAAGATGCTGGTCATCAAGATCTTTGTGTCCTTCTGGCATGCTTGAAGTTTAGTCAACTGTTCGGTTTCATCTGGCTTAACTGATAAGTATAATTGGTTATCGTGTATAAAAATGGAAGTTTATGGAGTTTGTTTATGGAACAAGCTGGAGTCAAATACCTGCACTGCTGTCTTATATTTCCACACATTTCCAGGATGCAACACAGTTTCAGAATGTGCTGTAATGGGAAAGAAAACTACATGGGAGACTTGGAAGGCTTTCCCTGAAATGACCAAGGCCTTCAGTGAGGTCAATTAAGCACACACACATTAAGCAGACCGCCATCAGGCCAATGTCCAGAGCAAAGCTTAGTACATGATCCTTACCTGCCAAGCCCTTCTTAGGGTTTAGCACTCTGTAAACTCTGTAAACAGAGTTTACAACAGTTCTATGCAATCTATGTGCAAGAGGGTAAAAATTATAATATAATTCATGTATACTGTCTTTATGCCTACAGAAAAGTAATAAAAAATGAAATTTGACAGTCCTCACCCTAGTGCCTGATGTCAACTCTGAAATGCCATACATAGTCATACATAGCCATATAATACAAAAGACTTTTCATATACAAGCGTATCTGCTCAACTGGTAATCCATTGCACACAGACTCCAAGCTTATGCAGTGAAAGTCATGCCATGCTGAGGATAAATCCATCACCATCAAAACTGTCCAAAGTTAAAAGTCCAAATGTAGTTTTCCTCTGGAGAATCACAATATTTTGTTCTGGCAAGTTGATTTTTGTAGGGAACTCAGCCTGCTCAGCTTAGTGTAGATACTGTAGTTGCCTGAGTGCAAAATATATCTACTTTAACACACAGACATAAATTTTTGTGCTTCACAAATAAATTCAAAGCAAATAAACAAAAATTGTAAAAACCATTAACCACTTGTCTATATTGGGGGCTTGTCTGAGCTCATTCTCGCACATTCTCAAATTCATTCAAAGGTACTCACTCAAACTTTCAAAAAAATAAATAAACAAACTTTAGTAAAAATGAAATCTTCACACTTCTTCCTAGTTGTATCTGTCCATTCGGATGGTTAAATTAAATTTGAGATATCTTTCATCTATACACAATTTAGTGTGTGAGAATTTACAAAATTCAACAGCGACACTTTTTCCAGAAACAGTACCATTGTTACATCACAGAGCACAATATCTACATTCTTCTACTTTCTACTGAAGGAATACTCTTTATGCAAACAATCTAGAGTCTGGTTTGTGGAAACCTCAACCTCACTGGACCAGGGCTCTCCCTCGCAAATCCCAGATAAACCCCTTGGCATGACCAATCTATCTACTTCATTTATCTTGCTTTTGTTGTTGTTTGTGTATTCCAGCCTACTGAAATGAAACAATGGGAGGTCACTTTTTTTTTTATAATTAGTGATGGGAATTTCTTATTATGTTTAAATGTGTAAACGGTAACTGATCAAATTTACATAATATATGCAGACCTGCAACATTGTCTCTACATTCATAACATACCCTGCAACATTCTGCTTGGTTATAGGTTACAGTGTGTAAGGCTCAGTTTACAGAGCGGACCTCTGGGACATCTTCAGACTTTTGTCAAACTGGAATACTGCATGCGGTCCACTAGGGGGAGATGTGACTTGTCATGAAGAAAAAGAGGGCGAAGAAGAAATTGCATGAGACTCCCAGAATGCCTTTGTTGAACTGTACCAGCAAACTCGAGCAAGCCAAACCGGTCGTTGTGTCAGAAACATGGCGGCTTTCAGTAAATATCTAACTGCGAAGAACTCCTCAATAGCAGGCGGCATTTTGCTGGTTTTATACCTGCTCAAACATAGAAGACGGACGCCGAAACCGGATGGGTAAGTGGGAGGCAGTGTAGAATGTTAAGGTTTACTTTAAATCGCAGAAAACTCTGATTTATAGGTGAATTTGCGACCGCTGTCAAAATGCTAATTAGCAGCTGCTACCTACCCATTCTGACAGGTGACAGCGACCTGCTTCTGGGGCACAGCAGAATTCACTCACACTTTTGCGACTAGCTAAAATCTCTGTAGAATGACCAGACAACAAATGTCTTTGTGCTCCGAAAAATCACCTTAACAGACTGCTAAATGGACACTCATTAATGACCGATTTGTGTAACTTTGGCTAACTTGGTAATATGTTAATTGTAATGTTGTGTTTAGCCGCGTTTCGGTGTTGAGCTGCCTGTGGTTTTCATTGCTGTTTTATTCTCGGATATTGCTCAGTGATTAAGCGTTTCTCTCGCTTGGACAGAATAGATGCAGTTTTAAAAATGGCCAGTTTAAGTGTATCTGTCTTGCCAACAAAACACGTTACTTTGCAAAATAGCTCTCAGTCGTTCTGAATTTTTATAAGCCATTTGTAAATCCGATATTCGTAGTATTGACTATAACATAAGAAATACGAATTATAAAACATGTCAGTAAATTGTACGTTTAAAAGAGGAATTCAGTAGAGAAAAGAGAATATTAAAATGAATAAATTCTGTCTTTAACCCTGAAATATTCGCTGCCAGGAAATTTATGTAGGGCTGAAAGCTACTAAAAAGCCACAGTCATATTGAATAAGAACAAATGTATTAACGCTACTGTAACTACAACTTATCGGGATATAGCTGGGTAAGTCACATCACTTTCTCTTTGGGTGAAAGTGAGTTTGACAACTGTTCACCAGAGAATAACCTAACTAACCTAACAACCTAACCTAACCTAACCTAACCTAAAAGTAGCCCTGTATTCCTGGATGAAGAATGTGTTAAGTCCTCTCACTACAGTATCTAAGTGGAAGTGACATTCGTGAAATTGAAACAGTACTTAATTATACTTGTAACACTGTTAAACTTGCCCTGTGGGGTTTTCTTGAAAACAAACAAAGTTTTGTTTACTTTCAGTGTTACCCACCAAAATGCACTTTATATAGCCTTGAGGTCTAGCAAATCTGTTGAATGTATATTCTTCCTCATAGAAAAAAAAGAGGCTCCTTAGCACTACCAGTGGTCAAAAATGTCCACAGGGCATCTTTAACATTTTAACACACAACATTTAATCATTTTGCTCATATGTTCTCTATGAGTTTGTCTGTTAATTATATTTGTAGAAAACTTTTTACATTCATCTTCAAAAATTTTTTGGGGAGATTGGGGATGAAATTTGTAGATGAACGTATTTGAAATGTGGAAAATTACCAAACAGTAATGTTTATTTTTAAAAGTAAATATCTGACAAATCAATTATCTTCTTCACATAAATCCAAAAAACATGTAAAATATCACCATTAAGCAATACCAATATTATCATTTGCAACATTGCCCCAATTCTCCAATATAACCAAGGTATTAAAGGCAGTGCTACTGCATTACAAAGTTTTGTCAAGGTATCCCTGATTGATTAGTCCACTGAAAGATAACTTGCACAACTTACACAGTTGTCAAAGAAGGTATTTTATTGAAAGGCACAAATGGCCCCTAACAATCCAGTTATATTTTATTAATGATATGCTAATCCTGATATTTAGAGGACATTTTACTCACTCTTGCATGAAGAAAGGGATTATCTGGATCTGATATATGACACATATGACCTCACAGTCTAATGGCTACAATTCAGCTGTCTGATGTTCTTTCTTTGCAGTAGAAAAGGAGGGTCAGATCTTGTGCTGAACACTGGGGTAAGTAAGTGTTATTTTTATGTTTGAGTGTCTGAAGCCCATAAAGTTTCCATAAAATTTTTCACAAATAGCTGTAATAGAATCAGAGACCACCTTTATCATTTTTCTTCATACAGAAAGATGGAAGAAAAGATCGTGCAGCAGTGGACAAGGTTTTCTTCCTCCGGATCATCCAAATTCTGCGGATCATGGTACCTCGAGTTTTCTGCATGGAGGTATGACATTGAACTCCTAATTGACTAGTATATACTTTACTATTTTGTTTATTTTTACAGTAATCATCCAGATGTCTAAAGCAGTTAAACCCCATTAGTGTAGGAAAGTGTAAGTATTTTGTTCATCAACTTGTTGGCAGTTTTATTAGGAACCAGACCACCCATATCTTACATCGTGTCTTCACAGGAGGCGCAGTGTGAACAGCTTGTTAGCAGAGCATTAGCAGCTTTAATGCTCCGTCTTTGTCTGCACAGGTTGCATTCAAGCACAGTATTGAAGTTGTATGGCATTTGCATTTTTGCAGTGCTCACAACCAAACACACAATTACTGTAGTGAAGTGCCACCACAGGCTTTGGGTAACATATATACGCAGATACTGTGAGTAACGCGAGCTGTTAGGATGCTTGTGTAGGACACCCAATTTATTAAAAATGCAAATCTGTTCTGACTTATAAAAAATGTGAATGAAACCTTTTGTGTGGATGTGCCATTATTCTACACAGCTCAGAATTTAAAAACTGTGTAATTCTTGTAGTTTTATTTGAAAGTGTGTAATTGCCTCAGAGTAAACTATACACTCACTGAGCACTTTATTAGGAACAACTGAACACCTATTCTTGCAATTACCCAATCAGCCAATCGTGGCAGCCCTTGAGTGCATAAATCATGCAGATGCAGGTTTGGAGCATTTGTTAATGTTCATATCAAGCATTGAAATGGGGAAAAATCTTAAGTTTGAGTATTTTTGAAACTGCTGATCTCCTTGGATTTCACACAGTTTCTAGAGTTTACTGCATACTTGAAAAGGTTTACTGCATTACTTGAAAAACCCATTGATTAAGCAGGAGTTCTGTGGACAGCAAAACGGTTTATTGATGAGGGAGGTCAGAGGAGAATGGCCAGACTAGTTTAGCCAGAAAGGCTACAGTAACTCAGATAACCACTTTTTACAACTGTGGTTATCTGAGAAAAGCATCTCAGAATGCATGCAGTGTTGAACCTTAAGGCAGATGGTGGGCTTGTAATAGTGTGGGGGATGTCTTCTTGGCCCACATTGGGTCCCTTTATTCCAAATCAATCAAGCATCATTTGAATGCCACATCTTATCTGAGTATTGTTGCTGACCATTTGCATCCCTTTATGGCCACAATTTACCCATCTCCTGGTAGCTACTGTCACCATGATAATGCACCATATGACAAAGCAAAAATCATCTCTGTCTACTTTCATGAAAATGTAAGTGTACTTCAGTGGCCTCCACAGTCACCATATCTGAATTCCACAAGACACCTTTTAATATATTTAATAGAACGGGAGATGTGCAGCATGAATATGCATCTGACAAATGTCCAGAATTTGTGATGTAATCAGGTCAACATAGACCAGAATCTCAAATCAGTCTTTACAACATCTTGTGAAATCCATGTCACAAAGATTTGAGGCTGTGTTCAAAGGGAGGCCCCTCCCAGTATTAGTATGGTGTTCCTAATAAAGTGTGTGCCTACTACTCTCTTTACTGTGAAAAAAAGATTTTTACAAAATTCTTCTCCTTCTGTACTTTGTCACATTTTGGAGATCAGTTTATTGGCTAATTTTTGTTGGCAAAAATGATCATTAACATAAACACATAACATGAACCAGACTTTCAGATAAAGATCCTTTACATTTGGTTATGCCAAAAACTTTAGAAATAACAAGTTGCCAAAATTAACTTCAAATAGGAAGTTTAAATGGTAAACTTCTTTTGAAACTAAATTATTCAGTATCAGAAGCTACTATAAATGGCTCAAAGTATACATAAGCTATACATAAGCTATGTAAAAAAAATTAACCTGGAACATTTGATCCTTTGTTATTTCTAACATTTGAACTGATTCTGACATATATGTGAAAATCATTTGATGATATCAACCCATTTTATTTATCGAGCTGTTAAAGATGCACAGAGGGTCTGGTTTTGGTAGCAAAGTATAGCACCAAAAATGACAAAAGTGTTCTCCCAGCTCATTGTCTTTCCTTTGAAATATGAGTTTCATCTGTGTTCAGTTTTCTTAGAAGCTTTTTCCAAAACCAGAAAGTCCTCATGATCATGCATAATTTTTATTTTGCATGCACATAGTTTTTCATGTTAAAAAGTTTGCTTTAAGCCTACCACGGATTACACCTCTCATAGGATGTCTTAACCCCAAAAATTCATCAGGTGATTTCAGATTAATTTTTCTTTCATGACTGAGTAATGTTACAGTTCTGTCTGTCCTGCATCCAGTTTCCCTGTGGTGGTCATGTACACTTTAAAATGCTACTTTAGAAGACAGATTCTAAAACATTTAAACATTTTATTCACTGTCTGGAAAAACAAATAGTTTAGCAGCCAAGTGCCTGACATTTGGAACAGTATAATTCAGTATGTTTTTATAACTGTACAGACAGAAGAGCCCTTTGACACAGATACATCAGCTCCATAAGCCAAGGTCACAGTCACATGGGTCTTCTGTTTCCATTCAGTCTTATCTGATCAGTTCAGTAGATATGAGCAGAGTCAAGGGCAGGATGATAAACTTCTTTATGATATGCAGTGTTTTATAGGCTCTACTAACAATTCTCTGTGGTTGATGTCTTCTCCACAGACAGGCTACCTTATCCTTATCGCTGCCATGTTGGTGGCCAGGACCTACTGTGACGTATGGATGATCCAGAATGGCACCATGATTGAAAGGTCAGATTGTGCGTAGATTATTGTGTAAATTTTAAAATAAAGATTTTGTATAATCGTGGCTTTTTAAAATAGATGTGGGGTTTTATGTTGTTACCATGTAGTAGCCATGACATCGTATTTCTTCCCAGAAATAATGCCCTCATTCCTCAGGATAATCCACAGAGCCTCATGGTCAACATTTTCATAGAAACAGCATATCTAACGCCAGAAGCCTGCACTGCAAAACAGGATTTGTAGGATTTCAGGGTTACAACGGTGATACATCACCATGGTAACTTATGTTGAACTTATGTTCAAGATAACAGATCAGTGTTTATAAAAGCACTGCCTACTGACCCCCTGTCATATTTGTTTAATACTATAGTTTGCTCTTTGTTCATAAACTATGCCACTCAGCTGCCAGTAGACTTTTCCATGTTTGTGCCTGGACATATGTTGCAAACATGCAACATATGCTTTTTCTGTGAACGTGCTGGGGCAAACCTGGGTTGACTTACTTACTCAAGTTGATAACCACCGTTGTGTGACTGCTTAGCAGAATTGTGGTTGTTAGGCTTGGTGAAGCCAGATAAAGAAATTATATCTTGCTTTGTAGTACAGGCCCCCGGCCTATAAAAACCAAAAGCTGCAATTTTAGATATAACCTTGTAACATCCAGAGAGTCGAGCCAAAAGACCTTAAAGATGGGTTCAAAAGGATAAACTGGCCAGAGAGACACTGGAGGAAGAATGTGGAGTTCTATAGACGCAAGAAGTAAAATTTGTAATTAATTTTGAAATTCACGTGAAGTCAAAGCAAATACTTAATAACAGATGTAGTCTAATCAAATTAGTTTTTTCTTGTTAGAATTTTATTTGGCCCACAGTCTGTTTAGGGCAGACCAGTAAAGAGGGCTTTGCAATATTGTGATCTCTGCTCAGTTGTTTTGTTTCATTCATGTTTTCTGTTCAGTTAGTCTCTTTTGCCTCTCTGTGACACCACAGGCATCGGAAAAGAAACTGGCTTTAACATTCCAAAGTCATCAAAACAACCTCAAAATGCAATATTTGTGGGAAGAACCATTAGTATCAGTGTCATGCTTGTCTGCTAATTGATCCCTAAATCAGAATTACAATTAGTTGTGTTGTGCTGAGTGAAATACATCATAACCCTAATTTTGATAGAGCGGTAGATTTTACTTGCTGTTACTCTGTAACTGTGATGTGATGATCCATCTAAAATTATATCAGTCCAATTTACTGGGCTTAGTTTATAATATCAGTTTCTAAAGGACAACAGATTTTAAGTAGTTTTAAGCGTTATTGCTATTTCCCAATACTAATATTTGGACCAGCCATTCTTCTCCCTAGTGAATTGATTTTTGTGGTTAGCATTATAGTTGGCTTTCTGCTTATGCATATAGTGTCAAACCTTTAAAAATTTGAAATGCAAAGGCAGCTGAAACAGACGTGTTATGTTCTATTTTTCTTAAGTAAGATAGTTATGAAAATGGGTGTGTTGTTCCATCATGCATTGCTGTTTGATTCTTTGCAAAAACTGATGACTTTTTTTATTCTCCACAGTGGTATTATAAGCAGAGACATCAGTTTATTCAAGAAGCACTTTTATTCCTACATATCAGTCATACCAGGGGTAACTGTCCAGTGGTTCTTATAGAGGTGGAAAACCAAGCTTTAAACCACTAACGCTGTGTTTTTAACATCTTGCTTTGTAAATGTTGTGTTGTGTTTTTTCATCCCTTACTGTCTGAGGTCTGCATTTCCTTCCAAGCCATAACAGTGACCTGTGGGTTATACCAGGTGGTGAAATTAATACTGTTGGCATAAATTAATGGGAAAGTATTTTCACATGGAATTCCATTCAATTTATGGGTTGATGATTTTGCTGAAAATTATTTAACGTCAAGTTTTTCTGGTGTTGAGCAGCCTGTTTCAGGAAATAAGAATTTCTTGTGTCCAATGAAATAGTGAATCAACTGATAGCTATGAAAAAGTAAAAATAGCTAAGTAGTGTATAGTAATGGGAGAAAACCCTGTGTCCATTACATTAGATTTTGGTGGTCAAAGGTCAGTGTGACCTCAAAAAACATCCTTTTTGGCCACAACTCAAGAATTCATGTGGTAATTCTGACAAAATTTCACAGTAGCTAACTCTACCTTGAAGCTTTGTGCAAGAGGAATGGTAGACCACAAGTTCATTCACTTATTGATTAACAGCCATGAGCTCCCATGGCCTGGCTCTGGCATTCACTGATTGGTTTGGAAAGGCGAGGTGTGTGTGTGTGTGTGTTTGTGTGAGAGAGAGCGTGAGAGCAGTGTTTTTTTTTCTTTCTTCTTTTTATGAGACCGGAGATATTAATGAAGTCTATTGTCGAGGACTTTAAATTCATTTGTATTATATTCCTGTACCCTCATAACTTAAATCAAAAGTTTAAATTAAAAGTTAAATTAAAGTTAATTTGAATAAAAAGTCGGTCCCTAAAAAAAAGAAATGCATAAACTGAATGGTATTCCTTGTTCATCTATGTCAGGACTCCACTGTTACTCTGTGATTCGTATTAGTAAAAGTAACTCATACTGCACTCCAGCTTAAAACAGAAATTGTTCTTGTTTTTTTTTTTTTAAACTGTTCAGCAAAATTGCATTGATTCCACAGGAAAAGAAAATTAAATTCATCAAGCCTCAGTATTTGTCCCACTGACCCCCATGGCAATGTTTGCTCATCTTTGTGCATGTTGTGGTTTGCAGTGCAATTATCGGTCGCTCCACAAAAGATTTCAAGATCTTCTTGTTCAGCTTTATCAAATTCATGCCACTTGTAAGTGTTTTTTGTTAACTTTTTCTTTTTGGCACACTTTTAAGCGTGTTGCAAATTTCTACATATACTACATATTATTCTGTAACATTTGCAGTTCAATGTCAGTTCATACTTCTGCATGTAGTTTTGGGCAGTTACATTTTCTAAAAAGTGTACAGAGGAGACCTGATATAAAAAACACTGACATTTCTATCCTCTACTGTGTAATAACTAATTTCCTTATAATAGTAAATAATTTTCATTGAATCATTCCATGCACTTAAAAATCCTGCCATTTTGTGTGATCATTCTTTTGAGCTAATATGTGCCATTCAGGCAAATGTACCTTGCATGCTTTAGTATTAAATGGCTGGCAATATTCTATGTTTTTTTTGTTTGTTTTTTTAATGTTAGCAATCCCCACATGTAAACCTCTAAATATATTGTTTCATTTTCGTAATGGATCATTCATTTGGGGACTATTTTCAGTGGCAGATTAAACCACCTTTGGTCCTCAAGTCAGCATTTAGCGCAGCAGGATGGTGTATATTGGATTTAGGCATGATAAACCACAGTGCCCATGTTCATGGTAACAAAGGAACATGTCACTTGGTGCAACAGTGTGGCTCGGTGATGTGTTTTCATTTGTTGTTTTATTAGTTTGGAAACATATGCAGTACGTGTTAGTGGGATATATTCATTGTTGTTTCATTGACAATAAGAAAAACATAGACTATCTCCAGCCTGAGTCTTTAAGTTGTGAGTTTGCATTGCTTTTGTAAAATCAGACAAAATATTTTGCTTGTGCATGCTCTATTCATTCCCTATCCTGTGCTTTTAATTGAAAAACAAAACAAAAAAATCAGCATGACTACTGTAAGGGTGATTACTATAAGGATTTTAAAAACCTGTACTGCCTTACTGAAGCAAATAACTCATAGATGAGGTGGATACATATATGTTATGTGTGACTGGGTCATTTCAGATTGCCTTGGTGAACAACTTCCTCAAGTTAGGCCTAAATGAACTGAAGCTGAGGTTTCGTGAGAGGCTCACAAAGAAATTGTACGACCAGTACCTGCAGTAAGTACTAAGAACTAAAGCTCCTATCATATCATATGGGATCGTCTGATAATCATTTCATCTTTAACATTTATCATTTATCAAACAAAACTACCGAACATTATCTGGTTCCAGCTTCTCACTTGTGACAATTTACTACTTTTCTTGGTTTTATATCATTGCAAATTGAAAATCTTTGGAAAGACAAAATGAGTAGTTTAACCACATCACTTTGGGAAGTTGTGATGAGCATTTTTGTTTTCTATTCCAGTGCACTAGTATTTAGTAAAGAAACATGTTTATGCTGGGGTTAAATAATTAGTCCAGTTTACTGTGTTAGCCCCAGCGGTCATCATGGACATCTGTGTTCTCAAAGCATAATAATAAGCTCTTTTCTATGTGGACCATATGAAGTAGATTTTGAGCTGGCCGCTAACCCCGGCAAAAAGCCATTGTAGGTCTTCCCACATGACTCTTGTAATCCAGTGCTTGTGTTAATATGGCCTGGATGTGTAAGGTGAATATAGTCAGACTTGTGAAGTGATCAGTGCACCTTATCAATGTCATGTCATATCATCATCTGCTGCTTATCTGGGTCCACACCCATTTCGCGGGGGGCGACTGCCACCCAGTCCACAATGCACCGAAGTCCTACGGCACCTTCCATAGATGGTGAGCCTATGGGAGGTGGTGCCGTCCGGAGTGGGACTCAAACTGACATCCCTCAGTGATTGTGTCTCATGCTGTACCAACTGAGCTAACCGGGCGGCACCTTATCAATGTTTTACCACTAAACTCTGATGGCCTTAGTGATGTAGCATCAGAGGTTTTGGAGGAAAACCAAAAGAGCAGTGTCATTTACAGACCAAAAATCTTATTACATAATCAACATCATTAACACCAGTTTGATAAAATTTTAATCCATGGACCAAAACTTGACAGTTTCATAGTTAGATGCAGTTTAGCAGCAAATTGCAATTTGCATTGTGCTGCAACAAAATGAAACTGAATTTGTAAGACTGGCCTTATATTTTTTCTTTTTACCTGTTTGGAACCTGAGACTCTTACATGGAGATTCTCAAAGTCGCACGTAGAACCATGCGTTCTGTGTGTTTCCTGGCTTCTTTGAGTCTTCAGCCTGTGTTCTCCCTCTTCAGAGGTTTCACCTACTACAAAATGGGAAACCTGGACAACAGGATAGCCAATGCAGATCAGCTACTGACACAAGATGTGGAGAAATTCTGCAACAGTGTGGTGGACCTTTACTCCAACCTGAGCAAGGTACCGTACTTTGTTTACTGTCAGGTGCAAAATGCTCTAAAATCTTTTATTATACACAGGAAAATTGAGGATTAATAGATATGGGTGCTGTGTAAGTGTTTGTCGTAGAATGAAAGGAGCATCACCTCTCAAGCTCTGTATGCCATGCAGATTACCATTTACTGCACCATGTATGATAGCCTCCTATGCCTCAGCAGTATCACACATTCAAGATTGGACCAATAAAAATAAATAAATAAATCCTCCATAGACTAGGAATTTTTTTTGTGTTTAAACTGTTAGAAAATTTAATTTTAAGACAGTACAGTACCCCAGCAATTTTTGATGGCCCAGGATTACTTCTACCTGATAATCTAATCTGAAGATCTGCCCTGTTTGGAACAAGGGATATTACAAGCAAAATATTAAACTGGGTTTGAACAGTTCTTTCAGTTATTATCTATTAGTATTATTTACAGGTTTGCCTTGCCTCTGTCTGCCCTGTAGCCTCTGTTGGATATTGGTCTGTACATCTTCAAGCTGACAAGTGCCATTGGTGCTCAGGTAAGCAGCTTTTCCAAGAAACTATACCTTCTTAAATAAGAACCACTCTGAGACATAATGGTTCTGGTTGTCATGTTTTTTTTCCTATCTATCTATCTATCTATCTATTTTTTTTTTAACACATACTGGATTATAAATAAAACCTTTTGCCATGTTGGAAAATTCAAACTTGCATTCATAGTGCCATCCATAAATGTCATCTCCCATACACCTTTTTCACTTCACAATGCAGCCCCATATCAGCACACTCTCACCTCCATGTCTAAAGGTCAGCCCATGAAGTCACTGTGGGAGTCCTGGCCAGGACTCTGGACTCTGTATGATCCACACAAATTTATTTATGAATATCAATAGGTTGTGCTATTGATATTCTAGTTCAGTAGCTTACATTGATGCTCTTGTACCCTCTTCCATATTTATGCAGTCTTACAGTCTGGTTTCTTACTTGTTCAGGTACTTCCTTACCACGTGGAGCCATGTTGCATTACAGACAATTCCAAAATTGAGGAGGCGGTGGTGTTTCTTTTTTTTTTTTTTATCTTGCTCATGCAGTTAGTCTGGTGTCTTAAATCTCAACAAAGTTCACAGTTGAACTCCAGAACACCAGCAGTCAGCTAGCTAGGGGAGAATTTGGGGTTTCTGTTTGATGCTGTGACAGTGTGAGTGTTTTCTAAACTTTAAATTAGCAATCACCTGAATCTGAACTGGAGATAAAATGTATTCTATGTTACCATGGTCTTTTCTACAAACATCCTACAGTCTGAGTGCCAAACAGGAAGTGACTTCATTGTGTTCCCCTCCCCTCACCTACCTAGGGCCCAGCCAGCATGATGGCCTACCTGCTGATCTCAGGTCTGTTCCTGACCAGACTGAGGAGACCAATAGGCAAGATGACAGTCACAGAGCAGCGCTACGAGGGAGAGTACCGCTATGTCAACTCCCGCCTCATCACCAACAGGTAAACCCAGAAGTAACTACTCAAACTCTACTACTGTATGTGTTAGCTATTATATGTTGATATTTTTTTCTTTTTCTTTAGTGAGGAGATTGCCTTCTACAATGGGAATATGAGGGAAAAGCAAACCATCCACACCACATTCAAGAAACTGGTGGGTAACAGTTTGCCACTGTTTCTTTAAACTAGCAATGCCCTGAATTTAAACAGCATATATATATATATACATATATATATATATATATATATATATATATATATATATATATATATATATATATATATATATATATATATAGATATAGATATAGATATAGATAGATAGATAGATAGATATAGATAGATATATATAGAGATATATAGATATATCGATACATATACATATATAGATAGGTAGATATATCTGCTGTTTAAAAAGTTTTTTTTCTTATATATATAGTAGCTCTGGCTGCACCGACTATATGAGGGGAAAAAAAGCACTGTGTTGTACAGAGAAACATCAAGTGCATAGGTGCTCAAGAAAAAAACTTTTTAATAAGGGTAGATATACTTGGAGGGTATGCTCAAATAAATTCTACACAGTATAAACAAGGTTTTGTGCTAGTGCTCATTACTGTGTTTTCCTAACATAAGAATGTGAACATTTATTTCATCTTCCAGGTGGACCACTTACATAACTTCATCTTCTTTCGCTTCTCCATGGGCTTTGTGGACAGCCTAATTGCCAAGTGTAAGTAGATATATTTCTTATGTTCATTGACAACGTGTAGGGCGTATCTTTGAAATGTATTTAATTTACCTTGCTGGGCCAAATGTGAGTTGTAAAAAGAATATCATCATACATCAACATGTATGTGAAATTCAGTAGAATCTGTGCGAATAGAGAAACACTGAGATGAATATATTAATAAACTATATTAACAATAGGCCCGTATTACTTTTTACATAATCTAAAAAAAAAAAAATTGCTCAGAAATCCGAGTTGTTAGGTGTCTTCACTCTCTGTTCCTTATATGTGAACATGCGGTTCCTCTGCAGATTTGGCTACTGTCGTGGGCTACCTGGTGGTTAGCCGGCCATTCTTAAACCTGTCCCACCCCCGACACCTGCACAGCACACACTCCGAGTTGCTGGAGGTCAGGAAAGAGCACACACATACACACACACACACACACAGGACCTCATGTCAACCTAAGTAAGATAATGTAGATTCACCTGCTATGTCACATGGTTAATGGTAGCAAATTAAAACCTGAAATTTAAAAATATGCATACCTAGTTTGTGGAAAACGGTACGGGTTGTGTCCCTTTTGGTTTTAACTTTTAAGTATCTACAAGTCAATTTTTGTACTGTATTGGAATGAATGGAAGCATTTACTGATGTGATTGAACCCATGTGGCCTGCAGGACTACTACCAGAGTGGGAGAATGCTTCTGAGAATGTCACAGGCCCTGGGCAGGATAGTACTGGCTGGCCGAGAGATGACCCGCCTCTCAGGGTGAGTGTTATAGTATTAAAAAGGTGAACTTAAAAAATTTATAAAAAGTGATTAAAAGAAATCACAAAAAGTCCAGAGTCTGAACATCCTGATGTGCTCTTTCATACATTCATCTCGGTTTCTCGCTATGGGGGAATGCCCTCTGAGTGTTACCCCATCAAAGGGGTTGAGGCAGCATTGCTCAGCATTCAAATTCCTCATCTCACTTACATTCTTCTGTCTTTCTAATGTGAGCACCTAGTTTTCCAGATAGGTGCCATCTAGATCCCAACTTAGCGAGCTAACACTGGATGCTAGCATGACTTCTGTTTGTCAGTGATTTACAGCCTGCTCTTCACTATAGAGTGGGCATGGAGAGAGCATGTTAGCTGTCACCACACAACTAACAGCTTTAGCCTCCATTAATGGCCACCAAGCCAGGTAGCACAGGTGCTAGTCATCACATTAGCTAGGTCCTCATAGCATATCACAGCTGCCTGACCCCATTAAAAGTTTTTGCAGAGACTTTGCTCTCTCGCCAACCCAAGCTAGCTACACCAAGCTTCAGTCACAGTCACACTGCCCATTAGTTGAGTTTTGACTCTATTGTTTATTTAATTTATTCCTTGCTATCTATTTATTCTATGCTATTATTGTGTTGTGTGTAAACTGTTCACGTGCCTTGAATTGCCCCCAGGGGACAAATAAAGTTCTTTGATTGATTGATTGGTTGGTTGGTTGGTTGGTTGGTTGATTGATTGATTGATTGATTGATTGCTTGAAAGGCCTGTCATGGATAGCAGGAGCAACTGATATGGCGGACACTGGCAAAGGACTAGCCAGGCTCCATGCTTTACACCAGGGAAAAGGCATCTTCCTGGGCTCCATTAAAGGGTGTCACTATCGAAAAGATATGTGCAGCAGCAAGCTGGGCTTCACCTTTGGATTTGGATGTGGATGTTACTGTGTTATCCATGGCGCAGACCATCATGAGGGTGTGCTCACTTTGCCATCAGACCTCCTAGATTGTAAAGATAAGCTTGTGTGGCAATACGGGAGCCTGCACACAGTGAGACACCGAGATGAATGTCTGCCTCCTTGTGTAAAGCAAAGAAGAGGTAGACTTATCTTGAATGACAAGTGACTCAGTGTCGGCCCTTTTCATAGGGGAGGAGTGAGCTCCGCCTTGATGCAAGGATTATGACTATCAGTCAGTGCTGGCTGGAAAACTTCCTTCAGATTAGATTAATCTTGAATTTTTTACTTCTGTTATATGTTGTTACAGCCTTGAGATGATTTTAGTATAGGGGTGTGCGATATGACGATATTAGATCGTGAAGACGATATTGATGTTGACGATCTGCCAGAGGAGAGAGATCGTATTATCGTCTATAGGGCACGTTCTATTAATTGCAGCTCTATGCTTGCGCACAGAAGCACGAGAAGCCAACCAATCATGGCGAAGTACAAGCAGTGCAAATTTTTTTATTTATTTTACTAGCCTCGCTGTTTTAGTTAAGGTGTAGCGCGTAGCCATGGCCAGCAACGAAAGTGAAAGCTTGGAGTTGGTCCCCAAAAAGAACTCCACTTCAGTCGTATGGACAGTGTTGCGGAGTAACGGAATACATGTACCGCCGTTACGTATTCAGAATACGTAACGCCGTTTCTGTCTTGGCCAACGCATTCCTCTCCCGGCTCTGTTTTGCCGGCTGCGACTCAAGCTCTCGCTCCTGCTGCTCCTCGTTCGACTCCATTCTGACCGACTGATCAGGTGAATAGCTCGTTTATTTCCGTTTGTTTTCGTGGAGCTGGGGCTTCTGGGAAACGCATCCGGTTGCCTTCGTTCATTTAGAGAATACATATCAACTCGTGAAACAGAGAAGTCACGTAATCCATTGATTTCAACAATGTAACTGTATTCTGAATACTATCTATTTAAACTGTAACTGTAATGGAATACAGTTACTCAGAATTTGTATTCTAAATACGTAACGCCGTTACATGTATTCCGTTACTCCCCAACACTACGTATGGAACTGGTTTGGGTTTTCTTCAAACGACAAAGCGCAAACACAACGAACCTCTTTAACCACCTGAAGAGGCAGCATCTGAAACAATTTGCTGAGAGCCAAGCAGCGAGGCAAACAGCACATCAGCCAGTGGTAACGGCTAAAGACATTACACAGAAACAACCAGCTATAACACAAGCCTTTGATAAAAGCACGCCATATGAGAGAAGTAGCAAACGGTGGAAAGAGGTGACTTTTTTTGCCTTTATATCTAAGTTTTTACAAAGAAAATAGTTTGGTTCTAAATTAACTGTAAAAATGAACTGTGATAAAATCGTGATCGTGATTTTACCATTAAAAAATCGTGATGTGATATTTTTGCCATATCGCCCACCCCTATTTTAGTATTAGCTTTAATTCTCATCGCCTGGCTACAAAGTACATAATTCATAATACATGTTGTGTGCATCTTGGCCGGTAAAGGTTAAAGTGAAAAAGATGTTTGAAGGTCATGACTTTCTCAAACCTGATGGAGCTTTCTATACTGTCCTAACTGGCAGAATACAGAGTTGCAAAATAGAGGTCTAGTTAGTGTGTTTGAGAGGTCAAAACTTCTTGTACTAACCTTATTGAACCAAATGAAGCATGCAACCAGAAATGTGTTGGTCTCACAATAAGTCGATGTTATACTACAAATACCGGTGGACTGCACCTACTTAAGAGATCAATATCAGTTATCTCTTCCAAAAAACATTTACAAGAACCACAATATCAAATAACATTATCAAATAGAAACAAACTTACTTTAAAAACACATTTTTCTTTTAAACAAAGAACTTATACAGCTGCTTCCCCCAAAAAGAGACAAAACACCCCTCCCACTCTTTCACATTTGCTGTCTTCCCCATGAAACCCCTGTTTAACCAAATTGACTGCTCCAGCTTGAGTTTGGCTGGAGGAAGAAGTGCAACAAAGGAGACGGGTGAACACAATTTAAATTCAGTAAATCAATACACAGCTACAATGTCTTTTCCCTTCTTTCAACCCCCCACTCCAAATGTGCGTATTACATACGTCACTATCAGCACTTGCACACTAGGACAATAAACATTTTGATAACAATCTTCATAAGGAGGCTACTGAAGCATGTGTATGTGTAGTGCATTTACCTTACTTTAGGGCACGGGGCTTCCCTGTGACAGTGACCTATTGTTGCTTCTGACTTTTTCTCTGCCATCAGTCATGTTAACATGTAAATACAGCTGATTTCACAGCACAATTACTGTAATTATCCAAATGAGACAGAGCTTTGATATGTTCTGATGAATTCAAATGCATATCTGATTTTTTTTCTTTTGTATATTGCCACAGATTCACAGCTCGTATCACTGAACTTATGAAAGTCCTCAAAGAGCTGAATGCTGGCAGATATGAACGCACCATGGTCTCCCAGCAGGAGAAGGGTATACATGAAACCTCATCATGAAGAAATTTGTAATAGAAATGACATTTCATCTCTTGATAACTAGAGCTGTGCAACTAAACAGCTTAACTGATTTTTGTTTTATTCCATGCACCTTAGAATCAGACAATGCAGAGAAACTTGTACTGGTGCCTGGAAGTGGTCAAATTATCAACAGAGATAACATCATCAAGTAAGTGTCTTTTTTGGCACATGAATGTATCAGCATTCTATTCTGTTCTTTTCCTGAACTTAGCTCTAATTTATTTTTAATTTTTTTTGGGGGGTGGGCGCAGATTTGACCATACCCCACTAGCAACACCCAATGGAGACATCTTGATAAGAGACCTCACATTTGAAGTAAAGCTCTCATCTTTCATTGCCATATCTTGACTAGAAAGGATAACTGGGATTTATTGAATTAGTGATTAGAAGTAATTAATTTTTTGAAATACAGATATATTCAAGATTTTGCATTTCTCTGTGATTTTGTACTCAAACATGTTATTGTTTGTCCATCCTCTGAAGGTAAGGTCTGGCACCAATGTTCTTGTGTGTGGACCAAATGGCTGTGGAAAGAGCTCTCTTTTCAGAGTGCTTGGAGAGGTAAGAAACCTTACAATTAATGGTAGAAACTAGACAGCACAGTTAAATCTGTTTGTTCAGTTCAGTAGTTCAGTTCATGTATGTCTTTATAAATATAAAGCAGTTATATGTTTTTTAAAGCTCTGGCCACTGTTTGGGGGAAACCTGACAAAACCTGAGAGAGGGAAACTCTTCTATGTTCCACAGGTAACAATCTTTTTCTGTTCCACTACTAACACCTAAAAAAAAAAAAACTCGCTCAGTACCAGCTATGTCCCAGCTCCAGGTTTTAGCAACAACCAAGAGCCTCAGGCTCCAGTTACTTTACTCATGTGTTGAAAAATACATTTATAAATAAACAAAATGTAGTGTTTAGGTGACAGTTCAAAGGCAGTTACATCAAACACTACTGCCATGAATAAAGCTATAAGTTTTAAGGTATACTTGTACTGAATGTTTAGGGGTAGTATCTATTGCAGTTCAAACATGCAAAGTTCAATGACTCCAACTGATTTTTAGAAACTACAAAAACTAAAATGTTATTATGGAAGTTGAAGTTTCAGTTTGCTGACTACGCTGTTTTTTTCTAGAGACCCTACATGACTCTGGGTTCTCTGAGGGATCAAGTCATTTATCCTGACACCTACGAAGAGCAGAGGAGGAAAGGCATCTCTGATCAGGTGGCCACATCACCCACCCTCTAGTACACTTCACACTTTCACCTCCATTACTGTGTTTCTAATTACACTCATTATCTTGTCTGTGTGTCCAGGTGTTGAAGGAGCACCTGGACAATGTTCAGCTGGGTCACATTCTGGAAAGGGAGGGCAGCTGGGACTCTGTCCAAGACTGGATGGATGTCCTCAGTGGAGGAGAGAAGCAGAGGATGGCTGTAAGGATTCACTCACTCCCTGTCAACAGGGGTGCCTGAAACATGACACTTTGATTGATTTACAAAACTAAAAAGACAAGACATAGCGCCCATTTATTAACCCTCATGTTTTATGACTGCATGAGAAAAAACCTACACTGTCATGCAGCGAACATGCAAACTCCACATGTTTGTATGTTTGTATGTTCCCTGTTTCTCTGTTTGGTTTGGTTCGAACCAAACCAAACCACTGAAACAAAACTTAAATCCAATACAATGAGCTCCTAAGGATCAGAAGTGTAAAATCGTTTCTTTAATATTATCATTACTATTATTGTTGTTGTTTAATGAAGAGGCTGGGGATTAGTCGTTACAAGATGTGTGTGTTTGAAGCGAGGCCTCTTCCACTCATGTGAAAGGACACTGTGGCCCATCACTTAAGCCCATCATCATCCAGTTTATAAAGTTTACTGGTAAAATCTTTTCAGATGTGACAGTTTAACAAGATTAAATTCTGTGGGCTCTTTCATCCATCAGAACAGGTTGGGCTTTATACATAGGTTATTTCCACTTTCCGTTTGGTAACAATTCTGTGTTAGCAAATGATTAGCGTGTGAATGTTTCTGTCTTATGTGTGTAGATGGCCAGACTGTTCTACCATAAGCCCCAGTTTGCCATTCTGGATGAGTGCACCAGTGCCGTGAGTGTGGATGTGGAGGATTACATCTACAGCCACTGCAGGACGGTACGATCCAAAAATGCATCATACACACAAATACACGTCAACTGCCAGCTGATGTACTGAGCTCTTTGTAGCTCTCACATCTGCAGTCACTCTGACATGCAGTATATGGACCTATCAGTGACTGGTGGTGTGAAGGCATTCAGCCTCTGTAAAAGTTAGTCTGTAAGTATGTTTTATTTAAGCGTATTACTGGTAAGTGCTATAATTTTTATCAAAGCGTGTGTAAAACAATCAAAAATAAAAATCCTGACAGTTTCTACAGGGGGAGTAACTCATGATATTTCGACAATGGGAAAAAAAGGCATCAAGAATAACTGGTAAATATTTCACAATGTGCTCAAAGAAACAGTCTACAGTGTTGTAAAACATGAGGGGAATGCAGAAATGAGCAAGAGCATGCTAACATCCAGAAGGCTGTTTTCTTAAATCCCTTGCCCATCTTGAACCTTTAAACCCCTCCATCTCTCACTGGAGAAGATACATCTCTTTCCAGGCTTTTAGCTCCTGACCATTTGTAATTGCCAGACTTTCCTGTTTTATTAAGTGCTGTAAAGCAGTCCATCAAATATTATTGTGCACAGTTCAACCTGGTGATACACAAGCAATGTCATGTAGAGGCCAGACACTGGACTTTTTTTGTAAGAATCCTTGGTTGTGAAAATTAAAATATCTCAAGATTACTTTAGTAAAATCCTGTTTGATGTTTCAGTGACTTACATCCTGGAGATGTGGGTAGTTTTTTTTTTGAAGGTTTTCAACTTGTTGATCTGGTATGGAGTCCAATACTAGTTGTGTTTTCTTTGATTCACAGGTGGGAATCACCTTGTTCACAGTGTCCCACAGGAAGTCTCTGTGGAAGCACCACGAGGTAAGTACCAAATGTTATCCATGTTCTGATGACTTCAAATGATGATGACTGATAACTCTTATTCACACAGCCACCTTTACTGCGTTCACTGAAGTTACTTTTGTCACAAAGGTTTCCTTTTTGTGTAGTTTAAAGTGTCTTTCTATTTTTGTTTGTTTTTTAATTCTTGCTTCTTTGTCTCACATTGCACATAATTGTCAGACACCAATATACATTAGATTACAGCAGGGATTCCTGCGAACTGTCTGTGAATATTTTTATTGAATTGTCCATTTAGTAGCCCCACATTTCCAACCTCGTTTTTCTGGTTCAAGCAGAAGACGTTTTTCCACTACATCATTGTACATAGAACAGCACAAGGTGATGTGTGTTTACAAGCCTAGTCTCTAGTGTCAAAATGACATAAAGTCCAGAGGGTATGTATTTTGTATTTTATTTCAGCACATTCAATTTGAAATAAAAATAATGGATACTACATGTGCCAACTTTCAGCTTTAATTTGACTAGATTTACATCTGTATTGAGAGAACTGTGTGAGACATAGCCCTTTTAACGCATGGTGCCCAAGGTTTAGGGATTCAAAAGTAATTGAACACTTAGCTATCTGGGCTGCTGTATGTTGTTTCATTGATATGCACAAAATAACTCAGAGTTGAGTGAGAGTTGCCAGTTAGGAAGAGGTGTAGTTTTTCTGTCAATATGAGAAGTAAAGAGGTAGACCATACAACTGAAGAAGGTAACAATGACTACACAAGACTAAAGGAAGAGAGTCCAGAACAGTAAGGTGATAGTGACTGCAGTGAAGACTTGTGGGCACATCACAAGTTAAGATAGGAAGCATCTAGTGATATCTATGGGTCAGAGACATCAGGAATTGGCTGCAAAGGATTTACTGCAAAATATTAAATATGCTGATTTTGTTTGGCTTCATGATCATCTATCAGGTTGCTTTTGAACTTGTAAACCTGGGCCACTGTATTTAAAGGGCTATATCTCCCACATAATTCCTTTATATATGTCCACTTACTAAGATTAAAGCTTAGACTTGCCACTTTAATGAATTATCCATTATTTTATTTCAAATTGAATGTGCTGAAGGACAGAGCCTGAAAAAAAACGTTCAATTGTCCAGTTTAGGTCTGGTACTGTTATAGTATATACTGATATAGTACATATGTGTCAGTGATTACATGCAGGGTGAAAAGCTTTGTCATTGCTTTGTCATAGTGTTGTAATCAGTTCAGCAACAATTTTTGTTTCTTTTGTAAATCAGGCAGCCTGACACATTTATATGCGTTGACAAATTTCACTATCTGTGTCAGCCAGTTTGTACTAGAACTTATTACTAGGCTTTTCACCGTAACTACTTTTGTTAGACAATATATTATCATGGAAATAATTGCGATAAAGATATTATTGTCATTTTAAGACCATTTTATGCCACTGATATAATGATAATTTAATAGCATAATAATGCAAGTACACCCTTTCAAAGAGCAATAAACTTTTAATTCCTTAGAATATTCAGATATTGGACTTAGAATGTGAAGAAAAAAATTTAAATATCTAAACTAAATAAAACATAAATAATAGTAATAAAACAAGCTTGACATAGGTTGAGACTTTACTTGTGATGGTGGGTGGTGCAGCATGTGACCAATGTGCATTCAGAGCAGTTTAGGGGGGAAGAGTGTAACCCAGGTTATTTTCTGTAGCTACAAATTCTCAGATGTAGCCTGTCGGTAGACACTACTATTACCAGTGTCTCATCCTAGACAATAGGACAGAAGCAACGTGACCAGAAATGACAGCAAAATGTGTCTCAGCATATTTTCTTTTCTCTTCTTTGACTTAAGTCTTATAACGGCAGTCAAAACCCTGCTGTTTATCTTGGCGTCATGTTGGCTGAAATGTTGGTGACATACGAATGTACATAAACACGCATGTGAACTCCACAGGCAGTATCGAGGTGGTGACCATATAGTCGATAATGTAATAATTGTGACAGGCCTAGTTAGTATAATGTTGGCTTTGGATGTCTTCCTTGTTTCTTACCGACTTTCTATTTTTTATTGTTTCATCCCTGTCATAAAGTATTATCTCCACATGGATGGGAGAGGAAACTACGAGTTCAAGCCCATCACAGAGGAAACTGTGGAGTTTGGCTCATAACTGACTGCTGATATTAGCCACAAATGCACTACTCTTGATGAAACCAGTCCGTTAATTATTTCCACTAAGACAGAAGATATAGCTAAATCTAGAAAATAATGTTTTAATCATTTGTAACTCTCAGCCTTTTTTCTAATTTAAAGCATCTCTTTTGTCCTGTGTAATCATTAATTTGTTCAGTGTGATTATAAAACACCTGTAATTTATATTGCCATGGTCTAGATTGTGTACACACACTGAAGATGACTGAGCGAAGGTGGAAGTAAACCATACTGTTTTTTTAGCCATCTCTGCACATGCACTAATATCTCACAGCAGTAATATAGCTAGATACCATAGTGGTCTTTCTGGCATCATGTTCCACAGTAAATGGTGTCCCATTGACCCAGCTGTTTGACATGAATGTTTTTTTAGGTGCTTTTACTGTAGCATGGCAGCAAGCCTCTTGAGTAAACTCTGGTGGAAGGCCAGCTCTTTTCTGTCTTACTTCTTCTGATTCATGGCCATCCTACCTACATATCACTGTCCTGGATGGCTGTTGGAGGGAACAGGAACCTTACACTGCCCCCCAGGACCTTTGAAAATTTTAATTCATCAGAGGGAAGTCTGTGTCCCAAGACACTTCTCGTAAGACAAAGTATGACAAAACATGACTTCGCCTGATGGAGATTTCCAATTAAGACAGTACAACCCATGTTTAATCAAATCATGGTGCAGAATTTATTTCTGCTCATAAATTGGAGTGCTGCTGTCACTGTGTTGGCACTGGGGTGAGCATATATATTAACAGACTGTTGCTAGGGAGACCTCTGCCACTAGTGGCAGCACTCAACTCAAGTCACTTTGTATTTTGAACATTCCTCCTGTAATAAATTTTGTGCCTAAAACTTTAGTGTGCAATTGTCATCAAAGACCCTGATATGTAGTGTGACGATTCTGCATCAGGAGTGGACGTGAGGCCCTGTCACACCAGCATTAAAATATTTTAGAACAAAAATGTTTGGCTCAAAGGCTTACTGCAAAGGAATCGCTGCAATTAGTCGATTCTCTTAAGAGGGGAAATTGTAGTTTAATTTTGTTCAGTGCTGAGATGTGAATTGCCATTGGCCAAACTATGGTGGAAGTGGTAACTATTTTGGGAATGGAATGTCAGAGTATTAAAAATGTACGAAGCTTTTATATTACCATGTTTGTTCATCCTGTTTTATAGAACCTTGGTCCACAAAGGGACACAGTGTGATCTGCTGTCAGAGGGCAGTAGTCATTTCCAAAAGCTCATTGAAATGAAAACTCTTGTTTTTATGAGAGCAGGTGAATGAATTTTGCAGTTCCACTCTCTGATCTGAGATTTAGGCTGCAAAATCATGGGCTGATTAATTACAAAACAGTTAATATTAATGAACAAACATAGCTAGAAGGGCTCTAATAAAGAACATCACTTCAGAGTTTATTTTCTATTCAGTTGATAAATTTGTTCTCCATCGCATTTTGCCTTTTTTTCTGCTTGGTCTATCCTTCACTTTCTCGGACTGCATTTGACTTCTTTTCCATTGGTTGATCATGTTACCTGAAATTTGAAGACATGGGATCCATACTCACCCATTCTATTTATGTCTACTATAATCTTATAATCTTATTGTAACCTTTTCCACTCATGGAATTCTGTTAAAATTTAACATATATTTCTTGGGTGGTAGGATTAAAATTTTTCTTGAATTTCGGCTAATTATGTTAATAACTGATTTTACATGAGCTCTATGAAGCTGGGGACTGGGCCTAAAGTGTAATGATGGCTTCTCTCCATACAACACTGATACATGCAAACATGATCCTTCCCCAACCCCCCCCCCCCCTGCCATTACTCAGCACGTCTCTGACCTGTCACTCAATATACTGTAATTTGAAAATGTATAGAAGGAGCTTCAGCTGTACCCATGGTTTTATATGGATAATAAGCATCATGCAAAATTATGATCATTAAAAAAATGTAGGAGTAAAGAATTTTCATAGTGGTCTTTTTTTCTTTTTTGTGTGTCAGTGGTTTATGTGTGAGACAGAGAGTTAAAAAGTCATTGATTGACTTGATTAAAGTGTTGGTTGCTTATGGTCTAATGGATTACACTGTATATGAAAATCAATCTCCAGGAATCTGGTCTTCTCACAAAGCCCGATCAGAGAATGGTGCCACAGGAAAGGTCATGGGCTCATAAAAATCAAGAAAGGGGTTCACACACTTGGTAAAAAATTAATGTGCTCAGCAAATTGTAATGAAATCTGCAGGTTTCAGGCCCTGCAAACACAGGATACACCCACACAGATGTTCTTTCTCACTTTGATCTAGCTTTAGACCTCTTCTCAGAGCAGAAACACATGGAAAGCAGTTCCATCGTAAACTGCTAACACCTGCGCAACTCTGGCACCAGTGGGAGGATCAATGTAAGTTCAGTTACTACTGAGTCCACCATTGTTTCTGTTTGGGTTCACCGTGATGCAGCTTAGGGCAGGAAATCTCTGATAAACAGGGACCAGTTCAGAGTGTTGTCAAATAATAATATCCAAATCACCCAGCTTGTTGAATTCTGAATATTTCTGCCTTCTGGAGTGGGCAGGCTTGTATAGACTGTGATTGACTGACATGTGAGAAGATCTTTTGTGGCACGTGCAGAATCAAAAACTGGCAATTGCCGCACTATGCATGCTGGTTAGATTTATGTCCGTGTTTTTCCCAACGTGCTATGATGTGATGCAAATGTACCCAGTTGCTCTCTCCAAAGCCCCAGGAATAGTGTTCAGTTGTGATGGTGCAGTCAGCCCAAGACCCAATCCCAATGTCTCCCCCAAGGCCTATGCCCTGAACCCTTAAAGAAATAATTGACATCAACTGGTAATTGATTAAGTGCAAGAGGCTACAAGGGCTCCAGATGGTATAAAAAGGAATGGGATTGCATTATATCATGTTTTGTAAAAGTGTGGGTTTAGTACTTTTTATTTCACATTTTCTACTTTTTTATGGCCAACTTCAAGAGTTGGACCTAAGGACCTAAGAAAAGGGCTACACAGGCACTTCTTGCATTAATGTGTAATAACGTATAATGATGTTTGTATACCTAACTGTTTAAGACCTATCCGACTGAGAATAATCCTCTTGATGTTTGAGTACCCAGAACACAAACAAATATAAAATAGACACAACAGTATTCGGTACTATACGAGGCTTCTTCATATATAAAATTGGCACAGCAGTACACTGCAAGGCCTATTCAAATACAAAGTAGATGTTTACAGCACCACAGGAAGTGACACAGACAAGTGTCAAGATGCCTTAAACATGGAATTAAACAACTTATTAATCTAACATTCTGACTTATTTCTTCATAACCAAAATTTGAGTAAATAAAGACTAATTATGGATGTTTCACTCACCAGTCCCTGTTCAGCCTGCTGTAGTTTAGTGTAGATCATTTGTGTAGATCAATTAATGAGAACTGTTTAACAGGTTAACAGCCTTTGTACATCACAGTCCCTTTTTAAAACATGCAACCTTACCATGCACCAGGATGGACTCATGAGGAACTCAAAAATTTACAAAGGTGGATGCTGTCACCGCTTATACAAGATCTGTCCAATAAGTAGGTGTTAAATCACGTAAAAACTGTCCCGGAGATACCAACCCAGTGCTTCAGTTAGAATACTGTGGTCCACTCTCATGGCTGCAGACAAATCTGATAATATGAGAACAGAGCACTCACCTTTGTCCACTGTGCTGTGGAACTGTGTCTAAAGCCTGACCAAAACCTTTCATAAAATTGTTTTCCTTTTAGGGCTTTTTTGGTCCAGCTTTAAAATCTTAAAGTTTTTTAAGCTGCACTAAAATTATAATCACCCAGAAACATTCACATAATCTGACAAACAATATGACATCATGTTCCATCAGTGCAACCAATCATAGCATGAGAAATGCTTATTTATCGATCAGTGTCTTATGTCGACAAAGCTTTGCAGTTTTGCAAAGCTTGTTTTGTTTTGATTATTACAGTATATATATGTCACTGATTGACAACGACTGATAATTTGACAGTGCCGTGTATTTCATTCTGTGCTGAGCATAAATCCACAATGTGTAAAATTTGAATGTAAGGACAGAGATCACAGTCTCTGTTCTTCGGCCTCAACCATCAAAAACTGCAGTAAACCTCATGGAAGTTAATTGCCAGTGGTTCTCATGATACCTTGATGTGGACCAACAAACCAACATTTTGTAGCTGAACTAAAACAATAAAGCCACAGTGACTAGACATGTAAGGAATAAGCATTTCTTTGTTGCATTGATGCATTTCTGCTGATTCAGTTCATCAGTCTGTTAAAAGAAGTAAGTGCTCTGGCTTTGACAATAATCAATATGAAACATTAAAATACAATCTGGGAAATTGTTTCACTTTAGCCTTTATTTAGTTCATCTAAATAAAGGCTTTAACAGAGAGAATACAATGTCAATATATGAAAACACTACACATGTACAGGTAGTGTTAAAGAGAACCTTGTGATTTGTACACATCTCTACGTCCTACCAGCTTGTCACAGCTGTCACATGACTAGCAGTGACAAGTGCAATCAATGAGTCATGTACTTTGAGTTCTGATCAGCAGATATCCTGTTTTTCTTGCCTGTTCTGCTACAGGAAGTCATACTATTAACCGCTGAAAAGTTTGTTTCACTTTTAAACAGAGTGAAAACAAATAAGACTCGTGTTCTATCAGGCTGAAGAGTTATGGACAGACTACAGTTTTTGCTGTTGGTGTTCTGCTTCGGAAACTACTGGCATCTGCTCCAAACTCTTGATCAAGGTACTGTACAGTCTGCTCATGACACAGGAGACATGGTTAACCTGATCTGTTATTAAGTAAGTTTGTGACCCTGTAGATTGACATCATCAAACAAACGAGAAGTCATGTTCCTCATAAATTACCTAAATGATTAATGTCTGTATTTTAGCCCCAATAACTGATTGCTATACGAACTGCCAGGTTCTGTTCTGTTTGTCCTTGTTTCCCTACATGTCAGAATATTTCCATACATTAGAAATATTTTTATCATTTTAATATTTTTAACCAAGATGGCATGCTTAAAATGGAACCTGTAAGAGAGGAAGTGACAGAAGACCGTTTTGATTCCCCACAGCTGCTCTGCGTTTTGTGGTGCTCGCTGACTGGGGTGGTGTTCCTCTCCCTCCATACTACACTCCTCATGAGGAGGCTGTCGCTGCAGAGGTGGACAAGCTGGTCCGGAATGAAGGAGTGGACTTTGTCCTCAGCCTCGGAGATCACTTCTACTTCAGTGGTGTCAAGAATGTAGAAGACTCCCGCTTCAAGGTCAGCTCACAAAGCAAACACACAGGGAATTAGTCACATGTATTTGATTGATGAAACTCATAGAGTATTAGTTCATAGCTTGTTCTTTTATCTCATGCACATTTGTCCACAGCTGTTAACACATCATGTAATCTGTTGGGAATAATTTTCTCAACTTGGAGCAGCAAACTTTGTATGAGAGGCATTTCTTTCTCTGTTAGCAGTGCTTTATATCCTTCAGGGTTCAGCCTAAATGTCTTCACAGATCCACTTGGTTCCTAGTAAGCTAATGCTAACAAAACTGAGCCCCTAACACCATGTATAAGCTTTGGTGTTACATTTCAGTCACAGTGGTAAGCATTCTTTCGTCTAACATATAAACTAAAGTGATATTTAAAAAACTGCGAAAGTGGTTTCACAAAACTCTTCTTGTCAGTGTTCCAAACTGAAGCTTCTTGATTTACTCCCTAGTTGTCTCAAGAGTAGGCCGCTAAAAGTGTGACCCTTTTCCAAGTAGTACACCAGCAGGACTCCTTTTGCATCCTGTCACGGAGGCTGTCACTTTGCTTGCAGATCTCACCGATTTTGCTTTCATGGTAACCACTGTTTTGACAGTTGTATGGTCTCTGGTTGGTAGTGGTGGACAGAGGTCTCATCCCTCGTTATGAATTACTGGAAAGATTGTCCCTTGACATGTGGCGCTGAATGCACTTCTGTTCATGCCCAATCAGCTTGACATCTTGGTCAAGGTGATAAGCCCTTGAGACAGAGGTAGCAGATGACTACACGAAGGCCAATGTCCATTTTTCTCAGACAGTGCTGACTTGCAATCACCTGAAACAGAAACACCACTGAAGGTGTTAACTGCAAACACTCTGAATAATCACTCAAAGAGTTGAACTGCACGTGTAACAAGAGCGATATAACTAATTTCTTTCTACCTTAGGCCAAAAATTCAATCACCCCTCATGTTTCCAGAATCCTGGAAAGACTCATCAAACCACCTGGATGAAAATTAACTAATTAAATAAATAAAATAAAATCTGCATAATAGAAAATATTTTTCAGTCATTTCCCAGGATGCAACTCTTTCTGAATCCTAGTAGCCACCCACTACCAACTTTGTTCAAATTAGAGCTGCAACTTGGGTAATAAGTTAAAAAGCAGTTGTAAAATTTTTGTTGCAGTGTTATATTCATTCTTTTCAGATCTGGTTGGATGTGTCCCACTCACCACAGACTTTTGTTAAAGTGCTTCAACAAGAATTTATAGCAAATAATCTTTTAACATAGGATATATATATTTTATCTAAAGAAATTGGCAAGCAAATCTAAGGTAAACAGAGGATTTTAGAGGTTAAGGCTGGAGTTTTAGGTTTGTAGTTGACATTGGGTGTGTTTCAATTATTTTAGTTATTTACTTTTTAAAACCTCAGAAATCTGATCAGAGTAAGAAAAGTTACACGTCTGTTGTGGTGTCTTGGCGACTACCAATCCCTTCCATGCTGGGAGTGCAGCATGATTACCGAACTCTTGATCAAAGTCAAAACAAGTCAAAGCAAATATCATTTTGCCAGTTACAGTGAATTATACATTTACAGTGAATAACAAATATGCTCCCATCTGCAGCACACATTTGAAAGCGTCTTCTCTCAGCCCTCACTGCTGAATATCCCATGGTACCTGATCGGTGGAAACCACGACCACAGAGGCAACATCTCAGCTCAGATGGCTTACTCTGACATATCCCACCGATGGTAAATAAAAACAATACAAACATAATCTGAACAAAGACACTTCCAGGCAGGAAATGAAAAGTGTAAACCCTCTCTTCAGTTTTTAGTCTAAGTATTCTTTTATAAGTCTTTGATTGTTAGTCCACATTAAGTCCACATTTTCTTTTAAAACATCCTCTAACATAACACCCACCCCTATGATACATAAATGAATCAAATTTTTGAGTGCCTGCTGCCTATGTTTTTTATTACTTTACCATTAGGTCTGTTTTGTTTCTTTAGGAATTACCCAGGTCTCTATTATGACCTCCAATTTAATGTCCCACACACAAATGTGTCAGTGAGTATTCTGATGATTGATACAGTGGTGTTATGTGGAAACACCTACGACCAAATCCAGCCTTCAGGACCAGAGAACCCCAGAGCAGCAGATCGTCAGTGGAACTGGATCAGTTCTAAACTGGCCAGCAGCAGGTAAGCTACCGTAAATAAGACACAGACAAGTCAGACAGCATTTAGACAGTCACACATATTTTGTAATGCTGGCTCTATACTTAAATACACATTTATTTTACACAGTCCTCCAGATTTAAGGGGCAAAAAGTAACTGGATCAATGCACATAAACTTATGTTAATATATTTATCATTTATTGAAATTTTGCACCACAAATGTGTGACAGATGAATGTTAAAACCTAACATGTAATACTCTACTTAACAGCATTCTTTGAAAAGATATTTCCTCATTTGATGTGTTGATAATGATGGTGTAGATTAAGATCACTATACACTATAATTTCCTGTTTCGTGAAATCATTAAAAAAAAAAAAAACAGCTAAACTGTGCCCTCTCACCTCTCCTTAGCAGAATTTGTAAGGAAGGTAGTGCCAGGCAAAGTTCAGGGTATAACTATGTAATGAGCTGCGGCCCTTATTAAATGAGATGCAGAATAAATGTACATTGCAATGGCAAATTCAATGAATAATGCAGGATACATATAGGAAATAAATTATAGTTCATCTGTAAATTTAGACTGTCTCATCTGATATGTGTGTAGGTGTGTGTGTTTAAATACTAATTAGCTATGCTTGCGTTGCCAGTTCCTCTGGATTAGACTGACTGCTTGTATAACTTGTTCCAGGTCAGACTATGTTGTAGTGGCTGGTCATTATCCTGTGTGGTCCATTGGCCATCATGGACCAACATCTTGCCTGGTTAACAGATTAAGGCCCCTACTGAAGAAATACAGAGTCACTGTGTACCTGTGTGGCCATGATCACAATCTGCAGGTATGTACTGCTTGCTCAGTCACAGAAATTATATAATGTACAAAGAATTACGTATGTCTGTCCAACAATTAATTGGTACAATCGTCTGTCCATCTGTCCATTATTCACATTACTTGAGATGTCACCAGTTGCATTTTCTTCAAGGAAAAGGTACATCTCATAACATGGAATTTTAAAATGCATCAAGTATGCATGCCAGTAAGTGCTACAAAGAATGTTTGGAATGTGCTGATTGATTCAAAGCTAATTTGCATCATTCTTGGGCACCAAGATCGGCATGTGACCACATTAGTCCCAACATTTTTGGAAATCCAGAAATTAGAGTCTAGCCAAGTTCTCAGAGGAATATGTATGGTTTCCTGTTGTATTTTCAAAAACACACAGATAGATGCTAGTGAAGCTGTATGATGCCTTGTATAATCCACATTCTCATAGCCATCACTGTTAACTCTGATGTGTTTCTGAACGGCAGAAATGGCACAGCAGGGCCTTCTAGTTGTAAAAAAAGTAATTCATTCATTTCTACATGTCTGATACGGCTTCTCTACTTATTTTCCACCATAACAACCTGAGTAGAGGTGTGTCCTCAGGTCGCAACAGGGCCTGGTGAAACGTTCCCAGACAGCCCCTGTCATTGTGACAGCCAAATGACGAGGTAAAGACCAGGATTCAGTTCAGTCTTTGGAGGGAATTTCTGAACATGTATGAACAGTTGGCTTTTAACAAGCATAGCATCGAATTCAAGAGGAACAAAATAACCTGCTGTAGTTCCAGGCCGATGATGGAGAGAGTTTTGCGTTTACTCCTCCATATCCATGAAGTTGATACTGAAGACTGAAGGCTTTTTACAGTGTTAAGAAGCAGTTCATGAAGCCTGCTTTTCCTTTTCCAATGGGTTTGTCTCTATTTAATTTCAAGTTTGTCTCTAGTTTGTATTTCCTTAAGTCTTAAGTAGTCAACAAGTGTCCAGCTTGAAGGACCATGAAGTAGATTTTTCACCTCTAAATGTGTGCTGGCATAAGAATAGCTTATTCATTAATTCACAACAATTAGATGGGCTTGGACTTATGGACTCATCTCCTATGTACATTACAGCTGAGACTGACATAGTACAACATAGATGCCTTTGATGTTGTCTGTCTCTTTCAACAGTTTATCAGAGAGGATGATGGGAGCTCATATGTAGTCAGCGGGAGTGGGATGCAAAGCGACCCTGCCACCAATCACAGGGACAATGTTAATCTGTCCTGGCAGCTCTTCTCCAGTCCTGTCAATCACACAGAAGGAGGCCTTGCTTACTTCCATGTCACTGAGCATCAGATGGCAGTCAGTTTCATGCAGACTGATGGGAAATGTGTTTATCAGGCAAAGCTGCCAACACGCACAGTCTATAGAGATTTTCTCTAAGACCTCCAGGACCAGTGCTTCTCAAGCACCACAAGAAGCAATGGCACTAAAGGTCACAGTTAGAAACAGTGTCATATTGTTTGTACTTGTGCTGAATAGTGCTTACTTTTGCATATGAATATGATATTCACATATTGTGTCTCCTCTCTTATAAACCTATGTATATATTGTTATGTGTTCTACCTAATGCTATTTTCAAAATTTTACATACTGTCGTTATGAATATGGTTCAGTGGCTCTGTGAAGCCCAGCAACAATAGTTTAAAACAGAAGTTAAGGATCTCTGAACTTTTTGAGTGACAGCATGTTACTATTTGAGTTAGTTAATTTAAAAATAAAAATTAAAACAATATACATATGTAATATATTTATCCACACTACTCAGTACTATATGTATTGCAAGGGTGTGTCAGATCCTCAAAATCAAAATATTTTACATCAAAATATGTTAATATTTTACACCTTTTTATTAAGATAAATTCTTGTATGGCTGCATGTCTTGGGGCAGCATCTACCATCTGAGAACTTTGGCTTCTTCTGAAAAATAAGAGACCTTTATTTTTTTATTTTCTTTGTAGTACTAGGAGAAACAAGTATTGATGTTTGATCTGTACCAAAATTCAGTTATTGCATCATCAGTGGTATTGACAACTTTCCTACAATACCCAACCAACAACCAAGACTACATATAGGCTATACTTGCCATTATTACTTGCCAATATATTTTAGCATGTAGCATGCACTGCATGATATGTAATACATGATTCATCATGTAATTTATACACTGTTGCCCATAAAGTTGGAATAAAGTATTTTTTACCAGTTGTCATGAAATGATTGTGACAATGTGATTTATTCTTGATAAAGTGTATATCTTCTCAAAACTTTATTGATTTATCTCTTCCAATGTGATTACTGATGTGTATACATAGGAATAAAAAGGAATAAAAAAAAAAAGGAATGTGTCTGAAAGCAAAATTATTCCAACTTTATGGGCAACAGTGTAGTTTGTAGGAAATCATGGTTTCTGAAAAGGGCAAGAACCCTAGACTGAAAGAGAAGCAAATGTTCCCAACTGAAATAGAGAAAGTTCCATCACTCAAATAAGATGTAAACCAGTCTAGATCAGTCTATCCAGTTTTCTAGTATATCAAATATGCTATGATGGCACGGTAGTGCAGTGGTTCTCTGTGGGTACTCTGGCTTCCCCCCACGGTCCAAACACATGCATAAGGTAACTGGTGACTCTAAATTGTCCATAGGCATGAGTGTGAGCTTGAATGGTTGTTAAGTTCATATGGCATAATGAAACTTGTTTCAGATTTTATTTATTTATTTATTTTTAGTTTGGTTTACCCTAGGTTATACATATCTGTAAAATGTCAAGAATAACACAACAAAGCCCAAAACTTATTTCCATTATCGTCCTTAAACCACTATACAAATCTAAAAAAACTATACTAATCTGTGGTCTTAGCAACATCATAACACCACCAGTTCCATAGAATAAATACAATGTGTATCACAATAAAATCAATAATAAAAACCAACAATTGTGACATAATAGTGTTACACTGGTTCATGAGCATTGGGTCACAAAGGTTTGGAGGATCCAGGATGAACCAGGTTACAAAAATCTCTTCATCATGTGACTTGATCATTAATTTTATCTGAACACCACAGCTAATCTGTTAATATTTTGGTTTCACATCAAAGGTCAAGGTTTCTTCCTGTTAAAAGGGAGTTTTCCTTGCCACTGTCGCCTTAAGTGCTTGCTCTGGGGTCAGGCTCTGGGTCTCTGTAAAGCGCTTTGAGACAATTTTGATTGTGGAAGGCGCTATATAAATAAAATTGAATTGAATTGAATTGAATTGAATTGAATAAGACTGTTGGTATTCCCTATTCTTCTTCTTCTTGGCAACAAATCCCATGAAAACAATAAACCCAACAATGAAGTGATCATACTTACAAGTGAGTTTGTGAGTACAAAACAGAATAACACCAGACTGATCTTTTAATTATTTCAGTGAAGGCAGTGCTACAGTAAGTTATATGTTGATGGTTTCTTGTTATACTATTGTCTGTGCTGGCACTAGAACCATTTACATGTCCTTTCATGACTTTTCTCACAATGCAAGCTATAGAACTACCTGGATGTTCTATGAGCCTAAAAATGCAAATCTAATTAATAATGAATTCAAAATATTTACATGTACTGCATTTGTAACAAAACAACAAAGCCATTATAAACTACATTATGAAAATGCATTTTCAATTGAACAAATTAACAGGAAGTTAATGAAGTCCAAATTTTAAACAAATAAAAAAAGTAGTTTTCTTTAAAATTAATTTGAGTTCTTCTTTTTTTTTTGGGGGGGGGGGGGGGTGTACAAACTGGTCATGTTCTTTAAAATGTTTATTACTCCTTTAATATTTCATCAAGTAATAAAATGATCTGCAACAATCTGAAGTATAAAACATCATCATATACAAATATGTTAATTTCAATTAAACAATAAATTAAGCATCAGATACAAAAATAATATATACAAGATCTCGATTTCCCATAAAGTGTTCCATTCTCCCAAAAATCCCCAGCATGACAGTCATTTCAAGTTAGAAAGGACACTATAAAACAAAATAAATAAAATCAGTTGGTAGTGTTTATCTAGTCATCGAATACCACTCACCTAACACAGAAGACGGAATAGAATATTACAGCTTCAGCAGAATGACTAATGTGTACAGCAGGAGTGTTTGAACAATGTTTTCCTAAGGTCTCTTTTTTTGCAGCATGAAATGGTAAAGAAAGAATAAAATATGTTGAACATATTCAGGTTTAGTTTCACAGAAACTAAAGCAAGGACTGATTCCAGTGTTTGACAGTGGAATTTTGAACAACTGTAGATTTGCCCTCCTGCTCTCCCTACTGGCCTCAGTCCAGTTCCAATGTACCGCATATTCCTACATTGTGTGAGTGTATGTGCTGAAACACACACTCTATATAGCCTGAAGTGGCTTTTCTTCTTTTTCACTTTTTGTAGTTTTCTTCCTGCATTTGCAGCAGATCACCGTGACGGCAATGATTATGCCGATCAGTAGTAGGATGAGAAATATGGCAGCAGCAATCACACCCACTGAATACACTGTGAAAGACAAAACAACACATTAGAATACAGAACTTTACTTTACATTAAAAGATTCAGTTGATCCCTGTGGGAAGAAATTGTGATTTTTGCATAACAGGATGTAGCATAGTTAAAGTAAAAACAGACACAGACTCGAGAGTGAAATACACAAAGTCTAAATTGTCCATATAGACCTACTTATTACATCCCAAAATACAAATGTTTTACACAGAATGTACTCCATTCTGAAGATTTTGCAATACTTTCCTTCTGACCACAGTAGGGCTAAATATATTAACTATTTCTTCAGGGTGCTGCTAAAGTCATTAGAACATCCAAGTAAAAGGCTGGTGTCATTCTATATTTTTCTTATTGTGAAAAAAATCCAATGAAAGTACCAAAACCAGCAAGTGCTAGTCTATCTTATCACTCAATATCTCTATCCTATCATCCCTACCCCATCTGTTGCTCTCAACTCCAATCCTACTGGTACCTAGTGAAGATGTAAATATTTCACAAATGATCATATTACCATGATGAAATCTGGGTGACTGTTTAGACGTTTAACACTGACAGTCCACTCAGCAGATAGAAAATACTGTCTTTCTCATATCATACTAAATGCATTCAGGATTCTCTCTCTCTCTCACACACACACACACACATCCCACTTAGAGGGAATGTTACTGAGTTACATTTCTTAAAATACAAACAAGAGACATGAGTCATAGCTTCATCTAAATGTTCCACAATCCTCTGACAGATGTGTGGACCTCCAGTCCCTGTCTGACACTGTATTTCTGTGTGAAAGGGTAACCGTAGGCTTAACATGTATGTGCCTATCATGTCTGTGTGTCTTTTCTTCGACTGAATTTATCATAACCACCCAGAAGGCATTTCAAGTACCTGTATGCCCCTCAACAATATGTAATTGCTTATTTCTTCCTCAAGAGGGTGCTGTTAGATTTCTAAACAGCCATTGCAGTTAAACATGGAGTGGTAAAGTGAAGCAGATGCTGCACAATGGCATTGCATTCCTTAAAATTTTTATGCTATGCTATGCTTTAGCAAAAGCCAAAGAAATAAGTTGATTTAAAAGAATGCAAAAGGTGTGCATGGGCTTCTTCATTAGAAAGACTGCTGTTTATCAGCCTGCACAGGATTTTTACATTAAATGTAATAGCGGACAACAGTGTGGTATTAAAGGTGACAGAGTGAACAGAAGAAAGAAACAGCAACAACAAAAAGAGCTCAGAAGCAGGGGTACAGAGTTACTAAACACTGCACTATATGTAGCTTATTTCCAAATGATTAAATATGTTTGTCCTATTAGAAATAGCTCATTGCTAGCACATAGCACTAAGCCAACTTCAAAGTATTAGCTCTGACAAAGATAGAGAAAAAAACAGACTAGCCAAGCATTTTATTTATACAGAGAAGGTACATCAAGCTTAACTGCTGTTTTTCAGCAACACCCTGCTTCACACCCACACAGACGCACAACAATACACTGTGTCCTGTTGCCTCTGGCTTTAACTGCATCTTTGCTTTGCCAGGAATAAGACAGGGTGCCCCAATAAACACAAAAAATCCAACACTATCAACTTGTTGTTTTGCACAAAATGACATTCTTGGCATGCACAAAGCAATGGAGCCAGAAGAATTTAACTGCCTGCTTGGTTTCGTGCAAATACTTAACAACAAAGGTTTCTTTAGTCCGCACAAAAAAATAAGCAAAAAGTAAATGCTACTAAAACTATGGAATGTCTTGCCACTGAACAACATAGCGAACAGCTGGTGGTTCTGGAACCATATGAATGTAACTAAATCACATCCCCGCCCACATTTTTAATGTTTGCAGCCTCTCTAAGAATCAGGACAACTCACCTTCAAAGATGGACTCGTTGTAGTCTTTGGAGCACTGGGTCTGGCTCAACTCTCCCAGCTGCTTGTCAGTGCTGCGGCTGGGGATGTAGGCCTGGACGTTGAAGCAATAGCTCTCCCCTCGGTCCAGGTCAGGCAGCTCTATCATATTGGTTTTAGAGTCGTACACTTTCTGTAAACAAGACAAAAAGGAAAATGTGAAGTTTGTAATGTCTTATTCATGTGTGTTTGAGGCTGATAACATGACTGCTGTTACTGCTATAACTCACCTTGCCAGTGCTCTTATTTTTCCGATAGGTGACTTTATAATACAGCTGATCAGAGAAGATGTCCCTTATGTTCAGCTGCTGGCCATTTTTAAAGAGGGCTGTGAGCGGGTCAGTCACATACAGAGTGATTTTCTTTCTGTCTTCACTCACCTCCAGCTTGAAATCAGGTCTTCCTATCTCAGCTGTGGAGGAGGGACAGGGGGATCAGAAGCTGTTTACTGACAGACAGAAAGGTAATCTGCACATGCACAGTACTGTATCTCTGAATATAATGTACTGCCCAGAAATCCATGGAAATGACCTTTGATTATATTTGAGGCCAAAAAGCTAAATAGCTTCTCTACACCTTTGACTAAGTTAACATGTACTTTTCTCAGTTTTGTCTATTATTTTATTGTATTATACATTGAAGTCCATGATAATGTGACATTGAGGAATATGACACAAACAAACCAGTGGTTAGTTGATTAACTGAATTGTAAATTACTTGATCGACAGAAAAATCTGGCAGTAATCTCTAGTTTAAGCTTCTCAAATGTGGAAATTTGCTACTTTTCTTCATCTGAACATTGTAGTAAATTGATTGGGCTACAGGAAATTGTGGTGAGCATGTTTATATATATATATATAACACCAAACAATTGACCAGTAACTGAGAAAATAACCAGCAGATTAATTTGATTATGAACTTAATTATTAGTAGCAACCCCTAATCTAAATCGCTTTATTTGAAGGATAAACTGAAAATGACTGCAACTGAAATAGTGTGTCATTACACAGGAAAGATGTGAATACATTACAGTACTACAACAGAGCTGGATTTATAGTTCCACAGTTGACACCCACCCTGAGTCCAGCCCACTGTTGTGAGGTGCTTACTCATGGTGGGAAATGTTGGGTTTTTCTCTACAATATTGTAAGGTCTTGACCTTACTCTTTGAAGTGCCTTTACATTTTTTTTATGATTTGGCACTTTATAAATAACACTGAATTGAATATCACCAGACAGTTGAAGCATAGGTGTTGTTTCCCTCTGCCTCATTATTGAATAGAAGAATACTGTTGTACAGATGTGGTATTTACGATCCACAGAAGTATTTCTTCAGTAGAAAGTGAAAAATACAGACATTGTATTCCATGGATGTCAACTGTCCAGATTAACAGTGGCACTATTTCTGGAAAGAAATGATTTCTAGTTGTCACTTTATATTTATATTTATATTTATATAGCAGAAGAACTTACTGTCTTTGTAGGGGCAGAATCGTGATGAGCTGGTGTAGGGGAACTCAATAAGGTCAGAGGTGGCCCCCATCGGGGGTTCAGAGAGGACGTCGGCTGTGTAGTAGGCATTCAGGTCCGTCAGAGAGCCGGACAGATCACACACTGTTGCTGATGACCGGATACAGTGAGGATTTCTCTGTTTGTCTCCACCAGCCCTGCAATAATGTGGCAATTTACACACCCCTATTACACACTGACATGACAAATGGGTGGAAACAGTTTTAGACACCAGACAAGTATTAAATTAAGTCTTAACAAGAGCAGGATACACTTTTACAAAAAAAAGTATAGGTTAGAATATATTCTGGAGCAGCGACAGAGTTGTTTGTGTTTGTAAACTATAATTAACTAAATAAATAACTATAAACTACAGGTAATGTACTTGCCTCTTCCGTTGTTGAATCAATAAGCTCCATGTGCCTTTATGTCATTTTTCTGGCGAAAGATGTCTGGCCTGAACTCAACATTCCAGTAAAAGCTTTTACTGGATCAGTTATGTACTCTTATCACTGCCATTAATCATTCCTTAAAGGTTACACGGCGAGCAAGTCAGAGAGGCATGTGCTCCAGTCAACACACTAACAACCTGAATGCGTCTTTAAATTAATAAATGAACTGCATGAAAAAGATGGGAATTATTATTAGATGCCATTTCTTGAAAGGGCTATATGAGGGTTTGGATCCAGGTACTTACACAGAGAACTCCACGGTATAGGAGTATTCAGCTGATGGTTTAGGTTCCCAGGTCAAAACAGTTTTGAAGTTGTTGGATTGCCAAGTGACGTTTCGTGCTCGTGGATAGGAGCCTGTAAAATGAAATAAATTGTGTAAAATACTAATCTAACACCTTCCAAATAGGGTATTGAAGCTCAAATAATGAAAATCAAATAATGTTAAGATGATACACCAATGAAGACCCCAGTCATTATGGCAGAAACAATGCACCTAATGTGTTTTAGATTTACACATATATCAACTTATATAAGCAATTCTAAAAGCTGAGCTGTAGGCAATTTGTTACGTGGTGCCTTACTCAATCACAAAAGAAGATTGTCTGAAAAATGTTTATACCCTTAACACTACACTTTCTCTGTAATAAAACCTTAATAAGGTTGCGGCCCTTCACAAAATGACTACATAGTATTATTCAAACGTATTAGAGGGAAAGTATCCTTGCACACATGATGTGCTGCAGAACAAGAAATAAAAAAAACCTGTGTTCAGACACAGCGCCTCATGAGATGAGATGATCTTAATGAAGTGATGAGCGAAACACAATGATCTTATCAGTGTTAATAAAAGATCCTTGGTCATATATTTGTACAGACTGACTGTTCTGTCACAACCGCAAACACTTGTGGGGTTTTTTTTATGACTGCAAATAAGTCTGCCACCTAGAGAACATACAATAGAAAAGCTGTTTTGATAGCAGTCTGAGGCTAAACCTAGTTTCCAGGATTTCTCTGCTCAGAGGATTAAAAAGGAAGTCCGGCTCAAATTTTCCTGAGTCACTGTTTTTTGTTGTTTTTGTTTTCTGTTGGCAAAAAAGTGGACAAAAAGAGCACAATCAGGGCACATTCTGGTGCAAGTTATGTAATCTTTCTCAAAGGTCGTCATGTGAGACAAAGAAGAAAAAATGGACAATGGAAGTTAAGACAATTTTAAGACAGATTTGGTGGCCTAGACAGTCCCATAGCAAATAGAAACAAAAAAGCAAAAGTGGTGGCAAAATTGTGATTGTAAAGTCCTCTGAAAGGAAACTGTCAAAGCCAGAGAGTGACGTGATGCCCTGCTCTAATCTACAGAATGACTATTGTAGATCTGTTCATGTTCATGTATTCATGTGAATACAACTTTACATTTGCTATAAATCCACGGTATCTTATTCAGAATACTTACATACTTACATACCCTGATTTTAAAGTACCTTCCTCGACTTTATGCACACTTAAAATATTCTGTTCAAGTAATGCACAGTAATTAACATATTTTTTATTCATACACTTCTCTTACCATGACACTACTTTAGCTGAAATGACACATTGATATCATCTGAGAAAAAAAAAACAACTTTATGAATAACGGAAAATAAATTGCGTAGACAATAATAAAAGGGACAAGCGTGCGAGCTTCCTGGACTCACCTGAAACGGAGTGTGTGGAGAGAAAGAAGGCAACAAAAAGTGCTGCTGGTAGTGTTACTGTCACCATCTCGTGTTAAGTTCCTGTAATTGAGTCGAAATAAAGAATGTCTCTCAGATACAACAGACAGCTCTCCCTTTCTCTGTTCAGTCCTTGATAGCAGTAATGTTAACGAATCACCGCGTATACGCCGTCTCGCTTCAGTCTGACTACAAACGCCTGGCTTTAGCGATATAACTGTGCGGGGCTTGGCCAAATAAGGAGCGTCCGGTTGTGGCGTCACCAGACTGGGACAGCCTCAGTGTTGTACATGCAACTACAGTGCGTTCCTGTATTGCAGAGGTCATTTAGCTGAGAGAGCGAGCTATTCATGACAATCATTATTAGATGTTATTAGATTTCATATATCCAGCAGGAACTCTAAAGTGTTTTAGGATCATTTTGAGAAGGTACAATCTCTTTGCTTGTTGTTCCGACATATTCAGGAGTATTACCACATTTACCGGTGCAAGAGGCAGCTCGCATCATGCATGCGCCTATTAAATTTTTGTTTTAAAGGCGTATTGTTACCATTGTGTATGTCTCTGTAATGTAGTGCAGTGTTAACAATGTTCCTTGTAACAAATGAAAATAGTAGAGTTTAAATTCGCAAGTTGGATTTTTTTTCTTTGCTCTTTTTTTTTTTTTTAGAAATCACGTTTTTTCCGTTAATTTATCATGTAGAATGACACAAAACACAGCAACAACACCTTCGGCCATAGCTGTGAAATCACTCCTCCATTTTATTAATGCAACTATGAGCAAAAATAGTGCTGAACTGATCTAAAACCCTACTGAAGTAGTTCAAACGGCTGAATTTACCATCCATGTTTTACAAAGCTCAACCTCTCTCTTCACCCTACAGTTACTGCTGTAGGAGGATTTAAGGCACACTGTTTCTCGACTTATTTCCTAAAGTTGGAATGTACACAACATTTTTGTTTTTCCTGCTTTTTTTTTTTTTCTTTTTTATTTCTAGCCGTGCTGACTCAACTGGGAGAGAGTATGCCAATCCTTGAGCTGGAAATGCACCAGTCATTGTCCAATTCACTTACACTGTCTATGGAAAATATGAATGTGACTGTTGTGGTAGTGAAGTGAAGTTGAGACAAAGGTTTATAACCCAAGGTTATGTGTCTGTGTACCAATACCTGACCTTCCTATGTTGCAACATTTAAGAACCTGGCATAGTGGAAAAACTGCCCCAGGCCATAAGGGAATTCACTCCAGTCAACTGTACAACCCTCACAAACGAGACAAAAGGAAGAGGCACAACCTATGCACCGAGTGATGTGAAAAGAAGCATCATATGTTTAAAATGCAAAACACATTCTTGCAAGGCACATGCAAAAACCTTATATGCATGACCAAAAACATACATAACCATCATATAATGATTACTTAAATGACAGATTGTGAACCCTGAACCTTTTGTTTATTTTTTAGTGACACTTATTGTTACTGTTGCTGTTTAACATTCAGAATTTAATTTTGTAATTGAGTTAAGTTTTAATATGTAAATAGTTTGTCCTTATGCCCTTTCTTGAAAGGGAACACCACACATTCTATTTTGTACCACTGTTTGAGGGGTTATATAAATATAAATTTGAGGGGTTTCAAAATAACTATCCTATCTATGTTTCCTCAGGTATATAACTTAATGAAAATAACCAATAAATGTTAGTTATTTTAATATTACAAAAATGAGTCATATATTTTCACCTCAATGAGACATACAAAAGTGTAAGTTCTAAAGAGAAGAGCAAAACCTTTTATTAATTATTCGAAATAAACTTAATAAAAAGACTTAACACAACATCAGTTACAATCGGTTGGTCAGTTCTGAACGGGAATACAAATAATGGCATCATGAACCCAACATGACACAACCCAAGGTAGTTGTCGGTGGTGTAGTCATTGTTTAAAGAATGGATGACATGCTTTCCAGTGGTATGCTGACCACACAACCGTTTACTACTGCATGACAGAACAGAAACACTCTCTGACCCCCAGAAGCCTGGTTGAGTCTGATTTCAGTGACAGCATAATTTTGGCTCTGACAGATGTTGCAGCTCAGCGCATGAGTCAGGACATCCACTCATGAAAATGCTCCAGTGGATGAACTGGAAGTCTATTTATAGACACAGGTCTTTTAGATTATACGAAGTTTCCAGATTTACAGAAACACCACTGAAAATTAGTTTATACTGTGGTATGGTGTATTCATAGAAAGTTTTAACTGCATTTACACATGAAGTTCCAACATGGGTGAAAATGGAAACTTTTAGTTCAGTCTGTTTTTGCCATTGCCAAAGCTGTTGTCTCAAGGCAGTGAAGCCTTTTCAAATCTGACTCTTACAACTGCATTACCAAGGTTATATAAGTTGTAGTCTCTGGAAGTCTCTGCAAGTTATTTTTTACATGAAACATGATTAAATTAAAACCAACAGCAACTTGAAAAGTAAGAAAAACATCAAACACTATAAAAGGCTTTGTAAAATGGTTAGGAATTATTTATACAAAGTAAAGGATAAAGTACTTGATTTGCGGTAAATGTCAAGCAATATTGGTTGTTTAATGTGGTGCAGTCCCTTGATGTGGGATTTGTTTTTCTTCGTTTGGAGTTGGCTGGGAATATGTTATCTGTCTGGCACCAAGCCAGAGCTTGTCCTGCGCCCATTATCCTTCCTCCTACCCCCCCAGCAATGAGGGGCCCAGCTGTATCAAGGTCCACTGTGGCTTTGCATACTAAGGAACCCTCTGAGGGGAAGGACTGAATACAAATGCACAAGTTCACCAATTCTTGACAGTGGACAAAGCCTGCAGTACACACACTGACAAATTCTACTGACAAGATAAGCAAGAACAGCTCAGAGAATGCTCTGTGTTGATGGATGACTAGATTAAAGTACTGGAAAAATGCTTCATGTTCTCAAGGCACTGGGAATATCTGGAAATTTTATTTACCTCTCACAATACGTTCATACATAGAGTAGATAGAATTTCAATAACGTGACCCACAACTAGCATAGGCTGCATTCACCTGGCTCTGTGCTCCATGGCATTATGCAGAAACAATAGCGTGAGATCATTGTGCCTTTCTCTCTATTGTGTCAGACCATGCTACAGTCACAGTTAATAGACTCTGCCTGCTGGATTCCTGCCTTAATTACATTCCAAGGCCCATTCCTGCAACAAAGGATAGGAGCAGCAATGCAGCATGTCTGCGTGACAACACTGTTTATGGTATTGATCCAGGCATCAGTGGCCTGTAACTAGCATGAAGTGGGCACCAGTTCAGACAGCACAAAGGAATCTGTGTTAGTTATGGTTAGACAACCACATGAGCTGTATTTGCTTTTATTTCCATGAATAGCACAGGCTCATCAGCAGTCCATTACATCATGTAGTGCTTCAAAATTTGTCCAGGTTTTGAAATATCTGCCTTGGAGATTTCTTCCTGTCTACAATGGAGGTATTTCTCATACTATTGATAGTAAAATTCAACAGCAGCCCTGTGAAAATTGCTAACAATTAGGTGGATGGATTATGCAGAATAACAAGGACACTGTTTTAGTAAATTAATTGCAGCACATTTTCTTCTCTCAGTTTATCAAATGGGCAACACTGAGCATGCTCAGTGAAGACCTGAGCCACTATTCAGAAATCAAAAATACAGCAGAGCTATTTCCAAAATCAACTACACCATGTTCTTTTTACAGGGATACTGTGGTAACTGAGGCCAGAGTTTGTACAATGACAACATGAATTTATTGTTATGTTCCAATGATGATGAAATTGCCTTTGCACCTAGTAAGTGGAAGTGAAGTAGGAAGAGAGAGAGAGGGTGAGAAAAAGAGCAACACAAGAAATGCAAAACAATACTGACTAGAATTACTTTAAGGGTTTGGTATTTACAGGAATTCACCCCCCCGGAACTCACGGACAAAAAAGTTGGGATCTCTTTTTGTCCCCATTCCCAAATGATCACTCTGCATATTTATTTATTTAGCTTTTTATTTGCTTATTATTATAAGATCTCTGTCACTCCATTGTGTTTAATGAAGACTTGGTTATCACCAGATTGTTGCTATTGTTTCTGGGATTACAATGACTATGTGATCTTGTCTGCCCAGCAATGCAGGGAGGTATCAAAGGTTTAACTATGATTTGGCTGAGAGCATTCCATTTGCAGGATGCTTTCATCAAGTCTGTCAATCACTGCAAAAAAAAAAAAAAAAATCCGTTCCCATTGATTCTGTTTTTTAGGAGCTGGACATTTATCAGTTCAATATAACTGAGGATGTTTCATTTTGATATCTTAAGAGTAAATATGCATATGCAAATGCATTGTAACTAAAATGATAAAACAAGTGGTCACAGTAATAAATAAATAAATAAATAAGAAAATGAAATAAATTTTGCATATTACTGTAAAAAGAATGTGGTCCTTTGAATGGAGAGTAGAAATCCAGGCTTTCCTCATATCTTTTTCCTTCATTACTCAGACTGGAGCCAATTATCAAGATTAATGCATCCCTCTAGCATGTTTGTCAGAAAGCAATGTCTCATTACTCACTGACAAAATATTGTTACTAATAAAATGTCAAGACCCTTAACTGATAATGAAGGTAACTCTTTAGAGTAGTGGGAAAGAACATGGGAACCATCTTCACTTCTCATGTTTGTTTCAAGATCAAAGGAAATGTCTCGGGGTGCTCTGGGGGGGTGTATGGTGTCTTTAAGACAAAGGCCTATGAAACTGGGCGTTATCGAGCACTTCCTGTTTTGCCAGACTGTTAGTTGTGGTATATTTACAAAGAGCCGGGATCCTCTACCCGACATGGACATCTTAGCTTTGCCTTCAAATGAATTTGTGAGTCACTGCAGTGGTTTTGACTTTTGGAGTTAAGCAACAAATTGGATGAGTGTGATACTTGTAGCAAGTACTAACATATATAACCTGTATAAATCAGAGATGTCATTTAGTTTCAGGGCATACTGGGAAACAACAGAATGTGGGAAATCACAAGTACCACTTCTCTCAGTGAACTCCAACAAGGGAAACATGACATATAAATCAAAGCTATGTCTACAAAAAGTATGCCCAAAATACAGTGTATTACAACTCAAGAAAATACAAAAAGCGTGTGGTGTGATGCTTGTGTTCAACCACTCACAAACATCCAGGGCTGCAAATCCCACTCTGATAGTTCCCGAGGGATGTGTTGGTTTAGTTAAATGGTAAATGGACTTTTCCAGTCTTATCAACTACCCAAAGCAATGTTACACTACAAGTCACATTCTTCCATGCCTACACACATACAGGGCTTTTTTTCTATAAAGCCACTTCTATATACACTTTTACAAACTGATGGGCACATCAGGAGCAATGTGGACTTGAGTATCTTGCCCAAGGACACATGGCACAGACTGGAGGAGCAGGGGATTGAACTACCAAAGGGATGTCTGATTATCGGACAACCTGTTCTGCCTCCTCAGCCACAGCAACGTAGTTGGGATCAGCTTCCATTTAGGAGACAGGACCTATGGCTCAAGGTCTAAAACAAGCTTCCTAAAGATACAAGGTGCATGGTGAACAGGGTTTCTGCCAACAAAATAGAGATAAAGTTTCTAGTTTTTTAATCAAATAAAACTTGTTAAAAGGGTTTATAACATACAGCTTTAAGATGGTTCAACTATTTCTCTGCATTGATTGATGTTGTTTGTCCACAAGGTGATTGTGTTTTGTTCTATATTAAAAAACAAAACAAAACATTGAACAAGTATTAAATGGACAGTCATAAGATCAATCCGTTGCTTAGATGGGGATTGTCTAAAATGGAAGGAGACAGTGTGTGAGCTCAGGGCTGCCAAGAGTCAATCAGCAGCAACAGTGCAGTGTCTACAGTTAGCCTTCCTATCAGCAGAGATAAGAACTAAGTACTGGGTTTACATTCCTGTGACAGGAGACCGCTTGGACACAAATAAAGCAACTACTCATACAGTACAGGCAAACTTATTATAGTCAGCTTAAGAGACCACCATTCCTGTTCAGGTTTAATGAAACATGGGGAATGTGGATGTTATCAGAGTAATTAGACAACTTCACAGTAACTGTTGTGCTGTTATTTCTGGGGGGGTGTACAGGTTGATCAGGTTGGAAATGTATGATTGCTGAGAGTTTAATGCACCGCAACTCAAGACACCAGCTGAAAATGGACAAATTTAAGCAAATGAAGAAAACCTCTTCATCACTTTGAGAACACATACAGATACACCAACTCAGTATCCTAGGAATTACATTCATATTGGACATGGTATCCAGTGCCAGTGTTCAGTGCTAGTGCAGGAAGTAGTGTTTCTGGTAGTAGTCTTTATGGAACAAGGTTGAATGTAAGATCTGGTGTAAGGGATGGGTGGGCTTGCAGTACATCCAACCTAGCATTGGTAGGCAGAGGACGAGCAGTGGCCCAGGGATTTTACTATGTTTGCTGGCAGATGGATAGTGGCAGTTGTAGCTACAGTCATGTGTGAGTTTAGTTTTAGCTCAGGGGGTAGGCCAGAGATTATGTAGCTTTGAGGAGATCCAGGATCTTGTCATGGTTGCAAACGTCAGTGTTGATGGCTGAGTGGTGGGCATGGTATGTTGGATGTCAGGCTAAACAATTTTCATGACCTGGAATGAATGTAGCTCACAAAAATAATTATCTAGAATGCATAACAGGATTAAACATCATTTCTAATGTAGCTTTATTATAGTAAAACATGAAATTCTAGGCTTGTGGAGGGGCCTACAGCTCTTTCTGCTGGTAACTGCACACCTAACTCTGAGAAAATACTTGTAACGGTGAAGATGCTGTATGCTGGTAGAAATAAGGGATAGTCAACAACTAAAAATAGTTTAATAGATGCAAGAAAAATGTACATGTATTGCAGAGAATCAAGTGTAAGGCATGATGGCTGAAGGCTGAAAAGGCATCAAAACTGCAAGAACCACCACTGCAGTTAACAGAAAAGTGAAATTTTGAATTTAAGACTGAAGAGATCCCATTGTGAGAGGTGCAGTGACATGATTTTAAAGTTATCTGTCTGTTCTCTATAGCCTCTAACCCACAGGGAGTGGCTATAGACAGCAATGCTAAAAACAAAACCCAGCCTTGTTCCTGTGAAGCTGGAAGTGCTGAGGTGTTAGATTCCCTCTGGACAGATAATGACTGAATGAAGAGCAGTCACTGTAGTTTAATACCAGAGAGGTTTCCGACAAGAGGAACTGTGTAGGAGGCCTTGTCCACAGTCAGTCATCTCCCACACTGGAATCAATTTGTAGGAGGGGAAGTTTTGAGATATTGTAGCCCTGTTTTCAGTTAGCGTTGCTGCACATTTTCCATTTATATTTTAATGGATAGACTGTCGCTAACCAGCTTAGTGATGAAGTAACGCTATTGGTCAGCCAGCCAGGTGATGGAGTTACACCATTGGCCACATGAACTGGTGCGAACAGATTCTATTACGTCATCAGATTGGTGTTTACAGGCAGTGTTGACAACTTAGTGTCTTTGTCACTATATTTACTGGCTTTGGTGCCTTTTTTTTCTTTCTTTCTGAAAAGCTTTCCCTCCATAGGCACATCTCTCCATGCTTTCATTCAACTGACTGCAAAGCAGTCGGCATAGACGTGAATGAGCTTCTAACTTTCTGTCTGAGTGATCATTTCACAAGCAAATATAGCCCAAATCACAGTACAGCCATTGCTTTTACAGTAACATATGTGTATGATGATTTTGTCAGACCATGACCATGATGTTTATGGCTATAAAATCAGGATTTTAGCAGAGGAGAGCAGCAACTTGGAAATTTCTTGGAAGTGACCGCTGGTTAACATGTAATCTTGATGGGCTAGAAAAAGAGAGAGAGAGAGAGAGAAGCAAACAGACAATGGGCTGAATGGGAAAGTGGTACCTCTACAGTCTAAATCAGTTTAATTCTTCTCTGCCAGAAATTCTACCTTTAGGATTCTTATACTGTCCAGCTTAAAGGTGTTTCTAAAAACACCTCAGTATAATGCTGACCAGTCATTACTAACTGCAACCTCCATAATGACAATAAAGCACACTGGATATGGATTTCAGGCCACTAGAGTGCAGGTAACTGTGAAAATTGTATTGATACTATGTGTGTACTTTTACAGTAAATAAAACACTACCAATTTGTATATATGTTGTTTTACAAACAAACAATTTAAATCAAAATGCAAAAGAATTATTCCGAAAAAAACATTTATTAACAATAACAGGCACTGTAAATTTGTGAAACTCCAAACTAGAGAAGCAAGTCTCTCCAAGATCTGCAGGCAGCAGGAATCAAGAATCTGTTGAGTCTATTGTTAGACTCTGGTATATGAACGAATCTGGTGAACCCAGAAGCTCCCAAGCAGTCTCTCCAGTATTCTTTGGCGCACAGGCTGCAGTTCAGAATGTAAACAAAGGGCTGAGAGCAGTGAGTATTTATGAAAATTCAATTTAGTCTACTGCCCTGCAGTAGACTAAATTAATTAAATTAATTAAACTTTGTCCCACCGTACTGAGTGACTTTGAAACATTATCTAATGTTATAATTCTTTCATTTATATAGTGGGCAGTTAGTTTGGGAGCATGCGCCCATGACCCAGATCCAAATAAGATAATGATAAAATCAGAGGAGGAGGGAGAGAGCAAGAGCTTTTGCCATTTCTTTGGAATGCAGGCATATGGCTATTTGCTTGAGACAGGAACTACCAATGTAAACTTGATTTGTATCAAACTTGCAAAAATACCAGTAGAAGAGATTTGTGCAACCATTATTGGCTAGCATTAGGGCATATACAAAATAAGAGTAGAGCCAGGGATTTCAGCAAGCATAGTGTCAGAGTGAGGGCTTCTTCACTTCACTGGGTTGTTTGGCTGGCATGGCTTTTATGTGTTTACAGATCCTGCTTCCTCTCTGTGATTTCAGCTCCACTCAAGCACAAGCAAGGAAGAAAGTGATCGTATCTGGAGGACCAGCCGTACATCAGTCAAACTAGTCCGGGTCATCTGTACCTCCATAACCACACCCACAAAATGCAGCCATTTTTATTTTTTAAAACAGTTACAGTCAACTGGGAAAAGCTAGTAAATTGAAATTTTAGGTAGGTGATTTATTTTATTTATTTATTTATTTTTTGTCACATTAGTTTAAGATTAAGAATGAACTTTAACACTGAACACAGTAGCTATCTCAAATACTGCCCTGAAAGGATTTAAGTTTTTTTCAGATGAATAAAATTGGACAAAACATACAAATGTCTGTATGTTTGTGTCTGTTATTTATAGTGACCAAAACAGCAGTGAAGAAGTCAAGACCAGGATGTTATTACAATAATATGTCAGTTGAACATCCCTTTCCTGTTTGCATCATTTCCACTTTTGACAACCACTGCTGGTACTATTTCTGCTTTTACTATATATCCCATTACATACCATTCAACATGTGTGCCATACACTCTTAGTAGGTAGAGTAGCAGTAATTCAGTACCAGTAATGTCAGCCTATCTGTAATAATGCACTGGACATACTTGGGAAACCATCCTGTTGCCCTCTCTTGCCAGTTCTATAAGCCAGCAATTGTACTAATGAACTGCTACTGACAAATAACTGGAAGAGTAATTTCTACAGGGTGACTGCATTATGTATGTACAGTATGTTATGTGCTGAGGTCAAAGGCTGGCACAGCTGAGGCCAAAGGCTTGCACAGTGTTTTTTAAGTGTTGGGAACATACTTCAGAAAACAGTAGCTCAGTTTAACAGATTCAAGTACAACAACCATATATAGTCATTACTGTGTTAAAAACACATGCAATGTAACATACTGCAGCACAAAAACTGAACTGTGTACGTAGTGAATTTCCACTCTCAGACTGGGTTGGGGCACAGTGCCTGAGCTTGCCCAGGAATGTGGAGAAGGGATGTTTGGTGTGTCGGTATGCAGGTTGTTGGGAGATCAGAAGTGGGATGTTCACCTGTTCGAACATGACTGTCTGCGCCTAATTTCCAAAACCAGGAATGAAAGCACAAATGGTATCAGATCAAGAGATAGGTTTGTGTGGTAGTTTGGACTGTGCAGTGCAGTGGCATCAACAGAGTGTTTCATGTTAAGGGATAATGGGATGCTGGTGAGGCATATGCAAACATTCAGAATAATCTTTTCCAGGGAGGTGAGAACACACTGTACTTTTATGCTGGGATAAGGGGCATGCCAGTCTGAGCTGAGATGACTTCAGTTGATAAACAGCAATCTTAAAGATAAATCAGATAAATCAAAGGAAATAACTACAAGGTAGTGTATATTAACATTAAAAGATGCCCATCCCTCAGCTGGTGAAAGGGCCACATGCTAGGAAAAAGGAAAAGGAGTGAACGCAAACGTGCTCAGTGACTGAAACATTTAAGGATAATTCCAGTTTATTACAACCTGGGTCTTATTCAGTCTTATTTTAACAGTTTTGTCCATCACTTCAAACATTGTTCTCACATTGTGACGTCTCAGTGGTGAAATCACAAGTCTGACTGGTCAAGAGATATGAGTAGTCAGATGATCAGACAGGTTTCCAACCTGTCATTGAGACCAATGTATATGGAAAAGAAAACAAAGGTGAACAGTAAAATTATCATCTGCTGTAAACATACATCACACTGATGGATATTTACTGACCCACTTCTTGCTTTCCCTAACTCTAACCAAGTTGTTTTTTAACCTAAACCTAACCAAACTTTAACCATGGTGCTGTCACATCATAAACCAATTTTATCTGCCAGAAATATTCCTGATCAAACCACAGTATAAAAATTGATTAATATGTTATGAGATTAAAATATAAAATCTAAATAATCAAAAATATTGGTAATGTTTTTATAATAAACTTCATTTTGGCCACTAGACTGTTAACAGTCAGATATCAGTATGAGTGTTGATTCATATATTGTTGGGTAGTTTAATCTATAAATTGATCTTTTATTTTTAATGGATTATATATCTTTTGTTTAGGGATATCTCCCTCTGTAGTTAGTCTGTAGTATCAAGCAGAAAATAATGCTTGTAAGGGTGTAAGTATGACACAAGAATATTATATTACTGCAGATATAGCTTTTTGTTGAGAAGAACAATAGACAATGAATGATAACCCTCATCTCTGAAGGATTTTGGTTTAGTTTCTTTGTGCATCTATTTGTTGGATTAACTCAAAACTGTGTCACCTGCATGGTTGGTGACACAAGACTGAGAGGGCTGGACAAATCACTCAGAGCAAAGCTGTCGAGGTGATGAGTGGAGTGACTGAGGATAGTGGTTCAGGTACTGTTAAGCCTGTACCATGTCTTGTTGTTGGAAACTGAAAGCATTACCTGAGGCTTGTTAGTAACTGGTGCATCCAAATGACTTAGTGGTATTAAATCGTAAGATCTAGCAACAAAGTACTACTTATGTCATGACATATACTGTCACTGATTTAGTTTCAGTATTCTTTGAAAGTCACCATGCACCGTGGTGCTGATCCTAATGAGTGTCTTTGCTTTCTGAGGGGGCGGACCTGACGTCATGATTTTGGGGGTCCTAAACGACAACAAACATTGTGGCCTCCGTCACGCCAGGACCTTGGCACTTTCCTTTACAGCTGTACAAAGATCAGTATGGATGCAGAGGTTGTCAGACAAGAATGCTGCAGCCAATCCCTACTGAGTAAAGATGAATCCACACTAATATAACTGGATATAACTGGAAACTTAGAGGAAGTAAATACGACTCATGAAAAAAGAATTTGCAGTAATACTACACATCAGAAAATGAAGGCTGGTTGTTCAAAATTATCTTTCAAGTTGATACAAAAGAAGCATATATTCTTTGATATACAGAATGTGTGTTTGGGCCCTTTTTGGGCATAGGGTCTAAAACAATACCGTAATCTAGCCTTGCCTTATTCTTAGACTGCCACCTCATTCAAGGCCAGCACAGTCATCAAGGTGGGGAGTATCCCAACAGCAGTGTCACTAAAACCCGCTGAAACATGTACAATATACTGATGGGAACTGGCTGCAGCCCACAGAACATGAATCACTGATCATCAGTTACATTGTCAGCCCTCCCAAGTCTGTGTTACAAGTTGTGTCTCAAAAAGCAATCAACAGTAATCCTAAACTTGTATTGTAACTGATAGAGAGGATGTTACATTTGAGCTTTGACCTGGTTGAGCCACTCACAGCTTCTTGGTGTGTAGACCAAGGGTAACATTTTCCTTTTTAAAAGACAGAAAATAAAAACATTTTCCAGACTGAGCTTTTGGTTCCATAGCCATATCAAAGCACAAATCTGTAAGTGAATCTGTACTGTGTTGGCTGGCAGACTCTGCGGGCACAGATACAGACAGAGATAGCACCTGTAACTGTTTGCAGTGGGTGCGTCATATTTGCTCTAGCGTCTCTATGAATCGGTTATCTTTATTGAACATTCACATTGTAAGTTGCTGTGAGGGCCTGGGCCCTCTGTAAACTCATGACACAGTGGATGTGAGAAAGAAAATGGTTCCATGACTCATCTGTTGTGTAGTTGTCCTAGAAGCTTAATCAGTTTTCATGTTTTTCTTGTCCTACTCAGAGCTCATAAGGGAATCAAGATTATTTGCTGCCCATCGTATAAAGCCCACACACACATATATATATATTTATATATATAAACATATAAACATATATATATGTGTGTGTGTGTGTGTGTGTGTGTGTGTGTGTGTGTGTGTGTGTGTGTGTGTGTGTGTGTAGTGAATAAACTTGATATGTGCTTAAACTTCCTCATTACTTCAAGTGCCCTTAGTTTAGAACCCACCATCACTGTAAAACCCTGCATGTCTGCAAAAGCAGTTATACTACACACATGGGGCTCCAGATGGGTTATGGAGCTCCAGTGAGACTGGTATTAAACAGACTCACTTCCAGGGATCTTGTGGTTCCACTACATGCCTAGACAGTGACATACAGTAGCAGACTGTAAGCCTTCTGACTTCCTGTAAATTCTGCTTTAAACACATGAGGAAACAACATTTCCACTGAAATCCTTAATGTGTATATTCAAGAACCAGAGGATCCATCAATGGTTTCCATTTTTAACACAAAAGTTTGCCCATAAGAGCCTCACTTATACACTGTTGCCGATAAAGTTGGAATAAAATATATTTTGAAATGAATCATGAAATGATTGTGATAATGTGATTTATTCTTGATAGGTAAAGTGTACATCTCAAAATGTTATTGATCAATCTCTTCCAATGTGATTACTGATGTGTATAAATAGGAATAAATAGATTAATGTGTCTGAAAATAAAATTATTCCAACTTTATGGGCAACAGTGTAGATGATACCAGCGCAATCATTAACTCACTTGCTATACACAGATGCGAAAATCAGGGTGTGGGTGATTGTTTACATGGCCCCCACTAGTTCACTTTGGGACATGAAGCCAATTTAAAAATGATCTATGGGCAAATGCCAGCTTATCACTACCCCATGCGGGGCCTATTGTAAGGTTAAAAATTTGCCTGTGATTTTAAAATTTCTTCTTCCCATGAATAGCTCAGACTTTTCCTGACATTCTTTGGATTTATTTTAAAGCAGAATTGTGAAGAGTTGGCCATTACGTTGTGTAATTGTTAATGTTATTGTCTTAAATTTGTTAGATTACGAGGTAAAATCTATAAGTAGGTGAATAGTTCCTGGTGCCAATGGTGGGGAAAGAAAATATGTTATGCTGTATGCATAGTGTGTGTTTTTTTGTGACCACTGGAGCTTTGTTAGCCTGCAGTCAGTTTCCCAGTTGGTTAGCATTGGGCCCACTGTCTTCAGGCCTCCATCCAAGTCGGCTAGTCATTTGCCTGTTCTTGCTCTCATGTCAATCAGCCTCCTGTTGGATCCTGAACCTGAGGAATCCCCTTTCCTCAGGACTCTCCTGGTTATCTCCTCAAGATATCTAGGGGTTAGAGCACCAAAAAGGCAGCATGGATCCCAGAGACACTGATCCCTCAAGCTACCCAGCACCACAGAGCCTCAGCTGTCCAGCACCACAGAGGACCCCAATAGGGGATAGGGGTCCCGCACAAGATGAGTCAACCAACATCGTGTTCTCCTGCTCGTCAGTCAGTGTGGCCCATTCAAAGCCCAGCCAGATACCTCAGTCATCCAACTGAAGTCTTCATCTTAATTCTTCAGTTCCCTGCCCCCTTGCTCCTGTGTTCCTGGCTTCAGCCATAACAATTCTGTTACACAGTAAAACTGTCAGATGTCATTTTAGTGTGAGATGTAATTGTAATAAACAGCTGCAAAAGTTCATCCAGTTATTTCGAAGTTTAAGAATAGCAATAGCAAAGTAAAGGTATTTCAAGGTCTGATTTTTATATTAAGCAACATTTGTGTGGGAGTGTTAGTTTGACACATACAACAGGCATTACAGTATGAGCTACTTCACATAAGATGTTGTCACACACATAGAATCCACCACTAAGGAAATGTAAGCAAGAGGTTCCAGTATTAGGTAAAAGTGTTGTGAACCTTCTAGCTGAAAACTTTTCCTCATTCCGCATTTGAATGAAATCAGTCATTAAAACATAACTCCCACTATTTTTCTGCCACAGCCTAATCATCATGGGATAACAAATATGCTGTCCAAGTTTAAATAAAGTTATGTGTTTGTTATCTCTAGCTCCTCTCAGCAGAAATCTCTGTCCAGCTGCAAGGTTCACTTATTCCCTGGTCCCTGTGAGGGATCAGAGTCCCTCTCAAACTCAAAACACTGTCCATTCTATTAATAGCAGGCATACAGCAGTACAAAGAAGAGGTCTGCAACAACGTGTCATGAACATGAATGACGAATCATACTCCTCTTGACCTCTCTATGAGGTAAAGAGGGAAGTAACACAGTACAGTTACTCACATTATTGTAGGTACTGTAATGTCCTCTCAGGACATACTTTACTCTTCCAACATGATGGCAATTTTACATGTCCCTCTAATATTTAACTGAATCCCCAATCAGACAATCTGGACAATCATACACAGTATTGGAAAGAATACAGAAATGTTAAATGCAACATTTCACCCTGCTAAAATTACCATAAAATCACACATAAAAATCACCAGAAAACAATGTTAATTAGCAGACCATGAGGTTCCATGAATTTTTAACTTTGATTTATACAGGTGTATTCTTAAGTTGTCTTCATACACAGGATGTGAGAATGAGTTACTGCCTTTTCTAAATTGTGTATCTGTGATGTACTAGAGCAGAAGTTTTTCTCTTACTTAATAAAACATGATTAATTCATCAAGGTGCCAAATATGTGAACATTTCACAATAGTTCTGTCATGTTTGAATAGAATCATTGTGGGACACAATGTAGTGCTGTGATTAAGTGTCAGGGAGACATCATTTTAATATATAGATGAATCCAGCGAAGTCACAGATTCCATTTCTTTTTGTGCACTAAAATTTAAAAGTCAATATGTTTACTTTTACATACATATGTTTTCATTTCATTTCATTCTGTGTATTTCACATAAAGGCTCTGTTAAACTGTAGCAGTTCTGTGATTTTACTGTACTGAAGTTACTGAAGCCTGAAAAGTGTTTCATGGATCCAGTACAGTGTCCAAGACACCTGTCAGTCAAGCAAACATGCTCCCAAACCTCAGCCTTTCAGTCTTTATGTCTGCTTAATGATACGGCATGTTTGCATACACTTAAGAAACAGGTTAAAAGAGAATGGGCGTTTCTGTAATTGGGGTAAGGGATTAGAAAAACCTGACTACCCAAATAGATTTATCTGGAGAAAGACAATTTCTAGAAAAATTGTTTGAAAAACTCATATCCAACTCACATCTGTCACATTAGCCTTTATGAGGGGATAAGTGGATTGATGAAGATGGATTGAAAACTCATCGACAAGAATGACCTGCTTAATTTTTAAGTCAACACAGACAGTGGATGAAATTACAGTTAATTAAGTTATTTGCTGTTATGGTTTGCTTTAACACACACATTTACACACCAGTACATTCACATCAGGAGTAATTTGGGGTTCAGTATCTTGCCCAAGGTCACCTCAACATGCAGAAAAGATTGTAATCTTCAAAAACGTATTTTTTGGATATTAAATCAGTTTAATAACATGAAGTAACCAGCTCACTACAGTGCAATAGTATAAATGGTCTGGTTCTCCCAGTGATCTGATTTCTTGTATGCATATGAAAATACTAATACCAGTGATAATTCTAACTATGTACTAATACTGAAACTAATACAAATATTGCAGGAAGTGAAACTGACCATTTTGAATTTGTACTTTGATTGAGAAGATGGGGTTTTTCTCACTTACTTCAATTCCACTTTAAGAGGAAGTGCAGCTTATGGCTGCTATGCACTGGCCTCACCGTTCAGCCACAGTGATGCCTACTTGGTCACAAACATGGACATTTGTGGGACCACGTATCAACTAAAACCAGACCAGTGAGTAGGTTGCACTTTATTTAGTTTTGTGACTTCACCTAATGGCACTTTTAATTGAAGTGTGTGTGTTCATCATTTTCCACCCCTGTCTGTGGGAACATTTCATCCAGCAATCCAAACATGGGTCTGTCAACAACACTGTTATTACTCCTTCATTCTTCATGTTTATTAGCATTCAGCACCTCCACAGAATCCACAGACCCCTGGCCCCTGGCCAGAGTCACTAAACTTTTCTAAATATTTACATACAGTCTCAGCAGAATGTCAGCAGGATACTTTGAGCTTCACAGCGCCCTACCCCCTTCCACATAGCATTTCCTGTAATCTGGCATAGTTGTCATTGCAAGCCCTGTTGCTCCAGATGTTTGATTACTAAATGAGCTGTGAGACTATAGAGCTCACATGGTGGACAAGCTGAGAGCTGTGATCTGTTGACCAGAAAAGAGTTCAGATCTAATCTAGATTGTTCAGTGAATAGTTCTCTGACTGCTGATGCGAAATTGGTCTAAACATTTAGATCATTGCTGTTCTCATGTTTTTATCTCAAACATCAACAAGGCCTTCACTGAAACTATCCAGCCAGAGCTGTACTTGAGTCCAGTCTCAGTCTCCAAGGAATGCCCATGAAATGTCCTCAAGCTCACCTAGGGGCCATTTCCATGGTGTGTCTTTCCCAAGGAACCATGTCTGACCAAGCTTCCTCCAATTGGATGTAACATATTACATAGAAACCTACATACAAAGATGCTTTCATAGGACCACAGTACAAGACCACTGCCTCTTCTTAAAAAATACATTTGTTTTGTGATTATAAAGAAGAAAATCTACTCCTTTAGCTTTGTCCTTGTTTTTCTGCTTAAATCTAAACTGTAAATAAAGGACAATTTTAGCTATTTTCCACTGCAAGAATTAATAGCCTATAACCTGGGGCACCTTATAATCAGAACATTTAAGACCATTGCAAGGCTTTGGGGCAAGGTAAGGCACTGATTTTACACACTGAGACACTTTGGATCCACAGTTTGCCTGGGCAAGTTGATTTGTCCAACAAACATTCACCAAACCTGTGACAATGGTTAAATGTTTCGTGTTGTTGAGCTCCTGCAGTGGATAAAGGAAACACAGAAAAGCTACAACCTGTGACTTGGATCACTGAAGTGGTAAAACCACTTGATATTTGCTCAGCATGCAATATTTACCTTCCTCAGGCTGTGAAAAGGTGCAACCATTCACATGAAGCCTACATTAAGAGAAGAGAGCACATGATTTTACCAAACTGAAATGTACACTCTCCTCATATACTTTAAAGTGGAATTCTTCCACTTGGATTTTCCTGATCTTACAGTATCACATTTAAATCCAGTGTAGTAGACCGATCTGACAAATGTTTGAGGGTGTAACACAACTGACTGTTAAATAAGAGAAATAAAAACATGTAAAAGTTCAAACTCAGTCTCAACAGTCAACAACAGTGTCAATCTCAGTCTGACCTGTTCTTGATTTACTTGTAGATTTATACTATGCCTGGTCTTGACCTTTATGTTTTTGCTTGAGTTTTTCCACACACAGTCCTTGGCCTTAAAGAAACAGCTGCCACATTCACAATAGATTTGATAGTTTGGTCATATGTGCATATGTGCATGTGTGGCTCTGTGATTTTCATTTATGTTGTTGTTCCTTCCTCTACAGTTGCAAAGTAGATACTGTTTTCATCAGGTGAAGGGAAAAATATAGTAGGTTTGCATTCACTGCAGTCAGTGTGACCTGCACTCAATACTACATCATTCCTTAGAGACTTGTTGACTGGCTCTAAGCAACACAATGGATCAACCAGCTGGAAGTAACAAAGCTCCTTTAATCTGTGTTATTAGCTGCTTTCATACAGACATTAGCTCTCCGTGCAAAAATGCAATTCACACAACTCTGCATTGGCCAATCATAAACATGCAAACACATATGCAAGCCTGTTTCTCTGACTGGACTTACCAGATATTTCACTTTTACAAATGAATCAACATGCCCCCACCAGACGCTTGCATTGCTTGACTCCCCAGAAAGCATAGGCTGTGTAAACAAGATTGTAATAGGACCTTACCGCTGTCTGCAATATGATTTTTACAACTTGTTATTCTGTTTTTCTGACTCTGACATATGCCATGACCCACTTTATGCCTGTCATAAATACTGTGAGCACATTCAGTAGTAAGGGCATCTTGAATGTGTCATGGATTTGTGAATTGCAGGACTTTGCCCTATGCTGAGTCAACAGCAACAGTTGAAGTGTTTGATGCCTCTGATTCAAGTTGTGCACTTTGCTGTGGGAATGCCCCGCCTCCCACAATGATTGTGTGGCCAGCTCCTTTCATGGTCATGTGAATATACAGATAGTGATGCCATCGTCCCTCCTGACTGTGCCTTCCTTCAGATATATGAAACGCATGTGGTTCAGTTGTATCATATGGGAAAATACAATTCACCTCTGCTTTCAGATGATTTCACACTTCTCTGTCTGTATGAATGCTGTGACCATTGACGTTGCTTCTTTATTGACAAAGCTATTTAAGAAGCTTCTCCAAAAGAAGAAGCAGTTGGAAGAGGCTAGATCACAACTTTCAGGGGGGGCATGGGGTTAGGATAGATTGCTCATTTGTATTTTCTCAGTAAGTAAAGTAAGTAAGTAAAGGCCCTCATCTTCAGAATGGTCCCTTTCACAGTGTATGCAATTCTATGTATAAAATAGAATAGGATTATTGTTGGACTGATGATACATTAACTTGCAGGTGCAGTTGGCACTAATTCTGAGAATATTAATCTACAAAATCTATAATATTTTTGTTTAATGTCTAATAAGTCCCTCCAAATCATAAAAGAAAAATCTGAAATGGTCTTGTTTTGATCATTAAACTGTTCATAATTTTAATGATCAATTTAACAACCTGACACTATCCTTTTAGCCAAGTGCCAGGAATGTAGCCATTATCTATAATTCCGGTTTTATTGTTGATTATCATACACCAATATACTGGTAAGTTTGTAGCAGCTCACAGTCTTTTCAAAAACTACATACTTTTCCCAATTCTGTGACTTGGAGAAAGTTATTTATGCTTTCAAAGAGAGATAACAGAACATTTGATAAGCCTCTTTGCATTAAGATTGCATTATTATTGTTGTTGTTGTTGTTGTCTGGCTGCAGCATATACTTGTGCTTTTGTGCTCACACATATTCAACCCTAGATTCTGGAAAGGAACTACCAGTCCCCTAATCTAAATTGATGGAGACTATATATGTCTACAAGAAAATTAATTTTTATTAGGTTGAATTTCTGCTTAAGTAACTCTTAATTAATTTGGCTCATCATGATGGAACAACACTATACTGTATCTTTCTATTGTCCAAATTATTCTATTGTTTTGACATATTTTTGTCTGTTTTCAAGTGAAGCTCTTGACTTTTTCTTTTGGAAAAGTGCTATATAAAAATATTATTCCAATTGTTGTATTGTATTGTATTTGCTAATTATAGGTTTTGTAGTTATGCAGAACAGTCATCTGTTAAGTAAGTAGAAGGTAGCAGAATAATATCTTCATATAAATGTAGTTGAATACAAGTACAAAGTAGCAAAACAGAGAAATACTCAAAGTAAGTATTTCAAATATGTACGTACACTAAGTACAGCACCAGAGTAAATGCAGTGGACTGCTTTCCACCCCTGATTATATGACTGTCATGCCATGTTGACTGGAGTTTCTGAAACAATTAGCAAGTTCAGAGGAGGAAATGACTGCATTAGCAAAATCTGCAACACAGGAAGAGTTTTAATTTGATGAGATGGTAATGTCACACAGACCACACATGGTCATGTAATCGTAAAGTGGCCCTGAGTCATAATTTTTATGTGTTCTTGTGTGAATTTGCTTGTGTTGTTATCCCTCTCTGTCTGAGGGTGGTGCTGTTCACCTGTTCTATGTGCATTCTCATGGTGTATGTCAATTGAAGATTGTGGCTTGTAATTGAACCAGAGACTAATGGTCTCCAGTCTCTTAAAATGGCACCTGCTGATGCCTTTTTCTGGGCTCCCAATGAGACTGTGCTGTGCTGTGCTGTGCTATGCTATGCAAGACTCGAAATGTCAAAATGCAACTACAAAAAAGGTTTTTAATGATAACTAAAGCTTGACTAAAAATAAATCAGGGCCATAGTCTGCAGCAGCCAGGAATCCAAGATGTGAGGTCAAAAACTGTCTCTTCCTGCTCCAGCCCCCTTCTCCAGGTGGTATCCCTGGCCTTTATCTCCTTCTGTGAAAAGCAGAGCCACTAGATGGGGACAACTCGAACAAAAAATGTGTAAAACACTAAAAAAAAATTTATAATTTTTTAATAATTTTGGCTCCTACAACCTATTCTACCTGGACTGATAAATAAATCAATTTTGTTTGGACTGCAGTCTGTTGGGTCATCCTTGGGAGTGATTTTTTTATGCTATACTTGGCTGGGCATAATGAAAAGACAAACAAAAGAGGTAAATGGTTTGGTTTTTTTTAGAGAACTTATTTTTATTCAGACTATCATGCTTTTATTCCTCTTTCACTGTTTTTGTATTACTTGTCGAAGAATGGGTTAATACATTTCACTCCAGTCTTGCACCAAGTCAGAAATTCACTGATCATGTTTAAGGAGGATGTCCATGATTCGTGGTCACAGTGAGAATTGTGAAAGACCCTGAGAGGACACGTACAGCAATCAAACAGGATGTGGCTCATTAGACATCAAGTGTTGATCTCATGGAAAACCAATCAATCTCTAGAGTCAGTCCCAAAACAAACTTTAAAGGAAATCAGTAGCAAAGTGTCTGTGAATTGTATATTTTCATATTTCTCATAACCTTTCTCAAATCTGGTTGCAATTACTGAAGCAAAGTCATGCATTACACTTGTTTTAATTTTTACAATGTTTTAAATTTTAGTAGACAAAAATATATTGATTGCCACTGGTCTTTTCCTTTAAAGGCTGCAGCCTGCTGCATGTTTTTGTGAACTAAATTTTAATTTTTCAGGAAAAATGACACTGAATAATTTACTACTAATAATAATTCTACTAACTTGTTCCTGTTTTGCTTCTGAATACTGACTGATGAAATCCTGGACATAGTAGCTTAGTCAGTACTTTCTGGTTGTAGTTTTTCTTCTTGTTTTCTGGAATTCAAATGTTGGGCACGCTGGCTTGTGTAGGAAACTTCCTCAGACATTACCTCTGAAATTTAAACTCCATTCACGTAAAAAACAGGGAAAAAGCAGTTAGATGTTGAAATTCTCAGAGCTTATTAACTGATTCAGTTTCTGAGGATCTGCTCTCGTTTTTGTGTTCCATTTGTAAAGGGTTACCACAGATTCCAGTGTAAATGACGGGGGAATTTAGAGTACTTGCTCTGTGTTAAAAAAAAATACTTCTAAAGCTCGGCTGGTGATTTAAGAGTTTAAGAGTTCAGCAAGGAAACTGGGAGACAAAGTGGGAAACAAAGTGGGGTTTCAAAATGACTTAAATGTAAACTTAACTGTGGATTTTTATCTCCTATTTTTTACAAATGGGAATCAAGTCAGGAAGAAATATATTGGACCAGTGTCCCACCCTCACCGTCGCATTTGTGGCTGAAAAGGCTGCAAACTGCAAGCTAGCCCTTTTTGACTGTGACATTTTAACAACAGCAGACAAAAATTCAAATAGAAGTCTTACTTATGAACTTATGTATCGTTTCAGCATATTTCAGTTGCAAATTTCTGTATATGTACAGTTAGGCCTGGTTACACTGTTGCTCTAAAAATGGACAGAGGCATTGTTGGAATTCTTATGACTAACTGGGTTTCTTTTTTTATTGTTACTTCATCCTCTGAGGTCACGTAGTGTGGTATGAGCTCTGAGCCACATGTCTCACAGAGTCAAAAAAAGTTCACAGTCCGCAATTCTGATTGACACATTTGAAGTTAGATTTGAACTGTCAATTGTCTCCTTTATCATGTCTAGATTTTTACTGATTTACTCCAACATCAAACTACATATGATGGAAACCAAAACTGGTCCTGTTGAAATAAGTTGTCAAATATCTCAGCAACTTTTGAAAGTATCTGCAGTCTGCTTCCAGGTACTTACTGGCTTTGTGCCACTCTCTGGATTTAAAAATTGGAGTAAGAATTGTACTTGTATGTGTCAGCAAATGCCTCAAGACATCTTCTATTTAGTCATCTTAAAGTCAAATAGTAATTCTGCAGATAATCCACAGGAGGTCGGCATCATCACAGACTCAGCACCAAAGCTGCCTTTCATCTCTCTGACCACCAAACAGACTCACAATTTCTTGTGTGTTCTCTGTCACCATTCTGCTGCCCACGATCTGCACTGTTCAGATTTCCATCAACGTGCACATTTAAGGATACAGACAGTGTCAGTAGTCATGAATTTAAATTGTAATTAAATTTATGATGTTCTCTTAAAATAATACTTTGGTCTATTAAGAGAACTCATATATTTTCATATACAGTTGCAAGAAAAAGTATGTGAACCCTTTGGGATTATGTGGAGTTTTGCATGGTCATAAAATGTGCTCTGAACTTCATCTAAGTCACAACAATAAAAAAACATAGTCTGCTTAAAATAATACTACACAAACATTATATGTTTTTATTGAACATAACATGTAAACATTCACAGTGCAGTGTGGAAAAAGTATGTGAACCCCTAGCCTAATGACTTCTCCAAGAGCTAATTGGAGCCAGGAGTGAACCAACCTTGAGTCCAGTCAGTGAGATGATGTGTTGCTGAAAGTTGTCCTGCCCTTTAAAAACACAAACAAGTTTTGGCTTTACTGGTTTCATGAAGCACTGCCTGATGTGAACCATGCCTCGCAGAAAAGAGCTCTCAGAAGACCTACGATCAAGAATTGTTGACTTGCATGAAGCTGGAAAGGGTTACAAAAGTATCTCCAAAAGCCTTGATGTTCATGTGTCCACGGTAAGACAGACTGTCTACAAATGTAGAAAGTTCAGCACTGTTGCTACTCTCCTGGGCGTGGTCATCCTGTAAAAATGACTGCAAGAGCACAGCGGAGAATGCTTAATGAGGTAAATAAGAATCCTAGAGTGTCAGCTAGACTTACAGAAATCTCTGGCACATGCTAACATTTTTGTTGACACATCTATAATAAGGAAAACTTTAAACAAGAATGGAGTACATGGGAGGACACCACGGAAGAAGCCATTGCTGTCCAAAAAAAATATTGCAGCACATTTGAAGTTTGCAAAAGAGCACCTGGATGTTCCACAGCACTACAGGCAAAATATTCTGTGGACAGATGAAACCAAAATTGAGTTGTTTGGAAAAAACACACAACACTATGTGTGGAGACAAAAAGGCACAGCACGCCAACATTAAAACCTCATCCCCACTGTAAAACATGGCAGAGGGAGCATCATGGTTTGGTGCTGCTTTGCTGCCTCAGGGCCTGGACGGATTGTTGTCATTTTGCAGGAAAACGTAAGACCATCTGTCTGCCAACTGAAGCTCCACAGAGGATGGGTGATGCAATAGGACAATGACCCAAAGCATACAAGTAATTCAACAAAAGAATGGCTTCAACAGAGCAAAATACGCCTTCTGGAGTGGCCCAGTCAGAGTCCTGAACTCAACCCGATTGAAACGCTGTGGCATGACCTTAAGAGAGCAATTCACACCAGACATCCCAAGAGTATTGCTACACTGAAACAGTTTTGTGAAGAGTTAATTACTCCAGATCGTTGTGCAGGTCTGATCTGCAACTACAGGAAATGTTTGGTTGAGGTTATTGCTGCCAAAGGAGGGTCAACCAGTTATTAAGTCCAAAGGTTCACATACTTTTTCCACACTGCACTGTGAATGTTTACATGTTATGTTCAATAAAAATATAAAAACATATAATGTTTGTGTAGTATTATTCAAGTTCAGAGCACATTTTATGACCAATTCATGCAAAACTCCACATAATCCCAAAGGGTTCACATACTTTTTCTTGCAACTGTAGAGAACACTGCGTGAAGGATTTTTTCAGTCTTTAGGTATTTAGTTAGTATAAGGCTTGTAGTAGGCCAAAAAGTAGTAGTTCACTGTCAGTCTCTAGGATAGATGTGAAAATACTGATAAGCACTTTCCCTATGGAACTTGCCATAGCAACCAAGCTTGTGATGCAGACCCTATGAATTTCGTAGAAGATGTGATAAACCTGGAGTGATCGATAAGTTTGTGGCCTAAAGTATAAGGAGATGAGTTACACAGCTCTTGTTACATGCATGTGCTGCTCAACTCTTTGAGTGATTATGCAGAAAGTTTGAAGTTAATAAGTTTTGTGGCTTTTTTATTTCAGGAAACTGAAAATTGCAAGTCAGTACTGTCTGAGAAAATGGACATCGACCTCTGTACTGTCATCCACTACCTTGATCTCAAGGGCTTCTAAGGATGTCTTTGGCCGGATTTGACCTGATTTGGCCCAGTGATGTGCAAGCAGTGGTTACCATTTTGACAGGGGTGATGACATCATCGCTGCTGTCGACCACTTTCTGGAGGTCCGAGACACTGACTCAGAAGAACTGAGGCTCTTTTGAGAGTATTAGTGTGGCATTCCTATTTAAGTGCTGAATAAAGTTCGGTCAGTAAAAGTGAAAACATGTGCCCTCCAACAAATCACTCATAAACTAGTCATTAGTGTTGTACACCAAAACCATATGCTTGGGTGAGGTGGTGAAATGTAGTCATTTCTGATGATGCTTTTAGTTTTATAGTGGCTTTTGGAAATATCTACAGTAGCCCTGAAAGGCAAGTGGATTTTTTTTCTTTTTGCCATGGCCACTACAAGTTTTCTTTATTTTCATCTGTGAGTCAAGTGTTTTGGTTTTTTTTTGGAAATTACTCTTTATTTTACCCACACCAAGTAAACGAAACACACACAAAGCAAGCAAACTAAAGACACTATGACGCTCAGGGGCAGGATCACAGAGGAAGGGTGGGCAAAACATAATGAGGCAAAGAAATTAACCAGTTCCCCTTAACACAGATTTATCCAGGAATATACCATGTAAGCATATCAACCCAAAGTATGAAAACTAAATGACATGGGACCCTTCCACAAGACAGCAGATCAAATTAAGTATAAAAGCAGCAGTCATCTTAGCCCCTGTATCATTTCAGTTTTCTGTGGCACATTACCAAACAAATTTGAAATGAATGTCACGATCTGCTCTGTTCTCCTCAGCCCCTTGTCCGGGGGCTGTCTGTTCTCCTCCAGACCTGCCTTCCTCTTCTCACCCACTAGATGTCCTCAGACTTTCCTTCCTGTGCCCATTCACCTGTCTTCCACGCCCATCTGCACACCTGTTATCACTTCTCCCAATCAGCCCTACAGTCACTTGGTCTCTCCCCACCTGTTCCTCATTCCAAATCAGCCCTGAATGACTCATTCCAGCCCTTTCGTCTGCTTTTGTTCCTCTGCATGTTCTAGCCAACGTTCCCTTGTGTTTAACCTTTGTTCATGCTCAGCTGTGAGTTTTAGTGACCTGATTGCCTTTTACTTTGCTGCCTTTCTCCAATTGAAAAAAATAACTGAGGATAACCTCTCAGCTCACTCCTTTCCACTTTTTCTTCTTGTCCAAGTTTTATCCTAAAATGAAGAAGAAAAGAAATATATATTTCCAAGAAATAAATGTATGTATGTATATATGTATAAAAAAATGAGGGCCATGTGGATTCAGTTAGAGTGATTTTCTTCATTAAAGAAGACTGGACCTCTTAAAATTTTCGTTGAATACCCCTGCACTACACATTTCTGTCAATAGTGTGTTGCTGCCACCATGTGGTGCACACAGAAATATCTGCAGACTCTTCACATAATGGATTAACATTCAAAGTGAAGAGAATTACTTTTTAGCTCTTCAGCAGACCTAAATGATGAAGCTGCTAATATTCCTCTAAAGATGCAAAGCGTGCTTGTTTGGACTCAGCCATGAGTTTTTATTGACCTTAAGGCATTTTACTTTGCTGCCTTTTCTTGGTCTCTAATCTATCATCTTCAAAAAATAATATTTTTTTTATATGTATAAAAAAAATGAGGACCATGTGGACTCAGAGTGTCAGCATTCTTTCTTTTATCAATAGCTGTTCCACAACCTTAACCATGTGTTCATTACCATAACCATATCAGTGACGGTCTTGTGACCTTAAGTATGATTTTCTCTTAAACTTAACCAAGTAGTTTTTGTGTCTAAACCTAACCAAATTGTTACTGTCATTTAGGTTGCACTACCACCAGCAAACCCCAAACTACTTGACACAATGGTAACTAAATTTGAAAATGCTGAAAGGTGACCAACATTGCTAGCATGGCTAAGAATAAATAATAACAATACATGTTGTGGAGTAAACCGAAAAACTACAGAGTGGTTGGGCATGTTAGATGTACTTTTGGTGTTTAGACTTGTATCTCATGTACATCTAAATGAGAAAGGAAATCATATCAATAACAATGACAATACTGACAAAATTATCTTTCTCACAGCTGCTAAAGATTACCATGCCAGTGTTGCTGTTGCCTTTTTAATGAAGTAGATTATACTGTATTTGAAACATTCTGGTTTTAAAATATAGTGGAAACATAAAGGAAACATTGTACCAAGGTCTCAGAGGTTCCTAAAAGCTGTGTATATGGCAAGCTCCAGGCAACAGAATTCTCCTTCTAAAGTGCTACTCTCTCTTTATGCCATCACTGGCCAGTTGTGTGGAAGTGAGTAAGGAACCAGGCATTGTAATTCTCTCTCTATTTTTTATGCATTACACAACTATTTGTGATACTACTCAAGTAAACAACTGAATGCTACAAATGTCTTCCAGAGAGACACTCTTAAAATGTGCACCATTATCTTCATATGGATATCACACATATGTACAAATCTAAACCTAATTCTAATCTTATAATTCTTAGACCTCAAACAGCCCTTGAAGATGTGTCAGAAAGTGATTTTAAGCCAAAATGTCCTCAAATTCCCTAAATGTCCTCACTCTGTAAGGTCTGTAACTGAAACTGATACCCACAAAGGTGGAACACACGTAGAGCAGAGAGGTGACAGCAGACATAAAGAAGTGTGTGCTTTGTTGCATTCATACAACATCCAACATTGCAGCAACTCCCTGCAGAGTTGCATGGAAGTGAGGGTGTGTTTATTTGTACTTCAGAACATAACCACTATGAAACAATAAAAAATTAACATTTTATTTGTCAGATTCACAGCTTTGTTCTCATTCCTTCTCTTCGTTCCCTCTCTGGCTCACTCAACCATCCCTACTTTCTCTCTATCTTATCTTTCTCTTTCTCTTTCTCTTATCTTGAGCTAAGGAGGAGGAGTCAGCTTTGAATGGTGTGTTTACAAACAGCAAAGCGACAAATCCTGGGTAGTAAACCTTTACGTGTCAGACTGCTCCATTAATGTAGGCTGGCAGTTTAGTGAAAGAAGTGTGCTTTTTCTTATCAGAATCAATATACTGTTTAGTGGTGGTTGGCCATTTTGAGTCAAAGTCATCTCTTTTGTTTAATATAGAAACTGAGCTGGGGTCTTGAAGCTCTTCCATAACTCCAGGTCCACCAGCTGACATCCCAGTCAGTAGGGGCCATAGCTTAGGATGATCAGCAGCCTGTCAGCTGTAGGAAATTGTCGACTAAAGCGTGCACGTCCACTCTGTCAGCGTCCCAGTCATCCATGTGTCTTCCAGAAGATTGTATACCTCTTCCCTCTTACTCCCTGTACAGAGGTGCATTGAATTACAGCCTGAGGAGGAGGAGTGCTGGAACTCCCATGCTAATAAAGTCCAGGCCTACCAGGGTGAGAGTGTTTCTACAGACACTGACTGCACTGCTATTGTATTTACAGGATGGGCAGCATTCATCATGCTTCACTGGACTCTCCAATTATCAGGTTCTAACTGAAAGCCTGGACACACTAACCAAATAAAAAATCAGTACATAAGTTCAAACAGAATGGTAATGTGGGAAAATTGAAAATGTGGGCACTGATTACAGTACCTTTCATGAAGGAGAAAAATGATCAGCTGTCCCATTCTGCTGTGGGTGAACATTGTCAGCATAAATCTCCAAACCTCAAACATACACCTCATCTGTTTTGGTGAGAAGCCAGCAGTATTAACTGTTCAGGTCTGACACCACAGGCATAGCAGCAGAACAGTACTATAGCTGTACTCTGGGCCAGTGAAAATGATACCATGCATCATTTATCAAATATTTGGCACAAAAACTCTCTCAAATGTTTCTGGCCCCTTGCAGCATATGTGGAGGGGGAAGGTACCACCGGGTTGGTTTCTGCTCGCAACAAGCCAGGCCTGCAGGACTGGTTGTGTTTTTATGCCTTTTTTCCTTTCAGAGCCCTCTGTGGTAGCTGCGGTTACCATGCTTTTTGGACTCTCTCTCTATAATTGACTCTTGCATTTTCACCCTGAATTCTACAGCCCTACACAAAGCAGTGATTATTCCTGAGCAGTGGATGGGTTGGGGGTGGGGGTCTGGGGTTAGGGGAGGCTTTGAATGAATGCCACTACATTCTCATGAAGCTCATTGGCTGCTTACTCTTTGTCTTCAACTTTGTGAAATCCCAGAGTGCCTGACTGAAGCTACAGAGCAGACACAAGCTTGTTTGATCCACTCATCACAATGAGAGATGACTAAATTTAACCCGAAGGATGCAGGGTGCCACTGCTCATTAAACACCATGAAAAAAACTTCATGGCTCTTCAAATGGTCATTATTTCATTAGTGAGAAAAAAGGCCTAACAGCATGACGATACAAACCATTGAAAGCACTGAAGAAAAACACTGGTGTACAAAGATAGATGAATATGATTGAGGTCTGAAGACAGAAAACTTCTTCAGTCTCTGCTAAGTTAAAATTCAGCCTGAGTTAACTTGTAAACTTCTAATTGCAACACATAGCCTGTGTTAGTAATTAGAGGTGTGGAGTTTGAAATATGTGCCAGATAGGCAGGGTTTAATGCCGTTAGGGTGCAACATGAGAAATGTAAAATGCAGTATTTTTGGATCTTGACTGATACTAAGGACTAGAAACAATCAGTAACAACTGACATCCTGCTGATGAACCTGCAAAGAGCTTTTAATGTTAACATTTTTCACCATGATTGGAAAACTGAGCTGATTTGAGACTAAACTCTAAAGCTGCGTCCATCTCATCCATACTCATGGATGTAGCTAGGTAGCTAGCTGGCTATGAAGGTGCCCATTCTTAATTACAAAGAATTTGTCGAGTCTTTCTCTATCTGGTGGAAATAACTGTCAGTGGGCACAAAGTTTGTCAAAGGTTGTCAAGTGTTTTGAAGCTGGTTGGACACTGGCAAGCTTATCTGGCCAGAAAATAAGACTGAGGACCTTTTCCATCAAGACAATAATATTTACAGTATTGGGGAGGCGATCACAGGGTATGTTAATTTCTGTGTTGACATTGCAGTGTCAAAAAGATCATAAAGATATATCCTAATAACAAAGGATACTTAAAGCCTGAGGTCAAACATTGCAGCAGACGGAAAACCAAGCTTTCTGGAAGAGCAACATAATGGACCCAAGAGTAGTTCAAAGAGAACTAAAGGGGAAACTAAGGGAGGCACAAGAGCAACATAGTTTATGTGTCAGAGAAGCCTTTTCAACTAAGAGCACAAAAAAATATGGGACTCTGTGAAATAAATGACCAACCTTCTTCACTGGCAAGAGGGAACACTGGAAAGCGGGAAATGCATGTGCTGAATAAACTGGAAAAAGCAAGTGCACTCAAAGAATCAGAGATCAGACAATGTAGCCCTTCAACAAGAACTCAACAGTGTATTGTAGCTTCTTAGATCCTTTCTAATTGAGACCATTAATGTATTTCCTGTGCTCAAAACAAAAAAGCAGCATTATAGCACCAGTCTGAAACCAAGAATTTCTTTAAACTGGTCTACACAGCTCTCTTTACACTCACTGTTTTGTAAAGAGACAGAGGAGCAACTCCACCTGTTCGGCATTTAATGTAAATGCAATTTAAAATGTATGCGTAAAACCATTTGCTACCAAGGCCCTTTGATAGTGAAAAAATCCGAATCATATAGGATCACCCCCTTTCCGTAACTTTGGGTTGCTGAAGTAGAAATTCGGCACACTGGATAACAAAAAAAACGGGTTTGAAAACCGCAGTTGCAACAGGTTTTCATGATGTTGCTAGTTCTAAACAGTGTTTCCATTGTGAGCTGTCATGTTGACAACATGTTGATACAGTAACTGTATCTTGGAAAATTCTGCACTGAAATCTGACCTCAGTGTCATTCTTGGCCATTCCTCAGACTTTTTCCTAGTGAAAAAGTGTCTGACTTTCTGACATGTCTGGAATGTGCCATGTGTCTAACTAACATGTTAATCAGTCTTTTCAACACACGAGGAACAGATTTCTTTAGATCAATGTAAATCAATGCATTTTTTAAACTTGATTTGGTAATCAAGTTAAATAATCTACTCTTATCTATGGAGGGAATGGAATAAGATATATGAAGCTTTGGACACAAAGTCAATGCTTAAATACAAAACATCACCAGACATCTTTTAAGCCTTAATCAACTTACTGCTTGTTGCTAATAATTAACCTTTGGAATGCTTCCACTTCAAATCTACACACTCCTGTCTCAGACCTTTGATCTCTCCATTCCATATAGTAAGAAATATGATGTTCTTATATGTTAACACTACACTTAACAGTTGTAGCACCTTCTTTCAACATGGCTGGATATGGTATATGTTAACGATAGTGTGCAGACAAGCTCTCAGAATTGAAGAATTTAAGGTTTTATTTATAACATACCATTTTCTTTATGAACCATTCAACAGTGGACTGTTTTGCAATGAGAGTCATCACAATAAATACAGTTTTGGGAATACAAGGGAAACGATATGAAAATATAGGTCATGTGATGCCACGTGGAAGTCTAGCTGTGAAATAGAGTCAGCTTAGGTTTGGTCATCTGCACTGACAGCCATCAGGATTTACATGCTCAATATTTAAAGAAAACAACTATCTAGTGATTAAATGTGGTAAAAAAAAAAAAAGAAAGAAAGAAAGAAAAAAGTAAAGAATACCAGTAACACAAACTGTGGATTGGTGTATGAATATAGACAAAACACAGAGGGGGCAAAAGGCACGTACATCAGCCTATTGTTGAGGACTACACATGGGAATCCCTTTCACATAGATCAGCAAAGTCTCAGTCCAAGGAATATAAACATTGGAATGCAGCAGCTTCACTTTATGCTACACCATCCATCAACAAAGTAATCACTACTTCAGTGTTCCATCATTAAGACATCTTTTAAAAAGTGGGTATTAAAAAGAATGCTCTTTAGCTTAAAAAAAAACATATTCATCACTGTATCTTTGCATCTCATTATTCTATGCTACTACAACTTCTTGCAACCTTTGCTGCTCAGATAATAGAGTCTAGGTGAAGAAGGAAAGCAGTCAAGGCAACATTTCATTTTATGCTTCAAGAGAATAAAGACTAGTGAGGATAGCAAAAGACTTGCTCTGTTGTGTAGATAAAGTACACTTGTTAATACTGCTCTGGAGGAGGAAGTTACCACTAATAGTCAATGCCCTGGTCGTTGTAATGGGAGCTGTAGTTGTCATGATAACCTCCATGGTACTCATCCTCCTGGAACTCGGCCTGATAGTCACTATCGCTGATCTCGGAGCCGTTGGTGCCAGTGCCCTGGCTGCCATTAGTGTGGATGACCGGCTCTGTTGGGGGGGCGCAGTACTTGGGGTCATAGACTTGTCGACCCAGACCGTACACACTCATACCCCTCTGAGACGCCACCTTGTTGGTGCCCATCTGGAGGGAGATGGTGGTGTTGTCCAGTGGCTGTAGTGCCACTTTCTGGTCAAAGATGTCTCTGCGAGTACCAGGGGCAGACATCCCTGCCTACAGGAAACCAAAAAAGCAGCAGAAACTTTACAAAACGATAACGGTAGTGTACAAATACTCAACAGTAGGGGTGGGCGATATGACAAAAATATCACATCACGATTTTTTAATGGTAAAATCACGATCACGATTTTATCACAGTTCATTTTTACAGTGAAGTTAATTTAGAACCAAACTATTTTCTTTGTAAAAACTTAGTTATAAAGGCACAAAAAGTCACCTCTTTCCACCGTTTGCTACTTCTCTCATATGGCGTGCTTTTATCAAAGGCTTGTGTTATAGTTGGTTGTTTCTGTGTAATGTCTTTAGCCGTTACCACTGGCTGATGTGTGGTTGACCTCGCTGCTTGGCTCTCAGCAAATTGTTCCAGATGCTGCCTCTTCAGGTGGTTAAAGAGGTTCGTTGTGTTTGCGCTTTGTCGTTTGGAGAAAATCCAAACCAGTTCCATACGCCAGCCATATGTAACGGCATTACATATTCAGAGTACAAATTCTGAGTAACTGTATTCCATTACAGTTACAATTTAAATAGATAGTATTCAGAATACAGTTACATTGTTGAAATCAATGGATTATGTGACGATACTTCTCTGTTTCACAAGTTGATATTTATTCTCTAAATGAACGAAGGCAACCCGATGCATTTCCCAGAAGCCCCAACTCCACGAAAACAAACGTAAATAAATGAGCTATTCGCCTGATCAGTCGGTCAGAATGGAGTCGGACGAGGAGCAGCAGGAGCGAGAGCTTGAGCCACAGCCGGGACAGGAATGCGTTGGCCAAGACAGAAACAGCGTTACGTATTCTGAATACATAACGCCGTTACATGTATTCCGTTACTCCCCAGCACTGTCCATACGACTGAAGTGGAGTTCTTTTTGGGGACCAACTCCAAGCTTTCACTTCTGTTGTCGGCCATGGCTACCCGCTACACCTTGACTAAAACAGCGAGGCTAGTAAAAAAAAAAAATCAGCACTGCTCGTACTTCGCCATGATTGGTTGGTCATGTTCACGTGAAGCGGGCTGTTAGTTGCCCAAGGAAAAAAAAAAACTTCTCGTGCTTCTGTGCGCAAGCATAGAGCTGCAATTAATAGAATGTGCCCTATAGACGATAATACGATCTCTCTCCTCTGGCAGATCGTCAACATCAAGATCGTCTTCACGATCTAATATCGTCATATTGCACACCCCTACTCAACAGGTATTGAATGCTCTGTAATAATTGTACAGATTCTTACAGATAAATATATTTGGAGAAAGTTCCCACAAGGGATGTTCATGATTCATTAACAAATGGATTATCTGCCATTCACATCAATCAAATAATTTTTGGGGGCAATGTAGATTATTTCTATTGCCTGTCTCACACTTGTTAAGATGGGATTTAAATAATTGTTAAATAAAATTGTCAATTCCCTATGTGAGAGTTACAAACATCTGTGCATTGTTTTGGAGCCTGATAAGCTTTCACATTCACATTCATAAGCTTTTACAGTAACAGATCTGTTACTCAAATTGGATTTCCTGGTATTTCATGTCTCACCAGTCTCACACCAACATACCTCCTTGCATTGTTCTAACCCAGGGCTGATTTCAATCTGAACACCTAGTTACTCTAAATACTGTAATCCACAAAACAACAGTTCTCATTGAAAGCATTATTGAGCACAATCTACTCCTATAAGAACACTCAGTGTGTTCTATGGCTTATCCAGAGTAACACACTGTTAAGACATTGTTTCTGGAAGGCCTTGTGGTTATTGAAATCTTAGATGATGTTTTTCACTTTTGTGAGCAGTACTGAAAACTAAATTCCATTCAGCTCTACTGTATTAGTGTGGAGGCAAAAATCCCAGAGACAAATATCTCAAAACTTGGTTACATAAAACCAAAACTGTCTGCATGAACAGATATTTGCTGCAGTATCAGCAGTAAAATCAGCTTTGTACTATTTGCACCTTGAACCTGTATAACCTGTACACATACTGTAGTGCTACGTGGTATGAACATGGAACTGTCAACAAGCTACATCAGGCTTTGGTGGGATAGAAAATATTTGTTAGTCATACTGTATTGGATAGGTGGTTTGGGTGTCCTTTAAAAGTAAAAAAAAATCCAATAACAAGAAAAGAGGAGTGGGTTCTAACCTGGCTGGCGCCTTTGTTGGTTCCCATCTGCAGGCTGATGGTGGTCTGGTCATAGGGTTTGTCAGTCTGAGTCTTTGGATCATACAGATGTCTTCTGGTTCCATAAGCAGTCATTCCAGCCTGACTTGCACACTTGTTTGTTCCCATCTGAGGACAAAAGACCAACAATAGCATCTCACCAAATCCAATCACAAATCAGTTTCTTGTTTCAAATAACACTGGAAAGAATGAACGTGCATTTCACAGGAGAAATTCCTTCAAGTTTTGGTGGAAAAGCCCGTTGTGTAACAATTTTGGGGGAACTGTTCTTGTTAGTTTCTGTCCCTGAAGAGTTCCTACATTTAAGAGTATTACCCTTGCCTGGCTTTTAATGGAAAGCCCCATGGTTTTTTTCACTGCAGAGGAAACAAAACTCTCTAGGGAAAATGTTGAATCTATTTATTTCTCACTGAAGTGATTATATTTAAAGCTATAAGAATAACATTAATTTTCAGTGATGTCAGCTTAAAGATGCCAGTTCCTGTTCCAGCCAGAACAATATAATCACCAATGCATAGTTACCTGCAGTCCAATGACACACTGACCAGCCTTGATCTTCTCATCATCAAAATGTCGAGCTTGTTTGTCTGCATATTTCACCCCAATATCAATCTTTGTGTCCATACCTTTGGTTTTTGCCTGACAGAAAGGACATGTTGGTCAACAGACTGATGTGACATAAGATTTGTGTCCTAAAAGAATGGATGATGTGTTTCTCAGTAGACAATGACCCTCTGTACTGTGTGTTCACTCACCATGCTGGCCAGAGCGAGCAGTGTGGTCTGGACTTGAGTCATGTTCCCATTTTCAAACAGGTCATTGGCCTCAAAGATGTCATTGGGCTTTAGACCATAGGCCAGGATAGCTTTGATGAAATTCCCAAGGTTTTCCAGCTGCAGAAGCCACAGAAAAAAATTAAAATGATGGGGGCTGAGATGGAGACTACCAACAAAAGCAGAAGGAAGCAATAACGGCACAAATAAAGCTGTTTAAGAAAAGCAGCGAAAGCTTCATTAATGAGGTCACTTCTCATCAGAGTCTGATATGCTATGACCAGTCTTAAAGAAGCTGAGCTGAATGTCCTCTTTATGACGCTAACTTCTGAGTTGCTTTCTTTAATGAATTTTTGTTATCAGCAGATGATGTGAGAGCACTGCTCCAGTTCATAAGTCTTACCTTGTGCCAGTTCAACTGTGAAAGGTTGATTTTCTTTACTGAACCAGGTTGCAGCTTATTAATCAGTCTAAGAGAGGAAGGGAAACATAACATGTCAGAACATGATCTGATCTTTAAACAACAAGTATACATTTTAGAACAAGTTCTGCCATCACAGGCATGATCTGCGGTACATTTGGCTGTTTAGGCATCGTAACACCACAGAGCCACACACACTCTCCTGAGATGCATTACAAATAAACACACACAGAACATGAACACAAACACAAACACACACACACAGAGCACTTACTCGCAGAGGATAACTCCATCCTTCAACCCTTTCTGGAAGTTCTCTCCAATAGACATCCCTGTTACTTCCTCAATCCAGAAGCGGAGCTCCTCCTCCTTTTGTGGGTCATATTTCTGAGCAATCTGAAAGATAAAACATCATATCAAGTCTGCTTTCCTTTTTTAAATAAAATAAAATTGCAAAAATATCAATATGAAATAAGAAATCAGAAGCCAATCAGAAGCTCTATATGATAACGAGAGGCAAGTGAAGTTGAGTTCTTATTGCACTGTTGTTTCATCAGAAGATCTGCAGGTATTTCCAGACTATTTTATTTTTAATTGTTACTGATAAACATCTAATTTACTGATAGATGATAGTGAGTCCATAAGAGTACAGGACAGAAACCACCTGACATGATAGAGGGATGAATGGAGCCACTTGGATCCACCCTGGTATTGCACATATTGACACACAGACTAGAAACCCACAGAAGTAACAACACAATCCTACCAGATCTGGATAGACTAAATGTAATTCAGACCTAGCCTACCTCAGGTCCTCATTTGGATGTCTGTTACTAGGAACGCAGTGGACCCTCGAAGACAGTCCCCCACACCAAGTAGTTCACATTAAGTACATCACAAAGATCATAACAATGAAAGTTAGCTGATTTCATAGGCATCATGACAACTGTTTTGAGACCAATGGGCCCATACATGACTTTAGATAACATTTAAGATCAATAACAGATGTCATATTTTGCTTCTGTTTGATGAAGGATAGGTTCCCACTTTTTCCAGCATACTGTATCTTAAAACAACACTCTAATGTCTATATGAATATTTGAAGATTTATATAGAGATTACAGTGGATGTAACTGTTCCACCGGTGGAATAATCACTTTAGTGCAATGGCTATGCAGTCAAGATTACAACAGAGACAAATCAAGTGAAATAATAGACTTTTATGACATAGGGAGTATTTCACCAGCCAATGCTGTGTAAGACTGTTGTTTAGAATTTTAATAACTAAAATAACAAAAGATGTATTATTAGGATCTGTCAGACATCTGGAGAGGGCAAGAAAGCTACCTGTCTAACAGCAGGTTGTAGTTAGAAGTTAAAAATTCACCAGATGGATTTGTGGAATTATATTATTGTAACTCCACAAATTCATAAAAAATCACATTAAAAATCCAGCTAGTCGTGTCATTAATTAAACCAGCATAAACTCATTTTTTTGACACTTGGAGAAACATGTCATGAACACAACAAAGAACCATCACCTTTTAAGTTGATATGGTGAACTTTTGGTACACTGTTACTTATTTACGCATCCACCAGTTTACAGAAAAAAATTAGCATTCATATGGAGCAGTGTCTGTGTTCACCTGATGGATGTAAGTCCAATATTCACCCTCTTATTATTTTTGATCTCTACCAACTCCTGAGTGAAATACCTGATGCTTTAGTTGTTAAATACTAAATATTCACCAGTTAGTTTCTAACTATGCCTGTCTGGTGTTTGTACAATGGATTTCCTCTGAAACCTGGCCAACAATGATGCTATGAGAACACTGAGCATAAGCGCAAAAGAGTAAAGTTGTGGGCCTGGACAGCCGACAGTGAGCTTAAATAGGGTATAAGGGGTGAAAAAGGTAAGGGGAGCCGTATTTAGGCTCTTACTCCTGTGCACTGTATGCTAGACCAGTCACTCCATTCACTGAGCTGCAAATGCAACATAACTCTTAGTTAGTTAAGCAAGCCTTATACTCCAGCCAAACTGCCTAATCCACATGTACACAGATACTTTTTAGAACATAATTTTTTCTATGCATTTCGGCCTTTTGTCCGCTCACAAACGGCATTTTAGGTCACGGAAAACGGACATTTGGCAAAATTCCTTCCAGAGTGAAGATATTCACGGAGTGTGTTTTCACTGTTGATGTGTAGACAGAGAAAACAGGTTTTGGCTTATGACGTCAGAGTGTGCACCACCATCTCTTTTGTTTATTTGAGGTGATTTTGTGCAATGGTGGACGTAGCCAAAATAGTGCTGGTTTTAACCTCGCTAACGCAACTTTTTACGTTTACACATAAATGTACAGTCACTCTTCCATTATAACGAAGAACAGAGGAGCCAGAAAGCGCCACAGAGGTAATTTTTTAGGCTTCTGATTGGTCTACATGGATTTACAGTTAGGGTTATATTGGATCTGGTCTGGCATGCTCTTGACAGCACTGTGCAACATGATTTTTCATTTTTATCTGGACAGAGATTTTTTTGTGGACATGATATTTCTTGAGAACAAAGGAGGAAAACACGTTTTAATAAAAACCAGTGTACTTGTAGACTATGCCCCAGAAGTAGCTCCAAAGATGTGCTCTCCGACCCCTATCTAATGACCCCATCGCCACCACCTTTCTGCCATTGCAGACAGGGGACTGTGTCACACTCATTTTACACAGTGACTGTATGGAGGTGAGAAAGAAGCAAAGGATTGAACTTCTCTCTCTAGCTCTCTTTTTTCAGTTACTACACAACCATTTATGGCACTTTTCATGTGAACAAGTGAGTGTAATACTATGAATATCTTCCTGGACAAACTGTCTGAAAATGTGCACTGTTTGGAACAACTACACTCCCTTTTGATGTCCTACTTGGTCAGACAGCAACAACAACTATCCCACAACACACCCACTTAAAGCAGCAATTGGACAGTTTTTAACTTTTCTCTTAAGTCTTTACTCTCATTCTTCACATAACTAATCCTCTCACTTTTCCAGTTTACAACCAACAACACATTTGCCTTGGAGGAGAGTGTTTGAAAGTGTGCATTGTTATCCCCAATTATTTGAATCATTGCATCCAGACTACACAGACACGCAAAAGATAGAGTTCCAAGAGAGGTAAGGGAGGTAGTGGGATAGAGCCAGGATGAGGCTATGACTGTAGTCTTTTCACTCCACCTTCACGTGTGGCCATTCAGTAGGTACAAAAATTTTGACTTAAGATGTGACTGGAAGATACATTTACAAGCAATTGTAGTTTGTTTCAAGCATATTGAACCCTTAATCATATCCTCAGCTATCCAATAATTTCATGGTCAACTTTGTACAAGATAGGTAACAGAAATGTGATATACTGCCAGGCAAATTTTGACAGTGGTATTATGGGATCAGTGGTACTATGGACATCGTGATCCTCATTGATCACAATGTTACTATGAAAATAGCACCAACAATGCACCATAACCTGTAGTGCTGCACAATTAATCTAATCGCAATCGCAATGTCACGCTGTGCGATTACGTAACCGCATAAAAGACTGTGATTTGCAATTTAATGTAAACCAAGGAGGAGTAATTGATGCCACATCCACACGCTGTGGGCAGCCACAGGCATGGTCACGTGACTACCCGGCTTTCAGCAAACAGTACTGACCGACATGGACGCTGAGGAGGAACACAAGGGACAAGCAGAGTTGGTGGCGGAAAAAAAATGCAACTTCAGTTGTATGGCAATACTTTGGATTCAGGTATGACGACCCTGAACAGCAAGATGTGCTGTGTAAAACCTGCAAAGCTTAAGTTGCTACGTCCCAAGGTAATACGACCAATCTCTGTCAACATTTGAGACAACAGAGAAAAATTCGACGAGTGCATGCAAATAAAAGCCCAACCAAGTAACGTGAAAGATAGAACTGAAAACTGCCTGAAAGAAGCACAACATACAATCACGGATACATTTGCAAGTGTCAGGCCATACGAAGAGACCTCAAAAAGACATAAGAAAATCACAGACTCCATAACAAACTATTTGGCACGAGATATGGTGCCGATTTATACAGTTAATAAGGAGGTGTTTCAAAATATCGTAATCGCAATTGCAAATTGCAATATTTTCCACAATAATCGCAATCGCACATTTTCAGCAAATCGTGCAGCATTAATAGCCTGTTCAATAGTTCTAGATATTATTTGGTGGACTAATTGATAATTCAGCTGCAACAAACAAAAAAAATAGCTCACCTATAGATCTACAATATCACAAAGCTGAAAAGCTTCTCTGACACTTTTGTCAATGTAAAAGTAATCTTACAATACAGTAACCCTCCCCCCATTAGCCCTCTGAACTGTGTAAACAGCCTTTTAGCGTTGGTTGACGCTGCATAAACATCCCACAGACAACCTGCTAATCCATTGCAGGACAAAGAGTCTGCTGCAGTTTGTCAAAGAAGAACCACAAGAGAGAAACCATCTGCTGTCCATCTCTGAATAGTCTGCTCTTATTTCCTGAGGACAGACCTGCACTTATAGTATAAACATTGAGTTTGTCTGATAGTATGCCTCTTTCACAATTTCACCGTGAAAAAAAAAAATCAGAAAGTCGTTTTCTCTTCAAAGACCTCTGCTCTGGTGTTGTTTAGTAGAATTCTTGTGGTGTGACTCACCATAGCAGTGCCAGGCTAGAGCCTAGACATGGATTTATGTTTCTCATAGGTGATTGGTGTAACAGGGTTCTAGGCGCTCTTGAGGTGACAAGCATACAAGCTACTACTTTCATTAAATTGCTGTTTCCTTTTCTGTCAGATTTTTCAAATGTTTTATTAGAAAATACCCCAATTTCAAGCACCTTTTTACAAAAAATCTAACAAAGCAAATTTCACAATGTTTCACCAAGTTCTAAATGAAATAGGGCAACAACTGCTCATTATTTTCATTTTCAATCTGCTGATTTTGTTTTTGCAAACAGATTATTAATTTAATCAATGAAACGTCTGTAATAATAAAAATTAATCAAATGGTATCAAAGCCCAAAGTCAAAGTATGTGGCAGTAAAGTATTAGAATTTCAGTTTATTCCAAACCACCTCGTAATATGAGGGGTTTGTACCAGCAAACACCTTCTAAGGGATAGTTAAAGGGGTGCAGAGGGAGAGATATGAGGCAAAGATATTGAGGTGAAAGGGACAGGTAAATGCGGATGCTCTAAAACAAATGGAAAATTACTTATTGTAGTTTGGCCAGACCAGTGCAGTCGATGCTGCAGCTACAGTGGTCGTGTCACACAGCTCATGTAGGCAATAAGGGTACTTTAAAACTCATTGTTCACAATTTCAGCAAATTGAGTAAAAAATAAAAAATGAAAAACAAAAACACTCCTTCTCTTAAGTAATAACTGCGACCACAAATATTTATAGATTCAGTGTGACTTGCAATTTCTCAAAATAACACTGTCTCTGTTCAATTCAAAAACTTGCCTAAGATTCATCATGTTTTTCTTCAGTATAACTGCGTCCATGGGTATACTGCAAACAGGAAATGCTAGAGGCCAATTCTGAATATTGAAAAAGATACCCACATAAATAAATAAATAAATAAATGGGGGTTCTCTTGAATTGGTACTCAATTCAATTCAATTTGATTTATATAGCGCCTTCCACGGTCACAATTGTCTCAAAGCTCTTTACAAAAACCCAGACCCTGACCCCAGAGCAAGCACTTAAGGTGACAGTGGCAAGAAAAAACTCCCTTTTAACAGGAAGAAACCTTGAGCAGAACCTGGTTCATATGGGGGACCCTCCTGCCGATGGCCGGGCTGGGTGAAAGGAGTAAAAGGAGGAAGATGGCTGGGAATGGGGGAGAGGAGGAGGACATGCAGCATATAAAATATGACACAAACAGGGTTTGAGGGGGAATTCCACAGTATCACACTTTGAAAACCCCTGGTTTACTGAATGAAGTATTCATTTTTTAACTTTTAACAATATCGACTAAAAATAAAAGTAATTTGTTTAGTTTTTTCTCTTTTCACTGAAAAATACATAACAAATAATTTTGATAGCATCCAACAATTGTTCTTCTGCTTTAAACACTGTTCACTTATGTAGTTAACAGTACAGAAGGTCTTTTTGTAATAAGGATAACTCCAAAATGTTTGTGGCACTAGTGGATGAAGAGAAAAATAGAAAGCATATCATTAATAAATATATTTCCAATAAAAACAACAAACACTGATCCCTGGATTTCTTAAATAAAAACCGAACATAATGAGGTGTAGGCTAAATATAAAAACAAGACAGTCTCCAACTTGTGTTTTGCACATAGATAAAGAATCTTGTTCTGCCCTGCTACATTGTTGCCATACCACAGCATTACCATGAGCTACTGTTAAACTGTGGTTTATACCTGCCCTGGTTTTAACAATTATTTTATTTATCAGTAGGGTTTTAATTACTCTAGTCTTCTGTAAAAGGTCAGAATATTGCAAAACATGACCGTTACAATTTCTCAGAGCCCAAGATGACATCTTCAAAAATTTTGTTTTGTCTGACCAAAAGTCCAATGGCTAAAGATATTTGGCCTTTCTGCTTGAAAAATTACTCAAGCTGTTAATTATATGTATTCGCTTTTTTTTAATTTTGGTGACTGATTATATTATTTTACAGACTAATTGCCTTAGCTCTAATCAAAACCAAAACCTATAGTATTGCACAATACTGCTTTCATGTTACATGAAATGTGGCTTTAAATTAAACCATTATGGTGTTACAGCAATCAGACAAACCATATCTAACTAAAATCAAACTATATGGCATAAAATCTTACAGGTATTTATAATTTTTTTTAAACCACACAAGTATTGAGGACAAACATTTGACAATTTTTCAAACTTAATTTCCATCACTTGTCCTCCTCCACTGAAGCCTGTCAACAGTCACATCAGACACATTGCACCATTTCTGGTGAAAAACTTGCTGTCATGTAATGACCTGACAAACTGAATCTTCATAAGCCTACTCCTACTCCTAGTGCTTGTTAAAAACCAAGGAGGATGTTGTGTTCCAAACTGTGACTTAGTGTAAGGTTAAAGTTAAAGGTCAGATCGTCTTTGGTCATATTATCAGGGTTGAAAATTGTGTCATTCAAGCAGTAATGTGAGGCTTTTTGTGTCTGTGGAGTTTGGCAACACAGAGGAACCCCACTAAGAGGCCAAAGAGCTTGAATGATTGGGAGGAAGGCATTTTTCTCTCTTCTCCCAGCAGTTATTTTGGAGGAGTATTGCCAAGAACTCAGAAAAAAAAGTCAGGCGTTGGAAAAAGGGATCTAAGCCTCTTGATGGAACCATTAAACCGAGCTTCTGAGGGAAAAATCTGGAAGGTTACAATTTGAGTCTGCTGTAAGTGAAAACCAGACAAACCCCTTCCCCATTTAATCTCTGTACCCAAAGGCATTTCTTGATGACAGCACAAAACTGCAAGCATTTGGAAAATAAGTTCAGTGACGTCAGTGCTACTGCACAATGCACTTATTAAAATACACTATCAGGGGTTAGTCATGGATTCAGCTACACATGGTCCAGCCAGGTAGGTAATAAAGTTAACTGAAACACTGTGTATGAGGGGAAAAAATCACCCAACAACAGTGGTTAATCAGTATGAAGCTGATTGGCATTTGTCACATCATACACATGACCGAGTACTGAACCAAGGCTGAGCAAACAGATGGGCTGCTATTCATTAATATATAACCACCTCCGAGCTTCAGAAACACAACATACCACATACTGTGGTGAGAGGAGACATGTCACCCACTGGGAGTACAAGTAGAAAAACATAAGCAACAAGTCAAAATTTCAGGGAAGAACAGATTTAGGGCTACAACTAATGCACTCAGTATAACTAAACTAACATGCAAATGGTGGATTTATTTACCATTACATCATTTAGGTAAAATGAATATAACTCTATTTATTAACAACTCTGTGGCATTAGCTAAACTTTAAGGATGTGTGCTGTCAGCACTATAATGACGAGAGAGAAAATTATAGGGCCATTGTTCATATACTCGCTAGAGGTGTCTTACTGATTGTTTCACTATTTAACATAAAATCTAAATAAAAAGTTTGCCAATGGGCTATAGCAACAAACACAGACTCTGCTGTACTCTGCTGTGGTTGGCTGAGCTGTGACACATTCGGTGAACTGATACAAAACATTCAAGTAGAAATAATGACCTGATGGCATCACTACACTAAAGGTGAGGCTGTCACCAAAATGATAAACATTCAACTTTTCCCCCCAGTTATGAAAGGAACAATTGTTTTTCCACATAATCTCATGAAGAGAGCCATGATAAAACATTAAGAGTGGCTGATAAACGTGTTATCTGTCTGTAATTGAACAAAAGGTCCAGACAAATGATTTTTCCTGTGAGTCTAAAATTGGAAACTTCTCACTGACAGTACACACTGAGTAATTGAGGGCCAGCACTCAAAACAATACTGATCAGCAGAACTCTGGTGTCAGAACATTACATGGGAACTGCCATGAAAACTCCCCATCACTGAGAAGGGAAATTTAAACAAGAATGGACCTGGTGAAAAGTAAATGTAGAAACAACAAGGCTTAGGTTACACTCAAACAGAACTAGTTCATAAGACGTGCTGTCTGACCACACTGGAAGTCAAATTATTGTTTTGTTTTGTAGTTGTTCAACTAAACTCACTTGAAGGTGGAGTTAAAAGCTGGTCGTCAGAGAGAGGAAAGAGATGCTATATTATTCAAATATGGGAATAACGGGCTACATTTATAGACAGTCTCTCTGGAAGACATTCACAATGCTCAGTTACTCTCATGGAAAGTAGGGGTGGGCGATATGGCAAAAATATCACATCACGATTTTTTAATGCTAAAATCACGATCACGATTTTATCACAGTTCATTTTTACAGTTAATTTAGAACCAAACTATTTTCTTTGTAAAAACTTAGTTATAAAGGCAAAAAAAGTCACCTCTTTCCACCGTTTGCTACTTCTCTCTTATGGCGTGCTTTTATCAAAGGCTTGTGTTATAGTTGGTTGTTTCTGTGTAATGTCTTTAGCCGTTACCACTGGCTGATGTGTGGTCGGCCTCGCTGCTTGGCTCTCAGCAAATTGTTCCGGATGCTGCCTCTTCAGGTGGTTAAAGAGGTTCATTGTGTTGCCATCCGAAGCTCGAACCTTCTCTGTGCAAGACAGTTGTTTGCGCTTTGTCGTTTGGAGAAAACCCAAACCAGTTCCATACGCAGTGTTGGGGAGTAACGGAATACATGTAACAGCGTTATGTATTCAGAATACAAATTATGAGTAACTGTATTCCATTACAGTTACAGTTTAAATAGATAGTATTCAGAATACAGTTACATTGTTGAAATCAATGGATTACGTGACGATACTTCTCTGTTTCACAAGTTTATATTTATTCTCTAAATGAACGAAGGCAACCCGATGCGTTTCCCAGAAGCCCCAACTCCACGAAAACAAACATAAATAAACGAGCTATTCGCCTGATCAGTCGGTCAGAATGGAGTCGGACGAGGAGCAGCAGGAGCGAGAGCTTGAGCCGCAGCCGGCAAAACAGAGCCGGGACAGGAATGCGTTGGCCAAAACAGGCGTTGGCGTTACGTATTCTGAGTACGTAACGCCGTTACATGTATTCCGTTACTCTCCAACACTGTCCATACGACTGGAGTTCTTTTTGGGGACCAACTCCAAGCTTTCACTTTCGTTGTGGGTCATGGCTACCCGCTACACCTTGACTGAAACAGCGAGGGTAGTAAAAAAAAAAATCAGCACTGCTCATACTTCGCCATGATTGATTGGTCATGTTCACATGAAGCGGGCTGTTAGTTGCCCCCCCCCCCCAAAAAAAAAAACGTTTCGTGCTTCTGTGCACAAGCATAGAGCTGCAATTAATGTGCCCTATAGACGATAATACGATCTCTCTCCTCTGGCAGATCATCAACACTTTCTAATCCTTCACGATCTAATATCGTCATATCGCACACCCCTAATGGAAAGTATTCCAAATAGTTGTGTAACAAATTTAAAAGTACTCGATCACATTTTCCAAGAACTTTCAGTAATAATGGCTTCCAATTTGTTTCAAATTAAATGTTAAATAAATATTAAATGTGTTGTGTGATCACACAGGCGCTACTCTAAAAAGTCAGTAGGTGTTAGTCACATGAGAAATGTGTCTTATTCTCTTTCAACAAACACTTTTTTGGTCCTATATTGCTGCTTTAGAGCGCGGTTAAACTTGGTTCTTAGAAGTTTGATAAGTAGAGACCCTGATTGATACAGTTAATTTAGTCACAAGTGTGTATGTGCATTTTGGAATGCTTTCAGTCTGCCTTTACACAGATGAACATTCTTGACAATCATGATTGCAAACAACAATAAGATTGACCTAGATGATTCATCTGTCAGGAGGTCTGTTTATCAGCTCTTCAACTTTCTCTGCTCTACCAGCTACTTACACACAACACAATCAATCTGCTTCCAAGATACAACAACCAGTGGACATAAGGGGGGCGTGAAAGTGTGTGTTGATCACACTAAATCTAATGTGTCCATCACATCAGGTCATAGGTTTACCTAATGTCGTGCTAAAGAGTTACAGCATTGAGAAGCAGGGTAAAAAAACTTAAAGTGTGATAAAAAAAAAATGAAGTAATGCATTTATAAAAAAAAAGGTGGTCTGAGATCAGTGCATATAGCAATACCTTATGTGTTATTTGGTTTCTAGTGACACATGCAATGCTACATTGCACTCTCAAGGGTACGGCATGTGGTTCAATGGCTGTAACAAATAGAAACGGAGACAGGCAGCACCCCTGTGTATTCTAAAATAATTGGATCTGGTAGTGCTCCTGCGTACTGAAGCTGTTGGTAAGGTATGCAGTATTTTAATCCATGAAGTGAAAGATATACCAAACCTAAAATTTATCCAGTACCATGAATAAATAGTTCTACTCAACTCAAATGTTTTCTCGGCATCAAGGGAAAGCACAGCCTCTGGCTGACAGGTTGAGCAGGAACCTGTTGAGTAAACCAACAGGTACTTCTCTGTTGGTCAGGAAGGAGCCAGATATGTCCCTAAGTAGGGAGATGATAATGCATCTTTCTCCAGTGATGCCAACTGAGCAGCTGGGAGTATTTGTGAATGCAAGACAATATTTATTAGATACTTTATTTAAAATTTTAAGTATTTTTTTCCACAAAACATATTATGGAGAGCAACAAATGACTTCTACCTGAAACATATGTCTACTATCCAGGCTTGCAGAGTGAAATGTAAACTGTACTCTTATTTTAATTCCTATTTCTGTAAATAATGTCTATACTGTTTATTTTTACCATTAGAGGTTTATGTTTGGAGGCTGAGTGCCTGTGTATTGCTGCTGTGATAGCGAAATTTCCCAGCTTGGGATGAATAAAGTATTTCTATTCTATTCTATTCTATTCTAAAGTGCAGTGACTGCCCAATAGCTGGGTTGGGGTCCTCATCAAGGGGTTTGTGCTGAAGAATTTCAGGAATGTGATGTATGCAGCCCAGTGAAGAGCATGGACTACTGATCATACATTATGCAATGGTACACAGATGGGCCCCTGCCTGTCCTCCTCCTTTTGCTTTGTGAACTCTTACTGCATTGAACTGAGCATACCTGACAGCAGTTGAGGACCTAAACCAGTGTCATTACACTTTGCAGACAGATTAAGAATACAGTTGCATCCAAATGAAAACCATGAATTTTGATCTCAGTATCTGAATTTGCAACTTTGCATAGTATGTATATGGCAAGGGACAGCACTGAACAACCTGAACGGGATCTGAAATCAATCCTCTGAACTGAACTTAACAGCCTTCAACAACAGCTTTCACACTTCAAACCTACCACACAGCCTCATATCAAATTAAAAGTTTACAGTTAATCCAAGTAAGACAGTGCCCTAAAATCACAGACATCTCTTTTGTTAATATTGTATTACAAATCCTATCATCACACTATTTGAGGTTTAAAGACAGGTTTAACCCATAGAAACTGCAGTTAAACAATCTAAACACAAAGTATATTTAGAAGTTACTCTGGAGGTTTCAATCACATCACATGAACTTCGCCAGGAGATGTTTAGTCAGTCGTCATGAAACTGTAGATGTGGTGAGATTGTTCTCAACAACAGCTGGTACTGAGGTCAAGAACAAGCTTTAGCATTAGCTTTAAGTACTTCTCTGCCTGTCTGAAACCAAAATGAACAGCCATAGTTCAATTGCTGCAGTGTACAGCATGGACATCCCTTTTTTCCCCCTGCTGCTGAACTATATTGTGTTATACTGACAAGTGTTTCCACTCCATTTCACCCCTCTAAAACAGTTTCAACAAAAACTAAACATTAAAACCTTTATGAAAGAAGGATTTAACAACAGTGAAGCATGGTGGAGGTTCCTTGCAAGTTTGGGGCTGCATTTCTGCAAATGGATTTGGAGATTTGGTCAGGATTAATGGTGTCCTCAATGCTGAGAAATACAGGCAGATACTTATCCATCATGCAATACTATCAGGCAGACATATGACTGGCACCAAATTTATTCTGCAGCAGGACAACAACCCCAAACATACAGCCAATGTCACTAAGAACTATCTTCAGCGTAAATAATAACAAGAAGTCCTGGAAGTGATGGTATGGAGCCCACAGAGCCCTGATCTCAACATCATTGAGTCTGTCTGGGATTACATGAAGAGAAGGATTTGAGGAAGCCTACATCCACAGAAGATCTGTGGTTAGTTCTCCAAGATGTCTGGAACAACCTACCAGCCGAGTTCCTTCAAAAACTGTGTGCAAGTGTACCTCAAAGAATTGATGCTGTTCTGAAGGCAAAGGGTTCTCTGCTGCTCACCCCACAAACGCATGTTCCTTACAAATGTGGCACCATTTTAAAGGGAAATAGACTTACCAGCTTAGTTTATTTTGTGTGTGTGTGTGTGTGTGTGTGTGTGTGTGTGTGTGTGTGTGTGTGTGTGTGTCTGTACACACAGCTGTTAGAACATTAGAAACACTCAGTGTACTCTGACTGGACAGTGGTGGTACAGAGTGGAGCTTCTTCCCTCATAAATGATCTTTGGTGGAGTACAGACAAACAAACCTGACAACAGATGTTTCATTCTGTGAGTAAGAAACTGCTTCTTGTAGGACATAATTACACCGCTGTGCATTTCATTTCTTTTTATGGTTATTCTGTATATTCTATATTTTATTTTCTAAGCTTTTTTGGTACTTACTTTATATTTCTCTAGTTTCTTGTGAAATGTCATGTTATTTATGTTTATGCTGCTGTAACAACTAAATTTCCCTCCGGGGATCAATACAGTATTATCTTATCTTATCTTATCTCTTGAATGTTTTCTACACTGAGCTTCAATAACACATCTGTTCAGTCAGATCACTAAATCTGTATAATTTCTCAATCCAGATGTCAAAACTCCTGAGCCACTCCCACTGGTGCCTCCAAATAATTTTGCACATTAGCACTGTAATTTTCAGTCACGTATGCAGTGAAATTCTGCACTGTAGAGCCCGGATTTCATTATGCAGAGCAGCTTTGCAACCCTAGCAGGCTGAGGTGGACAAAACACAGCAGAATGCACTAAAGAAAGGATTGCATGTGATTTTAGCTGAAACCAATCCATTAAAAAAATTCCCAGGATCAGTACTGATCCTCCGGTTTGGTTCAGTGACTCTCTTGCAAACAGTGTGCACAAGCTGACCAACTGAGCTTCACTGACTAATAAAACAGCACTTCTTTGTAGCATAATTTGATTATGCAAAAAATTAGGTAGATTAATTATAACAGTACTGGTTGCAGTTTTGTTGTCAAAAATGGTAAAAGTAATGAGCTAAACTGAGGGTCTAAAGCCATGTTTCATAGATTGGAAAGCCCACTACTAGGAAATAGTGGGGTTGTAAAAATACGAGTGCTTCAATCTAAAAAATAAATAAATAAAATTGTACAATCTATGTATACCGCAATATATAGCTTTACACTTTGGACAGTGGCATCTAGGCTTTCACATGGTTTACTATCTATACCAAACAAAGATGACTTTGTTACCATCATGTTCAGAGACCAAAGAGCTAATTTCTCAATTTCTCAAAATGGCAGTTCTACTCCTAAAAGTTCAGATGAGTCACTTCCTGTTTGGGGAATATTTTCCACAGTGACCTTACACATGCTTGAAATTTCAATGGGATAACCACAAACAGACAACTCTACTGAATTACTTTGCATCACTCTTCTGTATTTATTCCAGCCTGTATTTGTGGTTCTGGCTAACGTGCCATAGGAGATTTTGACTGATTGCCTGATGTAGCTTTAAAAGCAAAGATAAGCAGTGAACAGTACAGAACCTTTCGGTTAGCTGGAAGAATATTTGCACACAACTATACTGACATGCTTGTCATAAATGCATTTAAAAAGAGCCAACTAACCAAACAAACCAACAAATTACACTCTAAAATTCAGCTAGAACCCTCCCAACGTATGGGACACAGGAGGTCAGGAGAAACAGGGAAGAGTGACAGACTAATGCTGAGTGTGGCATAGAGTTGGTGGTCAAAACTAACCAGCCATGACAATCTACTGTCAGACTCTATGTCTCTGCTTAAAAGACAGGTAGCTTTACACAGGTATCAGTGGGCCCATGTGTTATGTTTACTGCCACTGAAAGGTAATAAATGACATTCATGTACGATAACATTATTTTCCAACAATACTTAACCAGGCTTTCTAATGCAAATGCTACCAGCAGCCATGAAAAGCTACTGTTGTGTGAGCAGAACAACCTGGGGCTACAGTCAGCCAGTGTTCCTGCTACTTGTACCCGCTACCATAGTCGGGGGTCAACATATGAAATATACCTAAGAGCCATGCCTAGTGAGTGGCCAGAGAAATCAGTTTAAGTAAACTTCAGAATCCAAGATGAAACATGCAAGCTAATTTTGAGCCAAAAAAATGCAGTTTTCATACGTGTATGAGTACTGTTTAAAAAAAAAAAATCGCCTGTAATAACATCTTATGCCAACAAGAATCTGTGTTTTTATGTGTACAACACAAAAAAATAATTTAGTGTGGAGTTCCTCGTCAAAGTTCACTTGCAGCAACTTGAAACTTGATTAAATTTTCTTTCCATTACAGTGAATGTTATTGTGTATGTACTTTTATTGCTGCCACAGTTACAAAGATTTGTACTTTGGTTATGAAGCACAAATTTTTCAGATCAGTCTGCACATATGCTAAGTGAAAACACATATGCTGTTTCTTGTGATGGATTACCAAACTCAAGCAAGCTTTAAGTCACTAAAATTCACATTAAAGATCAGTCGCAATCCATGGCTGCTGAGGTGATGGAAAATTATTCAAAAACAACACTGCTGTATCCTTTAAAATCATGAGCAGTGAAGTACATGTGATTTGCGATTAATGACTTCATGCAAAACAGTTTTATGGTCTTTCAGTCAATGATGTGCTATGAGCATAAGATAGGACTGATGTGAACTTGATGGAGAGGCTGTGTCTGCGCAGTGTGCACTTCTTCTAATGATGTCATCCTTTAGATATTCAACTCCAACAGTCTCCATCTGCCTGGAATAAAATCTGATGGACGCCTTTAAGTTTCTTTATTTTAACTCACAAAACAGACACATTTAGCCATGTAGGCTCCTGTTGAACTGCTGCATATGTGCTTCAGTTATTATTTTTACAACAGAAAACACTTGTAATCATACTACTGCTACGTGGCAATCTGATTATAACACAGTACAGCATATCGAAACACAAACAGCATGAGAGAATCAATAGGTATAGTAGGCTATATCCATATTCCAGGAGCTGCCTCACAACTCCAGCTGGGGACAGGATCCTCCCTACACCACAAACGAGTTCAATATGGATTTTTTTCAGATTCCAGAATATTTAAACGACATTACACAGTGAATCTTATCATCAATTTCAGTTCACTAAACAGCTTTAACTCCATAAGTATATTTTAAGAGTGCTCTTGTGACCGAACAAATAAACAAAGAGCGGCGGAAGGAAAGCTGGTTTCCCATCAATGAGGGGAAAAAATGGTGTAAGTTCAATGTCTGGAATATTCCCGTTTGGTATTCGGCAGACATAGCCTACCTTTTCACAAGGTTTGGACAAACTCCATCAGAGTTTAGAGCTGGACTTTTTTGTTCTAGACTAAATCCAGTCCTCTAGGTAGGCCCTAATACTGGGTGAAAATCTCAGCTATTATATGTGGATCACATTTGTGTCTTCTGCCTTTGCAGATATAAAGTTAGACGTTTATGGAGATGCAGTTAATATTACCCAGTTTTCACTCCTGATTTTATGTAACGCCGAGCTGATAAGAGGCTCACGGAATTTGGGAAACTTCGGAAAGTTTAGAGAGCCTTTGCTACGAGCAAGGGGACATTAAACGACCACTTTGTTCAGTAGCTTAGAGTTCAATGTGTTGCTTTTCTCAATGGGAGAAAGTATTAGACGGGCTGTGTGTTTATGAAGACAGTAGTGATACAAAACTGTGTTAGCTAAGCCTTTGTTAACCTTTTTAAGCGTCTAAAAGTTGTTCTTTTCCCCTGAAACAAAAAACTGTGAAGTCGGAACTGTAACACTTACTTTGCTCCTCACTTCAGCAGATAATCCGTAGGCTGGCCCCTTATTAAAATGAGTCATTTTCTTGGCTTCGCGCGTAAAACCCAAATGAATATCCTCAGCTACAATGTAGCACTGAGCCTGGTGTAGAAAACTCCTATCAAGCAGTAGCTGCTTCGGCTCCCGTGAACACCCAAACCAGAAGGAGAGTATTCCGAGAAAGTTCACAGTGAAGAGTACCACTGAGTTTTTTCCTCTGTCGATAGGCTCTGTTCGCTAAGAAAAAAAAGAAAGAAAGAAAGAAGGTTCGTCAAATGATTGGCGTAGGCACAACAGCCAATCAGAGCAGCCGATTTGTGTCGGGTTACTCCCTCTCTTGATGCTCTTTTCTTAAAGGTGAGTCATTTTAGAACTTGAAAACTAATGCATGTTTGAAGTGACAGTATTACTGACACAGATACTGGTACAGTATTGCTTATGACAACATGAACGAATCATGAGCTGTGGCATTTACACTGTCCAGTGATACTGAAATCGTTTGAGTCAATTCAGCTTACATTGTTCCTGGTCATTCAAAGTCAGAAAAGTACCATATTTTCTACAATCAAATGTTAACAAACATTCAGTAGAAATGACTGTCAATGAGGAGAAGTTAGGCTGAATTATATGATCAAATCTAGCATTTAATAAGGTACAAATTAAACATTATGGGGTTTTTTTTCACTATACCCAGTTGAAATATGTTTTCTACTTTCCATAAGAAGATTTTGACTGACTCTGAGGAATAAAAAATAGCCAGGGAGAGAAATAGAGAAATAATCAGAGAGAACTTCTTTCTCAGGTCTGTATAAGTTCTTGTTGCACTTCCAATGTTAGCATTCAAACTCGGGTCCAGGTGGGAACAAAACATAGGGGTTTCATTCAGCCTATGCAGAAGACAGACTCTTAAGGAACGTAAACTTGTAAGATTCATGATTATCATCCAATTATAATACAATTCACTTCAGATTTCTACTGATATGGTGGTGGGTAAGTGGGTACTTTAATTTTCAATTCAATTCAATTCAATTTTATTTATATAGCGCCTTCCACAATCAAAATTGTCTCAAAGCGCTTTACAGAGACCCAGAGCCTAATCCATATGCTGTGACACTGCCCAGCAGTCAAGTCAAATAAAATCAGAATCAGTAAATATGAGCATAAAACTCAACTCTGTCTCAGTAAGGTGTTGGGCTGCCGTGTGCTGCCAGAACATCTTCAGTGTGCCTTGGCATTGATTCTACGAGTCTCTGAAACTCTACTGGAGGATGGAACAGCGTTCTTGATGATGGTGATGGAGAGCACTATCTAACACACTGGTCCAAAATCTCCCACAGGTGTTCAGCTGCTGAGAGTAATCAGCATATACAGTAGTATATGTAACAACTTTTTTTTTTTTATTCCATTGTGAGACTTTTTGGGGGCACTATTTAGAAAATACATTACACACCCAGAAAAGGACAGTAAATATAGTGCTCTCTGATAGGGAGTGATTTTGGGCCCAGCCTTCTAAGATCAACTCCTTGGAATGTTCCCCATGTGTGAGAACTCACTGTGTTTATTGACTGGAAGTGGCATCACTAAACTTCAAAGAGACCCTTTTCATGCAATGTGCCCCTCTTTCATTGAAACACTATGACGTATTCACAAGGTACCAATGTTGACATTATGATTACTTTTTCATTTAGTGATCAAGAAACTAATGTACTAGTCTGTACAAGATGCCCAATGTCTAAATCCACTTTTGGAACACACTTGCTGGAAAGAATATAGGTAGGCTTATCCATTATTACTTCTATCAGCTGCAGCTGTGCTTAGTCTTCTGTGATATCCAGTATGAGCCCCCTTTCCACCAGTGCAAAAGCAGAGAACCACTTTTATTATTTTATTTTATTTACTTTTTTATTTATTTGGCTTTTTTTACAGTATGTGTTTGTACATCTGTACATACTGTATGTACATATTTATATGCATATGCGCATATGTGTCATTTTATTGTGCTTTCACAATGACACTCCTTCCTCCAGAACGACAGTACTTAGCTACTGTACTTTATGTGACATCACCACCTTGCTCTGCCTTGGAGTTGTTTCACAGGTCACGGAGTCATCCGTTTCCCAGTGTTCACTCTATTAGTAATGCATCCAGTGTTCAGTTCAGGCCAGTGATTCACTCCCTGCTAAACTGAGGACCAGTTTCTGTGGAAGATAACCCAGTGTCAGTGGCCCAGTGTGAACACACAATGAGGTGTTTAATCCTCTTCTCTGATCACATAAAACAGCTGCATCTGTGTTTCTTCTCCATGGATACTCAGAGATCCAGTGTGTCTATAAATAGCCCCAGATGTCAGGCTGAAGCACAAACTTTTGCTCCTTCTCTTCCTTCCTCCTGACAAATATGCCAACATTTAAAACAAAATCCCTTCAAGGTCTTGCCCAGTAAAAAAAACAATGTTTTAATCATCAGTAATAAACAATATACATAAGTTTGTTTAAATTGAAAAGGCCCTTTTCAAAAGTGCATCTAATTCATGGACAATGTGAATGTGCAAAGATTACTAAATAAACAACAATGAATTTCCTGTGCACCTTAATTTGGAAGCCTTTGGGCTGTGACTGTCTAATTTGGCCTTTTGAATCATTATTACCAGTATTATCTATATCATCTCAGATTTGCATGATTTGTGACATCCTATAAAAACATGAGTATGAAAGTTAGGAGTAATAATTGTCCACTCACTGCTGGTTGGTGACCTTTGGCCTCTTCCCAGTAGACACTGTGAGCAGTTCTGGTTTGGTATTCACACATTGTTTCACAGATGTACTGTGCCCCAGAGCCGCATTTCTCTCCAGTTGAAATATTGAATTTGCTAAAAATCATGTAATAATTTCTGCAAATATTCTGTACAATGGAATAACATGAAGATCCCCATACTAACCACAGTGTGTAATCACACCCTACATCAGTGTGATGTAGGGTGATTTGATGCAAGCAGACAAATATGCTTTAAATTTGCACTCGCTGCTTCCAGCAACACAGACAGGCTATTATGTGTTGTCTCTCCAAAGAGGTGTTTTTATTAACCTATCAATCTGGCATATTGATTCTTGTTTTGCTTTACATGGACTTCTTTCCAAGATTCTCTCTCAAAGTGGACTGTGGAGATAAAGTAATACTATCGGTATTGAGAGACAACAGTAGGTTTGAAACTGGCTTGTGCTATGCAGAGCGAGGTCTTTTTATATATGGATTGTGTTGCAGTTGTGTTTTTGAACTCTGAGGTTCAGTGATGCTGCTTTCTCTACTAATCTACAGTATATTGTACAAACTAGGATTAGCATTATGGTTCAAATCATGGTTTCTTTTATAATCTTAATGTGCCAAGCTTTAAAGCTAGTTTTAAACTCAAAGGGATTGATTTAAAACTCTTTAAATCTCACTTCAGCCCTCTGTAAACCTAGATTTACAGTATATTGTATAAACCCCTGTTATTCTCGACCTATTCTGACCTAACACTGAAACTGAAAAGTGAATACTGCCTAGAGGCACTACAGCAGCTCCTTTAAGATGTACCAGTTATGCTCCTCAATAATTATTCTGATAATCTTAACAACTATGGGGCTAAAAATGCAAATTTTGTCCAGAAGGTCGTGCTTGACAAAAGTTCATGAGGTCAGGAAGTCAACAGGTGTTCAACCAAGCTCTGCAAGCTCCTGGTTCTGGTCTGTAATGTAAATGGTAAATGGGCTGGATTTATATAGTGCTTTTCTAGTCTATTCAACCACTCAAAGCGCTTTTGCTCTACAAGTCACATTCACTCATTCACACACACATTCATATGCTGCTTTTTAGTGAAGTAAGCAGCACTTTTAACTAAAATACATACACATTCACTCACCAATGGGCACATCAAGGGTAATTTGGGTTTCAGTATCTTGCCCAAGGACACACATGTGGACTGGAGGAGCTGATGATTGACCCACTGATAAGTGGACAACCCTATTTACCTCCTGAGCCACAGCACAGCTGACCTTGACATGGTGGCCACAGCTGGGTTCAAGGACACATGATGTACACTGGCCCACAAAGCCTTTTTTTTTCTTTTTACATACATACAAATTTGAAAACAGAGCTGTAAGGCAGCTGAAAAACAGTATCCAGTCAATACATTTTTCTGAATGACAAACACTGAAATTACTCTTTGTCAAACTTTGATCCATTAGTAAAATGGTCCAGTAAAATTCGAGTCTCAAAGAGCAGTATCAGTAAATTATTTCCATTTATTTCAGTTCGCACAAGCAGTCTCAACAACCTGCATACCGAAAGCAGGACATGAGCTTCAGTCCATCCAGTGTCCACACAGGATGGACTGAACTTCACTTCTGCTCAGTTTCAACCAAGTAGATCTCCTCAACTCATCAATAGAAACACTGATCCACTATGTTTGAAATAGAGAAGTTAATATTCCATTGTGCTTCACCACAATATTTGGCAAATTATCACATATTTTGCATACTATCATGATCAGTATTTATGTATTACTGGCATCAGAGCTATGACATCATGTTTTCTTTGGGTCAGGGAAGGAAAAGCGTGAAGCACACCGGGGAGCTATGCCAGGTATGAATTTCCATTCCCCAAGGAGGGGTGTCACTAGCTCACTGGGAGAAGCAGCTGTAAGCAGGCCAAAAGCATGATATCAAACTGACTGATGTCGCTATTGAACCAGAAAGTCCTCTGGTTCCCAAGTTGCACCAGACTCTTGGGGAATGAAAAACATGCCCATCAGCCTTCCTATGGAGGCTAAAGGACCTTGCACTCCCTGTTCGAAGGTAGGCCACCACACAGGCCTGCTAGTAACTGAGATGAAAATGGACTTGTGTACAGCATTGACTGAGGTGGTTGATGTGATGAGACAACTGGCCACATCTCCTATGTATCTATAGTAATGTCATGGCAAATTGATAAGTAGTTGTTGCAAAACTTCCTCTGGTCCATTGAGTTGGACATACAAATTGCCTAATTGACATTACTGTCCTTTCAGTATGCTAATGGGGATACAAAAGTACCAAACTATTATTCTAAAATATTGTTTGATCACAGATTTTTAAAAATGTGAGTCTTTCTGTTTTGCCATTTTAATTCTTTTCAGATGCAGTCATAGACTGCTTTAGATAGTGTAAATTGGGGTTGAGTAGTGTGCACTACAAGCTCATTTTCATTTTCAACTTTACCTTTAATCTTAGTCAACTTGCAGCTGAGAGAACCATATAAACCAGAGTGCCATTATGATATCTTCTAACCTTTTTTGATATAACAGAGTTTTACTTTTTAAAATAAAGTTAATGTTTTTCATGTAGTTCAGTATACTGTTGTATTATACCTTGCATGAAGTGTAACATATAGAATTGTTAAATGATGACAATATATAAAAATAACAATAGAAAAACATTAGTATTTATTCATGTTCATTACAGCACACATTACAACATATTTAATTCTGAATTATATATATTTCGCACCCATGTGTAGCACATGCTTTCACACTATTTTTCCAAGGAAAATGGATTTGGGGTATTTGTCCCTCAGAGAAGACCACTGCACAAAGAAATAGTCTGATATTGGGTACAGGATCTTCCCCGTGAGCGACAGCGTATGCACCCGGCATATACTTTCAACATATACTATCAGGACTTTCTTCATTCCCAGAATTCCAAGCAAGAGTCCTGCCACACACAAGGGAACGCAAGTCCCTGGGCCATTACACAGCATCTGAAACAACACACACACAGAGAAAGGAGAAGATGAGCAAGTTTCCACGAAGCTACACATACTTTGTTTTTCAAAAGCTACATAGAAAGCAGTGTCCTGGGCTGTTCAGGACATCTGTGACTGAAACTGGCTGAAGAAAAAATCCAGGAGGATGTGTGTTTGCCATTTTAAGATCAATATCTGTTTAATCCCCATTCATCAATACAAAAACATAATGCAAATGATTTATTTTTCAATAGACTCAATTCAATAGACTATGACAATGTAGCTAAGCAATCCTTTATTTCCAGAAAATAAAGGAGTTAAATGATGAATGGACAAATGGATGTTTTGCTGCTTTTTCATCCTTACTAGTTGTGTCGCTCAAAGGCAACCAACAGCTACCAGAACACTTTTAAGGTGAATTGTTTTCTCACATATTACTCAATGCATGAGCTGACATCGTGAATCAATCAACGCAACTTAAATGTCAATATCATTTAACCATATTTGACCATTCCATTTGTTTTTGTTTTTAATGGCTCTCTTGCATGACATACGCTTTAATGATGAGCAGATCTTCATCTTAAAAAAATGTATAGGAATTTCAACCCTGGATTATGTTAACTGCAACACTGTAAACTTTACATTCTACAATTGTGATGGACTAGGCTTTAATGCCATCACAATTGCATTCACACCTGTACTTTGAGCTGTCCACTTGTGATCGGATCGCTTCAGAGTGAAGTGGGTTAAGTACAAAGTGTGAAGATTACAAAGGCAAGAGTGCAGAAGCTGGCATTATGTGTGTAAGTAAGAGGGAGAAGCAGCTGAGTGAAACTCCAAGAGGGAGGGGGAGGGGACTGAGATGAATAAGTGGCCTGAGGGCTGAAGGAGGCTAAGGGAGTTGGGTTTACAGGAAACCAGACAGAACTGCTCAGGAGTCTGGAGAAGTCATCATAACTTCACAGTACAGACAGCAGAACTGCGATATCCTCTCCACTCAGCATTCATATAGCAGAACTGTTCCATCATTCTTAAGTAGAACACTCACTTTACATTCACAAAATGAAATGGTTCAGGTAGATGAAGATGTAAACATTAAGACTACAAACCTTTCACTTTTCTTATGGTCAGTTTACACATTTTTGCCGTGCAATAAATAAAAGTAAAACATCTCTGAGTCTGCCATAAACAACAGCAAATTTCACCACTTGGTCTTAAGGTCTCTCTGGCAACAGTAAATAGAATTCTGAAGATAGAAATCTCATTTCCCCAACACAGACATTTCCAGTTAATGGACTTACACACACTTACACAATCTGGTAATTGTCAGGTTTTTTTGCTAGAGTAACTTGATTTCTTAAGGCTTGTTACTAACTCGACTTCTTCTCTTTCCTGCAGTTTTGTGCTTTCACACTTTTCTTCTCTTATCCTGTCACTCTCTGCAGGTTCATCTGCCCTCAGAACTACAGAGTCTGTGTCTGCAGGTGTGGGCCACCAACTGCCCCCATAATTAATCTCATTAACTATTATTGTTAGTCCTATTATTAGTCTTACTGTCATCAGTTCTACTATTGCTATTGGTGCTATTACTAATCCTACTATTTTTTTTCTTTTTAATCTTGTTATTATTATCATTATGTGGAATCTGTACTGTGCTATGCTCTCTTTCCTCCTGCCCTTGCTTTTCCTCCAAAAAAATAAGAAACCCCATTAACACAGCTTGATTTCTTGCATATATACACTTCACCTGGATTCTAAAAGGGTTTCTGCAACAACAGTGCTGATGTGACAATAGCACATTTTTGTATTCAAGAAGGAAAAAAGCTCTTCAGGTTGCAGTATAACAAATAATTCTTACAATTAAAATATGCCAGCCTGGTTTCAAGAATGTGGTCAGTGGTCAGTTCTTTATGTGAACCAAAAGTTGAAGGATAGAGGGTGTTGTATGTTGTATAGGTTTGTGTTAAATGTATGTTTAGCAAGAGCTCTGAATGACCTAGACCCACACATAGCACCCACCAAAACATGGAAGCTGCCAGATTTGGCAAATTTACTTGAGATGAAATATTAGCAATCCAAAATTTGTTACAGAGTTACGGTCTCTTGTAGTCACATGTGTGGATATTCTGTTGACCCCAGCTGGCTAAAGATGGTCTGGTTCTCAGCAGTTGCACCAGTAAAATCCCCTCGTGGCAGAATCCGTAACATGCTTATGAGACCAGCTCAAAGTTTAAGACTGTTCCTCAGCCATGCAGTCATAAACCTGGCTGGAACATTCCTGGCATGACTGCCCTGGTACTAAGTCCCTGGCGTTGTTTCCAACCAGCCACCAATAACCAGAAGGTTCTGCTGGACAGTCCCCTGACAAAAAAAGTGTGTTGTACACCACAGAGTTGTTACTGTCATTTTCAGTTTCCCAGATTATTTGGGCTCCATGCAAACATTGCACAGGCATCACTGTCAACACTCTTCACTGGAAATTTCACTCTCTAAAGACAAAGCAGTTCCTTTGAAAACTGTCCCCGTGTGTCTAGTGGACTATCCAGTGGAACAGGGGCACTGTTTCTGGAGAATGAGTCGGCTATTGAAGCTTTTAAAATCTCATTTTTTAATGCTGTGAGCCTGAATTTTTTATTCCATTCATCTCCACTGTATTTGGGTGGAGGCAAAAATCTTAGAGACAGATTTCTTACAACCTGGTCACATAAAACCCTAACTATCTGCACGAATGCCACCCAAGGGAAGAGAAAATATTGGGGGGTTTTTTTTTCTTTTTTTTTTTACCAATTTGCCAACTTGAAAAAAAGACAGGGAGATAAAAGATCCTATAAGAGATTATTTAGTCTCAGAGCTTAACAAAGTTTTTACCAACTTGGACCCACATATTGGAACTAAACCCTTCCAACATAAAACTAATTCCAACATAAAATTTACCTACACTACTTTGGTAGATGACTTGAAGTGGCTCAAGTAGAGCTTGTGGAGGCTGACAACACAGACAGGTTCTTAGACCTCAGATCCCGACTGGTCTTACCATAACAATTACCCCATTTTTCATTCATGCACCATGGAGTTCATTCGATAGGGTTTGATGATAACGTCCAATTTGTCCCATGTTGACTGAACCATTAGACCACTGTACACTCAGGAGACAGGAGATGGGGACTTGTAGGAAGAGAGAAGCTTTCATAATTCTGTCTCCTCTACTGTTTGGGGTGAGATCATTAACATTAAGCCAAACAATATCTCACAGTCTCAGTTTGTACAACAAGATTTTAGTTTAGAAAACATTTACTGGTGATCAGTTGAGCCCAAGGAACCAATCTGTGAACTACGCTGAGTGACATGCATGATGAGGTGACTCAGTGACTCCCCAAACATCCACACTTCATCGACAATCCTTTAAAGTAGGCATTGGACTGATTTTAGAGGACACAGGAGAAATGTGACAAAGAGGAGAATCATTCTGATATGTGAGTTGGGTCCAGTATGTCATCTCCACACATACTATTTTTGTCTTGATCAGTGGCTGGTTTGCACAGCTGCCCAACACAAACACCTGCCTGTAAATGTGACGTTTTCTGTCTCTATTATATCTGACAGTTGGTATTAAGGTTTCAGTTACAGTCTTTGTTTGTGAGGCTTCATTTAAACAAATAATGATACAGTCTGAACTGTATGTATCAGATCAGTCTCTGTAAAAGGTTAACAAAGGGGTTCAGTTTTAGCTACGCTGATGCTGTCCCATTTACCTGTACACTATTATGCATTCTATAAACATTAAGCCCATAGTTTCTTTTTTTTTAACACTAAGTACAATATAAGGATTCTACTCTAGGTCAGAAGTCTGGAGCAATGCCAGCACAACACAACAAACACAAATAAAAGCCAATAATTTGTACATATCTTTACAAAAAATAATTATATAATTTAACTAACACTACACACATTTAACAAGACAGGATGATGGCTGACTCAGTGGGAGAAATGGCTTGGTTTGCTTTGAACCTGGCCACTAGTGTGACAGCCAGTTGTGTTCATTGATAAAGAAAGTCCTGGATGAACATGCAGGTTTAGACTTTGATAAGCCTCACTTTATGAACATTTGATGCTGTCCAGAAAGTACTGCAACAACACACTTTTCTAGGTCATTGCAAAACTTAGAAAATGTCAGGTATTTGGGCTGATATATATTGTAAGACATGAAGATTTTCTTCTTTTCTTATTAAGAGTGAGGAGGACTGCTTTGTTGCAATATAGGGTTTTTATATGACTACTGCATGAATATGATGATATATTTGTCATATATTTAATCAACTCGATTAGTCAAAAACAGACACTATCTGGTTATTTGATTCATAACAGTTTCTCAATAATTCTTTTGCACCATATCTCTATGTTGCAAAGTAAAATTCCACACATTCACCAAGCACTTTACTTGGAACACTATACTAATACTGAGTAGAGCCTCCTTTGCTCTGGAAACAGCCTCAATTCTTTGTGCCACAGATGTTAGAAACATTCCTGGGCATTCTGGTCCATGTTGACATGATTGCAGATTTGTCAGCTGCACATTCAAGCTGCAAAAGTCCTGTTCTACCACATACCAAATGTGTTCTCTTGGATTCAGATATGGTGACTGGAGAGGCCACGGAAGTCCACTGAACTCACTCCCGTGTTCATGAAACCAGCTTTGTGACAAGGTGCACTATCATGCTGGAAATAGCCATTACAAGATGGTTAACTGTGGCCATAAAAGGATGCACATGGTCAGTAAAAATACTCAGATAGGCTGTGGTTTTTAGATGATTATTGATTAGCATTAAAGTACCCAAAGCATGCCAAGAGGACATTCGCCACACCATTATCCCCCCATCCCTAGCCTGGATAGCTGACACAAGGCAGTTTGGAACCATGGATTTGTGTTGTTGATGCCAAGGTATGACCTTATCATCTGCAGTATCAGCAGAAATCCAGATTCATCTGAGCAGGATTGGAACCCGACGTGGTCCTCTGCTGTTGTAGCCCATCAACGTCCAGGTTCGACATATTGTGCATTCTGATGCTTTTCTACTCACCACAGTTGTAAAGAATGCTTATCTCAATTACCAAAGCATTTCTGTCTGCTCAAATAAATCTGGCCATTCACCTCTGATCTCTGTCACCTAAAAGGCATTTCCGTCCACAGAACTACCACTCACTGGATGGTTTTAGTTTTTGCACCATTGTGAGTAAACTCTAGAGATTTTTGTGTGTGAAAATTTCCAGAAGAAATACTTCAGCCTGTCTGGCACCAATAATCATGCCACGTCAAAGTCACTGAGATCATATTTTTCCTCATTCTGATTTTGATGTAAACATTAACTGGTGCTCCTGACCTCTGTCTGCATGATTTAATGCACTGCACTCAATCAATTGCCATATGATTGGCTGGTTGGATAATTGCATAATTATCAGATATACAGGTGTTCCTAATAAAGTGCTTGGTAAGCATATAGTGTCAAACAGAATTTCATTAATATTGCCCATTTTTTTAAGGTTTGACAATAGAGAGTGTGCGCATTTAAATTTTGATCATGAAACACAGCTATGGACCAATGGACTAAAAGACTGTATTTGCATTGTTAACCAGGTAAGGTGAGACCCATCAAACCTGATAAAACCTCCCGTGTGATTTCCAGGTATCAGTCATACAAATAGTTATTTCTATTATATGGTGGCTTCAGAAAGTATTGAGACTTAATGCAGTACAATTAGAGCTTCAAGTCTTCTTGGGAAGGTCCCTGTAAGCTTTTTACACCTGGATTTGGGCAGTTTGGCACATTTTTCCTGGCAGATCATCTCAAATGCTGTCAGATTGGATGGGAAGAGTCTGCAAACTACCAATGTCAGATCTCTCCACAGGTATCCTATGGAGTTTAAGTCTGGCTGGGCCACTAGGTGACAGTCTGAAACTTGCCGCGAAGTCACTCCAGCATTGTTTTGGCTGTGTGCACAGCCAAGGCGCACAGCCAAAACAATGCTGGCTGTGCGCCTTGGGTCATCGTCATGCTGACAGTTGAACCATTGCCACAGTCTCAGGTCACATGCATTCCAGCCACTCTTGACTACATTCATCCTTCCCTCAATTCTGACCAGTCTCCCTAACCCTGTTAGAGTGGCTGTTGAGTTCTTGGTCACCTTACTCAGCTTGGCCAGATGGTCAACTCTAGAAAGAGTCCTGGTGGTTCAAGACTTCTTCCTTTTCACAATTATTGAGGCCACTGAGCTCATGGGAACACTCACAGCTTTAGAAATGATTTTATACCCCTGCCCTGATCTGTGCCTCACCACAGTTCTATCACACAGATCTGCAGAGAGTTCCTTGGACTTTACGACTTGGCTTTTGTCTTGGCATGCAGTATGGATTATGGGACCTTATATACACAGGTGTGTGCCCCTCTAAACTATGTTCAGTCAATGAAATTTGCCACAGGTGGACTCCAATCAAGTTCTAGACACATCTCAAGGATAATTAAAGCAACAATGATGCATCTAGCGACAGTTTGGACACATCAAAGGGTCTGAATACTTTTTAAAGTAAGAGCTGTCAGATTTTGATTTTTGCTAAAATTCTGAAAAACATATTTTCTTTTCTCATTTTGGAATATTGAGTGTAGCTTGATGGGCAAAAATGTCAGTTTTGTCAATTTAAAATTAAATCTACGATACAAATGTGCAAAAAGAGAAGAGGACTGAATACTTTCTGAAGCCACTGTATATCAGTAAAGCAAACATTCTGGACAGCAGCTTTAAACAGAGCAAAGAGCCAACATAGATTTGACACAGTTTCGTAGCGTCTGTAACTACTGACTGATCTCTGTGTTCGCTTACCATGTCAGGTCTGAGTCTGAACACCAGAGGGAGGGAGTACCACAGGGCATTCAGGGTGCTGACAACAGAGGAACTCCAAGACTGATGCACCTCCCGGCTCCGTGGGATCCGACAGATGGTGAACTGTGGAACAAGGGCATGTGTCTATCATAGGTGAAATAAAGACATGCTCATCTGCTGTATTTGGATAAAACTGACTTTAATCTCTCATATATGAGATTTCACAGCCTCTCACCAGCATATAAACAAGTCAGTGATAGACCTTTCTGAAAATACTTCACTTTAACCTACACTGCCACAGAATAATAAAGGTTTAGTCCACCCATAATCTCAAAAAAATGGTATGGTATCTAGCCCTGCAGACAATTTTATTACTTTTATTTTAATTCCAGCTCTTTGTCGATGATTCTCAAATAGTTATAAAGTAAGAATCAGTTTGGTGTGTTGTCTTTGTAAGTCTAGCTGAAATTATGTCATACTAGACAAATGAGAAGGGCACTAGCACCACCTGCTGGTGAACAATAACATTGGACCCATCACTCTTTTCACCAGCTGGCAGCCTCTGTGATGACAGCTGTGGTTAACCAACCAACCCGCCCAGAGTGACAATTCAAAGCAATTAACAATTCATGATGATACATCTTTATACACGTACAAAGACAATCCATCCAAAAAAATCAACAATACATCAAAAGAATAAGCAAGTTATAAAAGGAGTTATAAGCTCAAAGAGGTGGAACCATTTCAGAAGCAACTTTTCTGGGTTATCTTGTATTTTATATTGCACATTTCTAAAATACTTTTATGTACATTTTCCACTTTTTAGTTTAGAACACTATTTTGTGACTTATTGTTGAAATTGTTTATGTATTTTGATGTGTAAAAAAAATAAATGTATAATAACCTGTAGGTAACTCTATAGCTGCCTCTGTGAACTGACTGACTGCTGTAAATGATTTTTAAGCCTCACCTGAGATTCTGTAACTGTACTTCTTTCTGTCTGTCTCAGTCTGTTGCCTTTATATAGTTCTGTTGGAGTATAGGGGGGGCATACTGGCCTGGTCATTAAGTTGTTTGATAAATTGCATGACAGATCAATGATCACAAATTTGGCTATGCCTTACGCCTAAATTTTAAATCAGTTCAGTTAACTGATGACAGTTATATCCAGTGAAGATGTTTTAATTCTTCAGTGTTTGAAATGTTTAAAGTCTAATACTTACGACTTCATACCACCTTTCATTCATCACCATTCAGACTCTACTACTGTCAGCAGGTTAACTAATCATTAGGTCAGATCTCCCCCTTATCTCTTTCAGTTAAAAATAAATAAATAATAAAAATAGCCCATCTTTTGAAGATACACACAAACTTGGCAAGTTAAAATGACAAGATTGTTTCTGCAAAAATATTTGTAGAGACAATTCAGCAGCACCTTCAAATTTTGGTATGGAAGGCAGGGGCATGTCCCTACCTTACATACCTAAAACTCCATCTATGGACACCTGTGTACCTGTGACTCAGAGTCCGTGTGTTGTTTAGAGCTTTCGAAGGTGCAGATTTTCTCCTCACTCATCCTGTCAGTGTCAGCAATAACATAGTGTCGAGGTGTGTAGGCTGCAGACAGGCATTCCATCAGCCGCAGGATTTCTGTGGTGTGACCACCTGGAAAACACACGACAGCATACAGTGTATTTTTGACATGCTGTCGTGCTCAAAGCTAACTCCATAAAGATTTTTTTTCTCATTTTGGTGAGGAAGAACTTTACCAGCCAGCAGAGAACCCTGACATTAGCCCTGTCCAACACATTTTGAACTAGAATGGCACTCAAAAGAGAAAATACCTCTGCCAAACAATGCTACATATGCCTGCACAGCTCTTATTATAGAAAAATAAAAGGAAAAAGGAAGTAGTCTAACAACATAGATTTTTTTCCCCACAAAACACAGTGTGCAAAACTCTGTGTATAGTGTGAATTCAACATTTTCTTCCACCAGATCCAAATTATTATCAGGATCAGCACCAAATTGTACAGAATCATAGATGTCAACACCATAAATATGTCTGGGGAACTATACGTTTAAAAATGCCCTATCAAATAAGTTCAGTACCTCCTTAAGGCAGAGTGGGAGCAAGGCCCTGGAATCAGGTTCCAAAAGCTGGTAGAAAGTCGTTTCGCTAAAGAATTATGACCAACGTGTTGAAATCACGACTAGAATGACCAGGTGTTCACGTAATTTCGACCATTTAGCGTATCTGTTCTCTTTATTATAACGACACAATCACTATCTGGAGCAACTTATAACTTACTCTCTAAGTTTTCAGATGTTTCGCTATTTGAAATTTTGTAGAACCGTGTGATTTACTCTCGTTGCGGCTACTTATGAGAAGCTTTTTATTAGTTCAAGGCTGCCACGATTGTTCACTTAAATGTAAGCTTGTCAAAGTCCGTAAAAATAAATAACGCTGGAAAAAGACCCGATAGAAAAAAAAACATCCACCCCCATATTTACTAATATTTTGGTACAGTCCAGTTCAATACGTGTTGTTAGCATGGAAGCCACGGAAGTAAGCTAAGGGCAGAACGTTAAAACTTATTCTGCCTGTTCGCCCTTGTGCTCTAGAATTTGACGTAATGCTTAACAGGTCGTAAAGTATAATGTGTGACTTAAGTCGTAAGAATATGACTGAGGTACCAGTTAAGCTTTATGACGGCTGCATATGTAACAGCATATATCGCGTGCATGGATGCAAGCTAACGCAAGAAACGTTACCTGATCCTGCAACGACGAGAACTGCAATCGGACCTTTGGTTCCAGGTTTATACTTTGATCCCGTCTTCACAACAATATATAACCGGGTGATGAATAACAAACATATAATTAAAATGGCAAACACAGCTCCTTCCAGGAACGCCATGGCAGATTTGTAGGACTAGTTCAGATACTGTGCGTAGACCTGATTCGGAGCCCTGAATTGAGGCTTTCAGGCAGATTTTCCTCTCAAGCTGTGTACAGATCCCTCCGGCTTCACCAGCAAACGGTCCCCAGACGTGGATAGAGGGGAAATAATTTTTTGTTTAATATCTTCACTGTCTGATGCTTATTCGATACATTTTAACACTATAAAACGGAAACAATGCTTGTTGTGCTGGTGACACTTCCTGTCCCAGGCATACGCCACTGCTTCGTCTTTTTCTTCTTCTTCATCTGCGGTTGGCAAACCAGCTTGCAGGTACATTACCGCCACCAACCGGAAGTTGGAACAATAGATTGGCAGCAAAAAATAAATAAATAAATAAATATATATATATATATACACACACACACACGCACACACACAGGTGTCACTTTTTGCTTTTTGCAGCCGCAGGTCCTCAGTCAGCTCCTTTGTCTTAGCCATGACTGTCCACAAACCAACTGCAGAGAGCTGCTTTTTTTCAGCTGTTGAATTGATTAAAACAGCTGTTCCCAATGAATCAGGGTAATTAGGATGCTTTAGAACAGCTTGGACTATTTGGAATGGTATAGAACTTTGGATTTTCCCATAGACTGTGACAGTTTGCAAAAGGTATGAATAATTTTGGACATGCTGCTTTTTGTTCAAATGTAAATAAAAGCTGAGAAATATTTTTTTCCACAATGATGCATCTTGTACATCATCTTAGTATCTTCTGGGATACACCTGTGTCATTTGCAATCAAGAAAAAACTTTTTGGTTGAATAAATGTAACTTTAAGTCAAAATTTGCCAGGGGTATGAATAATTTCGGACTTGACTGTATATAAATACATACATACATATATACATACATACACACACACACACACACACACATACATACATACATATACATATACATATATATACATACGTATACATATATATATATTTCTGCTGCTCTCACTGGTCTAATATCCTCATGCATCTTCTGGCACGTAGGTGTATTAATACTGATTTACTCTCAGTTTTGGAGTGGATCTGCTTGAAGTGGCAGATCCAGGAATATTTTATCACTTTCCTTAACACTGGAAGGTTTCAGCATTCTCTGTCAATATTTGCCTTTGGAAGAGGTATGTGGTCTTCTGAGTTCCATTCTAGTTCTATGTTGCATTCTTCAACACAAATGATCAAACATCATGGTATGGTTCTCATTATATTAAATGCATATAAATGTAGACAAGACAGCCTGTTAAGGTAAAACATACAGATCCAGTGTCTTGCAATATATGTGTCAGAATAGTAAACCAAACAGACCATGTTTACTCAGAAGGTTTTCTTGTATTGGGATCAAGTAGAATCTAATTTTTATGAAGAGATAACGTGAATCACTGGCTAACAAAAATATAATTTCAGATTTTCAGTATTGCATTACTTCTTTTTTCAAGCAGATCAAAGATTTGGAATACTGTGACGTTCTGATAATTTCTATTATTTACATTTTCCCTTTTTTTTTTTTTTTTTACAAAATATTTGTCTTTGTCAGATAGATAAATAGATACTTTATTCATCCCCAAGGGAAATTCAGAAACCTGTTACCATTTTATATTATTTATTTATTTTTGTATTTACACACACACACACACACACACACACACACACACACACACACACACACACAAATAAATAAATAAATAAAAATAGAATATAATTGCCGACAGGACATGACGCAGCATATGTTTAGACAACGGAGGCTGAGCACCATCCGGATCAGAATGGGCAGCTAGCAAGTAGTCTGCGTCTCCACAGCAACAGAGGAACCTTTACGAATGACAGGTGGGTAACATACCATCACATTCATCCACCGGGTGTAGTCTCACTGTGGACGTCTGAGAGAAAAGACGTGTGAGTGTATTATCATCGTTTGAGCGTGTTGTCATCGGCACAACACGTACTGTACTGTATTCTGCAATACCTCACAACACGCAGTGTGCTCTGCCGCTACAGGTGCACACAGGCTGCGCGTGTGTCCTTCACTAGAACACAAGGTCTCAGACAGAAAAAATACAGAAAAAAACGCCATCATTGGCCATCAAGCTGCTGCAGGAGATGATGGATAGCCATTGTAGAACAATCATGACACACACCGTCCCACCATAAATGTTAATATGTCCTGACAATCACCAAAATCCAAGTCAGTACAAATCGGGCTGAGCCGGACTGACTCGGATTGGTAATTTTATCTTTATTTGTAAAGTTGGCCATAGTTAACAAGATCTGGCTGTGTGGGACTGTTGATATCAAATGCACTGCTTTATGATTTGTGGTAATTAGACTAAATACTGATCTGTTTGGAAGTTTCAACATTCCTGCCATAGGGAATATAGCTAATGACCGAATCTGATGCATAGTCAGTTTGCCTGTGATTTTGTGAAAAATGTCAAAAACAATTTCCCAAGAACACCTAATCAATGAAGTCTAATCTACTCTCATTGCCTCTATACTTACCTCCCTTAGACCCACTGAAATCTTCCTAAGCAGTAAGCCTCAGAAGAAAAAGTGACAGGGAGGAATAATGGACTCCATCTCTATGATGGGTGGCAGCAGGAGCCATGTGTTCCTCACAGCCTCTTCCTCCCACCACCTCCAACATGCCCAGGCCTGTTTCCTGCCCAAGGGCATGAAGAATGGGGTTGGACTTGGAGACACGGGCACTGCTTGTCTACCTGCCCAGCCCACAGTAGCAGTCCTGGGCTCAGGTGACTTCTCCAAGTGCCTGACCATCCGCTTGCTGCGCTGTGGTTTCCACGTGGTGGTGGGAAGCCGCCATCCCAAACTGGCAGCCCAGTCATTTCCCCATGTGGTGGATGTGACACACCATGAAGACGCTGTGGGGAAGGCCAGTATTATTTTCCTAGCGGTCCGCCGGGAGCACTACTCTGCTCTGTGGGACCTCAAACATCTTCTGGAAGGTACACACGCACACACACATAGACAGTCACAACTGACAGCCCCAGTTTTGTGTGTATTTAATGTTCTTAACTACAGGATCATGTGTGTTCGTCTTGTTGTCCTGCAGGAAAGATCCTGGTAGATGTGAGTAACAACAGGAGGGTGAACCAGTATCCAGAGTCAAATGCAGAGTATCTGGCTTCACTGCTTCCAGAATCCATTGTAGTCAAAGGCTTCAATGTCATCTCAGCCTGGGCCATGCAGCAGAGCTGCCCCAAAGATGCCAGTACACAGGTATACATTCAAACATATTCTATATTTTGAAAATAACAACATCTATGAACGCCTATAGGGGACTATATTGAAATGATAATGTAATGTAACCACCTGCCTGAAAGACAGTAAGAACCTTGGACAAGAGACTAAATGAACACTGACAAAATCAGCTGTCTGTGACCACCAGACCAAAACCACTTACAGCATCCCCTGAGAAGTGGTCAAAGGTCATGGACCAGATTAGAGCTGTTTAGAGAGGATCAAATGATCACTTAGGTCATGTGATGACACCTGAGACAGCTACATGACAACTGAGCAAACTCCCTCACCTGAGAGCTGACTTGTGATTGAAAGCTTCAGAAAAACCTGGTAGACAAACACTGAGCTAAGATTATTTTGTCAAACTAATATTCCAAAACAAGTCAGACAAGCAATAATACTTAAATATTGCTACAAATAGTACTGTGGACCATTGCATTTTGTTTCAGTAAAAGGTGAAATAAGTCAGCATTCATTCAAAAGAAGTGGAACAGCCGAAGTTCATTTCAAGGTTCACTGGGAGACATGATGATTTTTTAGGATCTGCGATTACTCTCAAAGCAGGAGATGGCAGCCAACTCTGACACATTAATTCTGCTGTAATTTTGGAACAGACTATAAAAAGCCCTGTGAGCCATCATTTCCAGAGCAAATTAATGCAGGACACTCACAACAATAGAGCCCCGGGCTGTAGAACAAATCATGAAATAATCCCCCAGCCAGTCAACAGTCCTTATCAATGGTTTGGATTATAAAAGTACAGAACTCACTTCTAGTCCTCCCATTACGAAGCTTCTGAAACCTAAAATTAGTGGTACATTGGATGGTTAGGTGTTTCATGGATTATCAACTGATGGTAAAAATGACCAGTATCAAGAAAATGACACTTGAATGAAGGAAATAAAAACTTTAGACTTTTGTTTCGGAGAGCACATATGTAAGTGCTGGGATGTTTTTAGAGGAAAATATTAGTAATACTATTTTTTATTACTGTCAGCAAATCAGATACAAGTATAAAACCAGCAAAATGTTATTTTGTTTCTCAGTACTTTCTGAGTTCCCTACCCTCTCTGTGGTTCTCAGACCCAATGCCATTGGTTCCTATGAGGAGGAATATGTCATTTACAGTACTGTCATTTACAGTAGTCTATCATTTGTCTCCTCTCTGTTCCATGCTTCTGGTTCTCTTTCATAACTGCACATCTGACCAATCCTCTTCTATAATTCTGGCTCTGTGTAGGTGTTCATCTGCAGTGACTCAGTTGAGGCTCGACAGCAGATTATGGAGTTAGCCCGCCAGCTCAACTTCCATCCTGTGGATATGGGCACCCTGTCTTCTTCGCGAGACATTGAGAACATGCCCATACAGTTGTTTCCTGGCTGGAAGGGCCCTGTCCTCGCTGCAGTGGCCCTCTCCATCTTCTTTTTTGCTTACTCTTTTGTTCGAGATATCATCCACCCATATGTGAAATACAAGCAGAGTGATTTCTACAAGATCCCTATAGAGATGGTCAACCGGACATTGCCGACTGTTGCTATCACTCTCTTGGCCCTGGTGTACCTGGCAGGCCAGCTTGCAGCCGCTCATCAGCTCTACTATGGTACGAAGTACAGGCATTTCCCACATTGGCTGGAGGGCTGGCTGCAGAGCCGAAAACAGATGGGCCTCCTCAGCTTCTTCCTGGCTGCTGTCCATGTTATCTACAGCCTCTGTCTGCCCATGAGGAAGTCTGAGAGGTACCTGCTGCTCAATACCGCCTACCAGCAGGTCAGTGGGATGGAGACTCTTGAACCACACTCTTCAAATAATCATTTTTACATTTTTGTGTACAAATAATTACTGAGCTTTAGAGGTGTTGGTATGCATTTTTTGGAACTTTTGAAAAAGCCAGGTTATCTGTTTTTCCTTTCTTCCTGCCTTTATGCTAAACTAGGCAAACTACTCTGCTAATCTGCTGTGGACTAAACACACAAACATTTGATTGATATCTATCTTCTTCTCTCACTGTCACAAAGAAAGCAAATAAACATTTTCCTTTTGAACCGTTCCATTAAGCTATTTTATATACCTGTCCAAAAGTGAAGAATTTCCAAAAACCACAGTCTCACATTTTGGTGTGGGCACTAAAATTGAACTTTTTTTTTTTTGTTTTGTTTAATCAGTTAATTGATTTTGGCTGACTTGTTTGTGACAGAAATGTGAAGAGGCTATTTTTATGTTGGTTTTTATGTCAGTAGATGTCTGCAGGGTATATATATATATATATATATATATATATATATATATATATATATATATATATATATATATATATATATATATATATACACATATACACATATACATATATATATATAGTTCTGCCATAGTTCTAATTACAAAGACAGAGAGACATTGAGTTATTACAGGGAGAGAGAGAGCCACAGCTATGGCTGCTCTTGCACTCTCGGTTTGCCATGGGGACGAGCGTTCCCTCCACTGAGGCAGTTCACAGGTGCTCTGACAAGTTCATTTTCGGCCGAATCGGGCCTGCCAAACTACTGCTCTTCATCCAAAAACAAAGCATGATATTGCCAAACGAACTGCGCCATCAAAGCCACGCGACTTTGAGGAAGACAGTAATGTATTTTTTATGGCCTTAGTGTCTGAAATGTGGATTTTAAAGCGAGTTGAAAAAAGGCTATTTTCTGCTTTTCTCCAAAAATCCTCTTCTCAATTAACATTGAAGTCAATGGAGAGGTTGAGAGCTCCTCTTGTCGCTAAAAGACACGCTAAAGAAAAACCGTAAATCCTACAGAAAAAGTGAACACATTTTGAGAAAGAGGACAAGTGTGGCTACAAACTTGGGTAAGTTCACCGCTGTAGAGTAAAATTTGTGGCCGTGGTCATCGTGTAAAGAAAACATTTCAGAGAGTTTTTTTAAAGCCTCTCCACTCTAAGCTCCCACTCTAGCCTGAAACATTCCGCAATACACACTCATTGTAAACCCTGATTTTTTCCAAGATCACTGCTGATCAATTAGGGCTCACAGTTTAAAAACTACACAACTTAGGAAAAATTTGAATACACCCCGAATACACAATGTATTCGGGGTGCCTCCCCCTTCACTATGGGGAGGCACAAATGTGTCTACATTTTAAAGTTTGAATGATGTTTCTAGGTGAAATTATGCCAGAGCAGTAGATGTTTGAAAAAGGGGAAAAATTTGTGACTTTTTTGAACTTTTCCCATTCATTCTCTATGGGAAAATTTCGCCCTGTTTTTCGCAAATAACTTTGCGAAACGTGACTATTCTGTAGAACAAAATACAAGCACACAGGTCCGATCGAGCTGCACGTTTTGATGTATCATTGTTGGTATGCGCTCAACGGTGTGGGACGAGTTACAAACCGAAAATCGACACAGAAGAACAATAGTGTGCATGCAAAACAATGCACCACTAAGAAGATGGACAAGAAAAACAATAGTGTGCATGCTTTGCATGCAAAGCAATGCACCACTAATAACTTTAAAGAATTCCATCTTGAGCATCCTCTGTGTTGGCAGGTCCGTGCTAATGTGGAGAATGCATGGAATGAAGAGGAGGTGTGGAGGGTGGAGATGTACGTTTCCTTTGGGGTCATGAGTCTTGGGCTCTTGTCGATCCTGGCCATCACGTCCATTCCATCTGTCCACAGCACACTCAACTGGAGGGAGTTCAGCTTCATACAGGTACAAACATACAAACCAAGGGTCTTACGTTGTGCTTTACCTCCCCTGCCTTGAAGAAGAGTCTCTGAGAAGGGACAGAGGAGGCCGGTGTACAAAAAACCTGTAGCACTAAATGATAGCGATGAGTGTAATTTTGTTTTCATTTGTTCCAGTATTCAAAGAGATCCTGTAATCTTGGGAGGCTTGTTTCAGCTAAGTAGTGTTGCACTTCAGCATCAGCAATAGATGTTGTGCTCCTTTTCTGCTCTAGTGCACTGGGCTGTCCATTAGGAGCCACAGGTTTCTAGACAAACATCTGAGTGAAAAATTGAGTGGAAAAATTTGCTTCACATTTGTTCCCTTTTAAAAAGCTGTCAGCACCAGTTCACAAAATCAGTAAACAGGAGAAATGAAAATGGAAAGTAGATTAATTTATGAAAGCTGTAAAATGAGTACAATGTTACCGGAGCTGGTCGCAGGTGCTACAGCTTAAGTTAAGATAGATGCCTGAATAGGCAAGGATGATGTGTCATCTTCTAAAGGTGTAACTTAATGTATCTTGGTTATTCTGGCACACTCAGCCTTGTGCACCTGCCTGCTGCAGTGGCCCATGCCTGCCTTAAGGTACCAAGAATTTTGAAGCTTGGGTAGAAACAGGGACATAATTCTGCAGAAAGAGCATCTTTTTTCTATAATTTCTTAGCAGATTCATTGATTCTTTTATATAATTTGTATTGGAGGTAGTGGTATCCTGTGACAGCATAAATCAGAATCAGAAAATGTGTATCATTTCTGTGTCCTCTCTCTCAAATTGAATCGAAGGCAACTGGACTTGTATTTGTCTGGGAAGACATTTCGCCTCTTATCCATCAGTTTGTATGCATCGGTCTTTCTAGTCCGCACTAGTCTGACTAGTGCAGAGTCCAATTGGACTAGAAAGTCCAGTTGCCTTCGATTCAATTTGAAAGAAAGAACAATGACCTGGATGAATGAGAACATTCACAGACATGTGATACTGTGTGCACAATTATTAGGCAAGTGAGTATTCATCATTTTTATGCATATTTTCCAACTCCAAGCTGTATAAACTTGAATTCTTATTGGATTTAAGCATATCAGGTGATGTGTATTTGTGTAATGAGGGAGGGCATGGCCTAAGGAGATCAACACTCTATATCAAGGTGTGCATAATTATTAGGCAGCCTCTTTTCCTCAGGCAAAATGGGCCAAAAGAGAGATTTAACTGACTCTGAAAAGTCAAAAATTGTAAGTAAGCACTCTTGAAATTGCTAAGATATTTGGGCGTGATCACAGAACCATCAAATGTTTTGTGCAAATAGTCACAGAGTCGCAAGAAACGTGTTGAGAAAAAAAGACGCAAACTAACTGCCAAAGATTTGAGAAGAATCAAACATGAAGCTACCAGGAACCCATTATCCTCCAGTGCTGTCATATTCCAGAACTGCAACCTACCTGGAGTGCCCAGAAGAGTGTTCAATGCTCAGAGACATGGCCAAGGTAAGCAAGGCTGAAACCCGACCACTACTGAACAAGACACATAAGTTGAAACGTCAAGGCTGGGCCAAGAAATATCTGAAGACAGATTTTTCAAAGTTTTTATGGACTTATGAGATGAGAGTGACTTGACCACACCAGATGGATGGGCCTGTGGCGGGATCAGTAATGGGCTCAGAGCTCCACTTCGACTCAGACGCCAGCAAGGTGGAGGTGGGGTTCAGGTATGGACTGTATTATTAAAGATGAGCTAGTTGGACCTTTTCAGGTTGAAGATGGACTCAAAATCAACTCAACCTCCTGCCAGTTTTTAGAAGTGACTTTCTTCAAGCAGTGGTAAAGCAATAAGTCTGCATCTTTGAAGAAGACCATGATTTTTTATCACATGCATCTCCACTGCGTGGCTAGCCAGTAAAGGCCTTAAAGATGAAAGCATGAGGACATGGCCCCCTTCCTCATCTGACCTAAACCCTATTGAGAACTTGTGCATCCCTCTGAAATGGGAGATTTAAGGTGAAGGAAAACAGTACTCCTCTCTGAACAGTGTCTGGGAGGCTGTGGTTGCTGTTGCACAAAAAGTCGATCGTCAACAGATCAAGAAACTCCATGAATGTCATTGTCACTGTCATGTCACTGTCATTGAAAAGAAGGGCTACATTGGTCACTGTTTTTCATTTGGTTGAACACCAATATCTGCCCAATAATTGTTATTCTCCTAAGAAAGCCAAAACCTCACTTTTACTTTCTTAAATATACAGGTTTATTAACATTTTGGATTGGCCGAGAACAGTAGTTGTTCAATAATAAAATTAATCCTCATTAATACAACAATAATAATTGTGCACACAATGTACAATAACTACTTGATTTTATAACCTGTGCCATTCTCCTGACGCAGTATCTTTGTTTCACATCTCTCCCTTCTCATCTCTCCCTTCACTATGGGGAGGCATGCCATAGAGTTTGAAAACCTCTTATATAAATAGCAAATGTTAAGTGAGCAACAGGAATAACCTGCAAAGGATATATTGGATTTGTGTTACATGAGGTGAAGTTTGTCGTGGGAATATTGCAGTGAAATTAGAGTTGTGTGTCTAAACTGGCTGACTGGATTGTATGTACCATCACAAGTCTCCCTGTCTTTGCTCCAGTCCACTCTAGGCTACATTGCCTTGCTCATTGCTACCTTCCATGGCCTGCTGTTTGGCTGGAAGCGAGCCTTTGAGGAGGAGGCCTACCATTTCTACCTGCCGCCCAGCTTCGTAGTAGCGCTTGCCCTGCCAGTGTGTGTAATACTGGGGAAAGTGCTGATGCTGCTCCCCTGTGTTGCCCGCAAGCTCCATCGGATCCGCAGGGGCTTGGACAGCAGTCGGTACCGGTGCCAGCGCCTGGAGCCAGTGGGCTCGGCTGCCCACGTTTCACCTGAGAGAGTCACCATCATGTAATCACTGCAGCACAGAGCTGTCTGCTTCTTTACTGGGATTTTCACATGTACTGTCATGTTTTATTGAAGCAAATGAACACTACTTACTCATGTGATTCTCACTCATAGGGCATTTTATTCTTACATTGTTACTGTGAACAGTTACTGTGAATTGTGTACTTGCCTACTTATTAGCTGTAACTATTCACTATAACTACTAACCTTATGACTATTATCTTGCAGTTGTTTGCCCAAATTGTAAAAGTGAATATTCTTTCTTTGACAGAATATTGTTAATAAGCTCCAAGTGCTTTGCCAGTATTTCACCAATACTTGTCCTGGCAAACATTGCAGTGAAACAGTGAGTGTGGGTGATTACTTTAAAGGGAAAGTCCACCAGTTTTACACATAAAGATAATTTTGCTATAGCTCTACTCAGCTTGTGAGAGCAGCTGTAGTCACTGAGGGTAGAGACTGCAGATTTATAACAGAAAGCCTGCAAATTAAGGGTCGATGAATGGACATAAGACATACAGTACCAGTCAAAAGTTTGGACACACCTTCACATTCAGTGTTTTTTCTTTATTTTTATTACTTTCTACAATGTAGATTCATACTGAAGCCATTGAGACTATGAAAGAACACATATGGAATTATGTACTTAACAAAAAAGTATTAAACCAACCAGAATATGTTTTATATTTTAGATTCTTCAAAGTAGCCACCTTTTGCTTTGATGACAGCTTTGCACACTCTTGACATTCTCTCAATCAGTTTCATGAGGTAGTCACCTGGAATGGTTTTCAATTAACAGGTGTGCCTTGTCAAGAGTTAATTTGTTGAATTTCTTGCCTTCTTAATGTGTTTGAGACCATCAGTTGTGTTTTGAAGAAGTAGGGTTGGTACACAGCCCTATTTGACTACTGTTATAATCCAGATTATGGCAAGAACCACTCCAGCATTACTGTAAGACATGAAGGTCAGTCAATCCGGAAGGTTTCAAGAACTTTGAATGGATCCTGGGTGGCACGGTGGTGCAGTGGTTAGCACTGTCGCCTCACAGCAAGAGGTTAACACCCCGGTCTGGGCCCTTCTGTGTGGAGTTTGCATGTTCTCCCTGTGCCTGCGTGGGTTCTCTCCAGTTACTCCGGCTTCCTCCCACAATCCCAAAAACATGCATGGGATAGGTTAACTGGCTACTCTAATTGTGAGTGTGCTTGTGTGGTTGTCTGTCTTTGTGTGTCAGCCCTGGATTGATGGGCTACTACTTGACCAGTCCAGGGTGTACCCCGCCTCTTGCCCATAGTCAGCTGGGATAGGCTCCAGCCCTGACAGATTAAGTGGTAGGAAATGAATGAATGAATGGATCCTCAAGTGCAGTCGCAAAAACCATCAAATTCTATGATGAAACTGGCAGTCATGAGGACTGTGCCAGGAAAGGAACACCAAGAGTTACCTCTGCTGCAGAGGATAAGTTCCTCAGAGTTACCAGCCCCAGAAACCGCAAATTAACAGCACACATAAAGGCTTCACAGAGTTCAAGTAGCAGACACATCTCAACATCAACTGTTCAGGCCTGAATCAGGCCTTCATGGTTGAATTGCTGCAAAGAAACCACTACTGAAGAAGGACAACAAGAAAAAGAGAATTGTTTGGGTCAAGAAACGCAAGGAATGGACATTAGACTAGTGGAAATCTGTACTTTGGTCTGATGAGTCCAAATTTGACTTTGAAGAATCTAAAATATAAAACATATTCTGGTTGGTTTAACACTTTTCAATTCAATTTTCAATTCACTTTTATTTATATAGTGCCTTCCACAATCAAAATTGAGCAGAACCTGGCTTATATGGGGGACCCTCCTGCCAATGGCCGGGCTGGGTGAAAGGAGGCAAAGGAAGAAGAAAGGACAGCTGGGAATGGAGGAAAAGAGGAGAAGGACATGCAGCATAACACAAACAGGGTTGGCAATGGACAATGTTAGAGGGCCAGCATTTAGATTACAGTTAGTGAACAGTTAGTGGATAATGTGTGCTCAGCAGATTACAGTTATGATAGGAGACAGAGCACAGAAGCAAAAAGGTGTCATAATTGGTAATTATTTACATTAGAGTCTGCATAGAGTATTAATCCAAAATTTATCTGTAGCAGAGTGGAACATTAAACATGTGTTGGAAATGGATCATTGTAGACAATAAACAGCAGCAGGTTAAGTACATAATTCCATATGTGTTCCTTCATAGTTATGATGTCTTCAGTATGAATCTACAATGTAGAAAGTAATAAAACAAAATTAAAGAAAAACCACTGAATGAGAAGGTGTGTCCAAACTTTTGACTGGTACTGTTTTCTGAACAGGGATGGACACTACTGAGTTGCATTACAGAACGTGTAGGATGTGGTGTTTTTGGCCCATACTGGGGACTAAAATTCAGGACAGCTCAGCTTCTGCTTCACAGACTTTTGGCTATTTTTACAAAAGGTCTGTCTCTTGTGAGGCTCCCAACTTCATGGAAGTGCAATACTATTGTACTGTAGCAGTATTTCTGCTTGGAGGTCGACAGCTTTCTTTTCAATAGTGTTTTGTCCTTACAGCTCACAACAAAAATAATATTGAATTGGGGTAAATGATTTGATAATAATAAGTGTCACACTGAAAACTGTCAGCAAATGTTTTTGAGGCATTTGTTGATTCTGCATTATCTGTATGATTTTTTTGTCATGACTGTGCTACTGTACTAGTGAATATTGTGCCCCTCTGTCATGCTCTAATCAATGAGATTCATGGTTTTGATTTAGAATTTATGTTTTTACACACTGTTGTCTTATTTGTGACAGATATTTTCATTGAATGCAGTGTTGTTTATTTGACAATACAACTACAGTAGCTGATGCAGTTAGTGAAGCTGTCATGTCAAAAGCTGAATTAGAGCAAAATCAGTTTGTCAGCCTCATGATTCATACAGGTAAGATGATCTGGTACTTTTCAGTGTATCAAATGTACGTTTAACATCTCCATCAGATATAATATCTGGGCTGATACGATTCTCTTCACATCATAAATTCAGCTGTTTTCTACAGCAGGCAGATGATCAGTGAACTACTAAGTTCATTAATTTTATTGAGTCCACCAATACATTTAATTGTCTTACTTTCCTTCCATGAACTCATACGTTCATTGCCATGTAGCAATAATATAACTGCAACAGAAAATAAAGTAAAATGTGATGTTCACTGTGATGGATCGAGTGCCTCTGGGTGAATTTTCTCATTGTATTGAAATGTGTAAAAAGCAGTGGCTGCCTTGCTGTAATACAGTAGCAAATATTATAATAGTCTTCTTACTGCCCTAAATTTTTTTAGATAAAATCCAGTTTTGGATGGAGAAATTAATCTCAAATGAACAACAATATTTATTATTTTTTTATCTGTCACTAAGTTAGTGCAACCATTTAAGGCAACACTGGCAAGAAAAAACTCCCTTGTAACAGGAAGAAACCTTGAGCAGAACCTGGCTCAGCCGTCCTGCCGATGGCTGGGCTGGGTGAAAGGAGGAATAGGGGGAAGATAGGACAGCTGGGAATGGAGGAGAGGAGGAGAAGGACATGCAGCATATAAAACATAATACAAACAGTTAGTGGATACTGTGTGCTCAGCAGATTACAGCTATGATAGGAAACAGAGCACAGAAGCAAAAAGCTGTTATAGTTGGTAATTATTTACATTACAGTTGGCATAGAATGTTAATCCAAAATGTATCTTAAGCAGTGTGGAAAATTAAGCATAGTAATGTGTTAGAAATGGATAATTGTAGACAATAAACAGCAGCAGGTCGGTGGAACCAGGACCACAGACAGAGAACATGCAGCTCCGGAGCCAGAGACACCTGCAGAAAGGTACAGAGAAAGAGAGACCAGAGAGAAACAAGCACAGGACTACGGGAGAGAGAGGACACAGAGTTAATGACATGTAATAAAGGCTAATAAATGTGAGAGTGGGTCTGAGGAGAGAAAGACAGAAAAGAAGAGGTGTGCAGAGGATCATGAGAAGTCCTCCAGCAGATATTGATATAGAATAATGAATTATGTTTACATTCACACATGATTCACAGTGAAATTCTTTCATTACCAAAAGTGACTGTTTCAGTGTAGTTTGCACTTCAATCAGAAGAACAAAAACAAGAATCAGAAGAAAAAAAAACATCTGATAGACACTTATGCCCATGCATATGCCATGCACACAAGCAAATGAAGAATCTGGTCTCTGTTAAAATGGTTGCATGTGTCTAATCTGCAGCACATTACTCAAGGCTGCAGGTATCCTAGCCAATGTTCTGCATTGATTTTTGAAGCAACAGTGACCTCTGTTGTCTATGAATGAAAGCTGGAAGCAGTGAACCTGTCTTCGCTTCTGAGTGTGTGTTGGTGCGTCGCTGTGTAACTTGTGTTTTGGAGGACTATTTGAGGGACTTGTGAAATATTTAGCTCTCCGTCCAAATTATTAAAACAACACATCCGTAGTCTGGGTGTATCAAATGATTTAATATGATTAAATAAATTTCACTCAAATATTTTCCCCAAGCCTATATACATTTTGCCTCATTTGTGGACTTGAGGTAAATCTTTACAATTAAGAATGGTTCTACTCCTGCATCATTTTTCAGTAAAAACCAGGTCTGATAGACTGAATGAAGAAGCTTAAAAGAACTTTGATCAGTGCCACATTTACTGAGCACTTTATTAGGAACACTTGTACACCTTCCATTTAATGCACTTACCCAAAAAGTCAATTGTGGCAGCAGAGAATGAACTGTATTTATACAGCGCTCTTCTAGTTCTGCAGCACTGACCATTCAAAGCACAACAAGTCAAATTTACGGTTTCATGCACACTTTCTTTCAATAGTTCTGAGGACCAAACCACTTACCTTCTGATTAAAAGACAACCTGCAACATCTCCTGAACCATCCCAACGGCTATGCATACAATTATATAGATACAGCAGCAGCTTCTGTTGGGGGACAACATCAGAATCAGAAACATTTTGTGTATGTTACACATACAAGGAATTTGGCATGGAGTTGTTGGTGTAAACAGAAAAACTTGGGCTGACAAGTCCCATAACACATACAAATAACAATCTGTAGAAATAATGTGCAATGTTGCAAAGTATGTGTGATCTCAGTGACTGGTTTGAGTATTTCTGAAACTGCTGATCTCTGGGATTTTCCCTCTAGAGTTTACTCAGAATCATGTGAAAAACAAGAAACATCCACTGAGTGTCAGTTCGGTGGATGCTGATGAGAGAGGTCAGAGGAGCTGAAAGAAAGGCTGCATCAACAGCATGAATCTATGGACCCAACCTGTCTTTTGGCAACAGTTCCAGGCTGGTGGTGGTATAACGGTGTGCAGAATGGCTCACTTTGGGTCTGTTAATGCCAATCATTGTTTATATGTTTAAATGCTACAGACTGTTTAAATATTGTTGCTGGCCATGTGCATTGCTTTATGGCTGCAATTTATTAATTTTCTAATGGCTACTTACAGCATGATCATGCACCATGTCATAAAGCAAAAGTTGTAACTGGTTTCATGGAGATGACGATGACTTCAGTGTACTTCAGTGGCCTCCACAGTCACCAGATGTGCATTCAATAGAATACTTGGATGTTCTATTGGACGGGATGTAGTAAAACAGGAGATTTGCAGCATGAACAAGCTACTGACAAATTAATGCAATCATGTCAACATGGAGCAGAATATGCAAGGAATGTTTCCAACACCTTGTGGAACTCATCTCGTTAAGGAGAAAAGGGAGGCCCTACCCAGTATTAGTATGGTGTTCCTAATAAAGTGCTTAGTGAGTGTCATAGTTTCCTCCCTCAAGCACTATATCTGCCAATAACAGGCCCCAAGAAGGTGACGCGTCATGCTTGCCATGCATAAATGTTTGTACATCTCAAGACACGTCTCCATTCCCAAATCATTTCAGAGAGCTGTAGGGTCTTCTCACTGAGTTATAAGTGACCAGCAGGTGGCTGTGTTACAACACAAAGCCAGAGGCTATACACTTAATTTGCAAATATCTGATGATGATGATCTGATGAAATTGATAAAAGATGAAAAAGACAAAATCATTAAATGTTTTATGATAGATTCAGTGTGAATACAATAAAGTGTCCACATGTACATTTTAGTCTACCTTTATGTAGACATGGTTAATAAAACCACATTTATATAATTTCTTAGCTTAATATTTATATATTTGTATATGTAAACTTACCAGTAAAACAAGTGTTTGTTTTAGTTTGACTCTTGTGTTGAATACACCTTAATAGCTGTGTTTTTCCTGTGTGGATTTTTTTATGTTCTCCACATGCCTATGTCCGTTTCCTTCCACAGACTGTTAGTCAGGTTACAAAAAAACTCTTAAATGCATCATTGTAAATGTGTTTGTACCTATACACGTTAGACCTGTAACAAACTGGTGATCTGTCAACATGGTGTGAGGAGGAGCTGAGAAGCAAAACACATATATAGTATAAAAATAATTTTAATGAAAACCCATCACACTTAAATCTCATATTACATTCATCATGGCAGATAAAATTCAATTCACAACACATTTGGAGTGCATATTTTAAGAAAAAAATGGCTAAAACAAAGTCTTACTTGCACAGTAAGTGTGGCTGGCTGTTATGAGAAGGTTAATGAAATGACAATGACATTTTAACAGGGCTGAACTAAAGAAACTCTGAGAAAATTTGCAGTCAAAAATGGATCACTCGAGGGGAAAAAAACAATCACAGCTGTTTATTTTTATGAGTATTTTATAAGTAGTGCCGAATTGAAAGGTACATCATTTTATGATAATCTAGCAAATTTAAATTTCGTGAGGCATATTTGCTGTTTTGAAGGCACTTAACTGTATAGTTTTTGAACGGGATCTGGCATGACCTGACCATAAGAAAATGTGTAGGTCCACCACTACTAAACAGTACTAAAACGTTACTAAAACGTGTCCGATTTATGAGCTGCCATGTGCTCCAGCTTTAAAATAAACTCATATCTGGGAGCGCAGCTGCTCCAGATGAGGAAGCAGTTCCTGGGCACTAGGTCTGCAGCGGGCCTCTCCGCTCCAGCACCGGCTTAGCAGAGCCCTACATAGCCTTCCCTGCTCCGACTGGAACGCCGGATGGCCCTGGACAGGTGGCCGCAAATTGTGCGCCACAACCGCGTAAAGCACGTGCTGCCTGTCGCCGGTGTACGGCTGCTCTTTGGTGAAGAGCTGCCAGAGGGTGATCCCGAAAGAGAAGATATCCGCTTTAGGAGACACTCCCTCGCCCTTAAGCAGCTCTGGGGCTCTGTGAGTGTATGTCCCGCCTACGTGGCTCAGACGGGGGCTGATAGAGGTCGCTTCACACCCGTGGTCCAGTTTAAGAGAACAGCCGAAATCGACAATTTTGCAGACGTCCTTACTGGACACCAACACGTTGGCTGGCTTTATGTCCAGATGCACAACGCTGTGGGAGTGCAGGAACTGCAAGCCGTGTACAATGTCTGTGGAGTACCTGAGCCACCCGTCCTCCCCCAGCAGTTCTGCACAGCCGTAGATGATCTGTTGCAGATTTCTACTCCCAACAAACTCCATGAGAATCGTTCCTATGCTGCTTTCGTCTCCAAAATCGGCCGGCACGCAGGTGGTAGCCGCGATGACGCGCACGATATTTCTGTGGCGCAGGTGTGCTGCGTTCAGTTCGGCCCAGAAGCTCTGCCGGGAAGCCAGCTTGTTCTTTGTGCACTTCTTGACCCTCTTCAGCGCAACGGTCTCACCGATGTACTCCGCCTTGTACACGGAGCCGAATCCGCCGGAGCCCACAGGCTGCACGTTTCGTAGCTCCTTCCAGTGGATCACAGAGGACCAGAGCCGACTTGCAACTCTGCCGTGGAGACGCTGAAGGGGGACTTGTAAGGTGGAGCCGTGGGACTGTTTTGTTAGCGGGCTGCTGCAGGTCCCAATGTCCAGAGAGGGGTAGATGTCTTTGGGCAGTAGTCGGGTTACAGGGATCGGGGAAGGCATCGCGCATAGAACAATCTGTCTGTGAAGCCCGAGGTCTGCTGCTCACTGAACAGCAGCTCGGCAGCCTCAAAGCTTTTCAGCACACACATACACACACACACGCGCGCACACACACACACACACACACACACACACACACAAAGCCATACTGCCACTTAGTGTTGCGGAGTATGTAATGCTTTCTGTTTTGGGTTCAACGGGTTCATCCCGACGGTTCAGCTCAGTTTACGCTATCTGCAGTAGGGGAGGACGGGTAACATGAGCCATTTTGAGCGTTCTGTTTGAGGTGAGGCACAGTAATATTTATGTGTGTCAAAGAAAGAGCTACCTAGCCAATGGCTACCTAATCGGCAGCTTGCTCTACAGTTTTGTGCAGTGTAGAGTTTTAGAGGTGGACACAAATTTGACATTGTTCAGCATGAGGCAGGGGAGGGAGCTCCACTGAGGAACACGTTACACTGCTCAGAGCCTGTATTTGTCCTTTTCAGTCGTTTCTCTGAGACTTTTCCAGCATGCAGGAACAAGTGATGATCACATTCACACAACTAGTTCAGTGTAAGACAGCGATGATAATAAATTACAGAACACAATGTGCTTTTGCTTTTGCTCTGTTCCCTTGCAAACGATCAGTTGACCTCCTTGAGTGAGAACTTATTTTGAAGTTCCAAGGATCTGCATTGTCCAGGACTGAGCTTGCTTCTTGAGCGAAGCGTCAATGTGAAGGCACAGAGACAACAGTGAGAGCAAGAAGGAGAATTACAGTAGTCAGCCCACAGAGTAAAATATATTTTCACAGTTTAAATTTTAGGGCTTTGCACTCATAACCCATCAATCTGGTGACCTGTAATACTGGGATAGACTCCAGCCCTCTGTAACTTGTGAAGAGTGGGTTAGAGAATGGAAATTATCTCGCCTTTTGATTATTTGATCAAATAAACTAATGACATCAACTTATGAAACCAACACCATACAAGAATTACTAACTTACATCCTATTTTACCAACAACATAATTGAGCAGCATCATTCAGAACACTTCCTCAGCACCATAAATCTGGTATAAATTTGAAAAGTATGTGCCAATGATGTTATCATTATGTTCTTTCTTGTAAGACAAAAGTCTGTCACATTAAGGTTTCCTTCCTCACATTCGTAAGTTTGTTTCTGTGAAACATAATGCACAGTATGAGCTATGCATTATGTTTCACAGAAATTATATTGTCTTCAGGAATCATGTTGTCAGATGTGCAGGCATTACATGGGTAGATTTTTGGGTTAAGTTTGATACATTGTGCACCTTCAGTCCTTAAAAATGATTTAAATGACTTATATTTTCTGCACCATTGCTGTCCAATAATTATTGAAAACACTTCAGTGAGCCACACTGTTGCACTGTGTGACATGTCTCTTTTTTTTTGCCATGAACACACAATGTAGTTTGGCCTGACTCAATCCCACATGCACCACCTAGCTACCCCAAATAGTCACTACTGAAAATAGTCCTTAATTAATGCAATATTTTCTCCTATTTAGGTAATGGTTGCTAAAAACTACAATGACCAGCTATTTTAGAAAATTACTGGCATTTTTTTCCAATGAAACCGTATATTTGTGAGACATTTTGAAAGATTTATGTCTTCACTGGGGACCAAGTCACTGTAATTGAAGTGCTCAAAGCTGTTGACGTTTTGTTTAAATAGTTAAAGCCAGAAAAGCAGATTTAATGTTCTCAGTACATTAAATGTCGCTGCTTTTAAATGTTTAGTTACAAGTTATGTCTATTTATCATCACTATTTAATACTTTACAGTAATGAAAGTGAGTCCATGTGGCCTGATGCGAATGGAAAGGCTCCAACGACTTACACGGAAGCATAGATGCAGACAAAATCATACTGAATGATACATTTTAAGGAATGACCAAACAGACTGACAGTTGGGTCATTCTCTTATGTTTATTAAACTTTCATTACATTGTGTAAAAAACACTGGAGTTGACGACTGCAGCTCTTCTCTCTCATAGCAGCAAGGTATGTAAATCAAATCACGTTACTCTGCCAGACAATAAATAATCTGCCTCTTTGGATGATGTCAATGTTTAAACAACGGATAAAAGCTGCAGCATTAATTTTTATTTTACACAACCTATAAACATATACATATATATTTACTTATATATATGTTTATGTGAAATACTTTGCCTATATTTATAAAAATACAACAGTAGTTTGTAAAATAGATTTGAAGTAAAATATTGAGAATTAGCAATGAGTCCATCATTGTTGCAGGATGGCATTATTGAAATGCAATGGATAACAAAACCAACATGGCTGGAATGCAGTTCGTCGCTGAACTTCCTCCTCAGCACATTTTGAATGGCATCACATGGAGTCGTGTTTCTCAGCATCAGCACTGATGTCTTCATCTCTGCTGAGTGACTTCACTCAGCGCAATCTACCACCAGTTTCCAAATGTCAAAACAGTCAGGCGGGGAAGGGATTGGGGGTGGGATTACAGGCAAGTCTGTAAAAACACTACAAAATCACAGTACAATAAAATATATGTAGCTATATAGTACAACCAGGCACACACAACTGTTCAGCTAAACTGGATACCTTGTACAAATGATACATTTAAAAACTAGAAAAGAGGTCTGTAGCACCTTAAGGAGCTTTAGAAGTATGTTAGCAGCTTGATCCAATACCAAAATATATTGCAGTATTGCAGTGTTTCTTACATACACATTCAATAAAGTTCACTGGTACCAATGAAGCTTATAAAAAAAAAAAGTTTGACATGATTTGCTAAAGGTCTGTGCCTCTCACCGAAGAGCATCTCCTGTCTCTGGTCACAACGAGACTATGGGACACATTTTGTTTTTCCTATGTCTATGTCCTGGACAGTTTAGAGTTGCTTTAGAATTTTTAACATGATCTGATCCAAAACTCCAAATCTGATCTACTTTTTTTTTTTTCCTTACAACTTCAATGCACAGTTATGCTTTTACTCTCCCCCTTCTGTATTCTGTCATACAGTCCATAGAACTTATACATCAAGTTAAAACTGCAGTTAGCTGACTGTAATATGTATATTCATGCAACAGCTTTCAGACAGAAACCACTACGAAATCAAGTAATATTTTTTCATAATGTTACACTGAGGTCAAAGGATGACAGAAGAGGACATAATTATCAAGGGAGTTACCGAACATATATCTTGTTTGTCTTTTCAACAACTAAACAACCCATGACAAGATGAAACAATTAAGTGCTCTATAACTGTCCATTTAAGCTTCATTATTGCCTGTGCTCTCACCTAACCCAGCGGCTGAAAAGTCATAGAAGGCCTTCTGAAAAAACTACACCTACAAAAATCTGTTTAAAGGTACATGATTTGATAAAAGCCCCCTCAGTGAGATACACAGAACACTTGTGCAAGTAAAGCAAAAATGACACTTTGATAGGAAAAACACTGTCAAAAATTGTACCTGTAAAAATAAAACATTTATATTGTATTTACATGTTACTGTTCTCTGAAAGAGCTAAAATATATCATCTATAATGTAATAAAGGTTTTAAACAAAGGTATTGTAGGAAATGAAGGCATTCAATCTACAAAAGTGCTATTATTTATATATATATATATATATATATATATATATATATATATATATAAATATATATATATATACACATATACATATATATGAGAGAGAGAAAGAGGCTTGCTAATATCTCTTGTAAAATCACAAACCTTCACAAGATACAAAGAGCAAAGTTCCATAAATGCTTTGAAACATTACACATTCAACTCTATATTTCACTCAACCCAGAAAAATATTGTCTCTATTCATTGTCTCATCGAGTCCCACTATTCAGGAAGGAAAAGGGGGAGCTTAACACTTCTAGTTCATCATTATTATTTTTAAATCCCGGAGCACAAAAACAAGATGAGTATGTGAGGTAAATGATAACACTATTGGGTTATATACATATAGGTATATATGTATATGTGTGTGTACGTGTATATGTGTGTGTGTGTATGTTTGTATATGCATCAAACATTTCATGTAACTAAGAAGCACCATCTGTTAACTGCTGTAGAGGAAGGGAAAAGGTGACAAATTTTTTGAAAGCTGTGAAGTTCACATTTATATTGTGCAGTCCAATGTCCCTTGAACATATAAAAAGGACAAAAGTCCCTATTTTATCTGTTTTGTTCTACAAATAAAATATGCAATCTTTATTTTATGGAACAATGTATATCAGCTAACATTGCCTTAGTGACTGCTCACAAGGTAATGTTAGTTGATGTTGTCTTTAGGGCTGGGTATTGATTGAAATGTGTCTGTATGATACCAACATTTTGATACCATACTCTAAGAAATATGAACCCAGTTTTTAACTAAAGGTCTGCCTACTATATTACTAATATAATACTCTTTTAAACAGCTTCTCACTGCCTAGATCAGCAAATTGTGACCAAAATATGGAACTTTGGTCACATGATACATTTTAATTGTCAAATGTTGTCCAAACCTCAGTATAACACTGTCTAAAATTAGCTTATGAGTTATGAGTGTGCAGCTTTCCCATTCTTTGTATGTATGCCTATGAGCTGGCACCTCACTAGTATAGGTGTACATTTTCCCTCAGTTTTTATTACCAATTTGATTGAGATCAGGAACTAAATCTACAAGATTATGTGCTACACACACACACATTTCAGTCGATGACCAGCCCTGCTTTGTTGGCTAGTGATTGCTAGCACAATCTTAACTGCATAAGAAAGTAGGCAACAGTCATAAGCCCATAACTAACAACAGCCGGAAAACACAGTAACTGGAATAGGACTGGCAACTGACCCAAACATTTGCGACCTCAGCATCCTGTATGTTACTCCATGATTTGGAGTTTTCCTGATTTCCAACAATAGTCTGCCTCTTTAAGCATGTTTTTGAGATCTTTTAATGTCAGAACAGTTATTTTGCCCAAGGTGATTAAACAAACTAAATGGAAAAAAAAATCACAGAGTGATGTACGGAGTGCTGAGGTGATAAATGAGGATAATCCAAACTAAACAACTTTATATGAACCACAGCAACTGTGGTAACTATTCAATGCAACACCACAGCCATTTGATATTCTAAATCTAAACACAGTCAGTAGAGGTAATGGCAGTTGCTAATGACATGTCAAAGCAATGCATCAGTGCTAACTGTAGTTTACTATTTGATTCTGCTTGCGTTTTGTTAGCAAAAATATGTTGAACCTTTTCCACTTAATAAATCTGCATCTGCTTGTTTCAACACATCACTTAAGTTGTATAATGTTTATACACTCTTAATACACATTATTCAAAACCAAGACCTTATTTTTAATAGCCGTCAAAAAAAAAAAAAAAAGAATTCTAGATGTCTTGTGCAACATTCCAGCATGCATCTTTAGAAATGTTGGAGTCATTAACAGAATCTAGAGGTTTCTAAGCGAAAGGTGATGTTAGAGGATGTTACTGTAATGTGACATTATTATACATTGTGGAAAACAATGTATAAAATATATGTGGTGTGCATCTATTCCATCACAGATGTTATTGTGCCATTTTTTAAAGGCCCTTTTGTATTTCTTAATATTAAAAATAAGGCACAGCATCTGCTCACAATTTATGATTTGAATAAGAGTATGTTCATGCTGTTGACTGAGCAGTGAGGCATCTGTGAATGACTTAATGTCGAAAGAACACAAGGTGAAATGTGCATTTGTGACCATGTGGGCTGAATGAGGCACTGAAGGCCCATCTGGGGAGAAATACAGCTACTGCTTATGTCTTCTTTTCACTACTTGTGACCAAACCACTGTTTCATTAGCAATAAATGCCACGTTTGGTGGAACTTCATTTCATATAACTTCGATTTTACCCTAATTCTGTCAGTTAAAAGCTTCAGGTACTGCTAAGAAGGACCCCTCTCCATAGTTTGGCTGGGGGTGGAAGCCCAGACTGCAGAAAATACCATCTTCAGAATTTAAATAGCAGATGTGTTCACACCAATTCATCCATGTCAAGACTAATTCTGTTAAAGATGCAGTTCACCTAAAATTGAAAAAACATATTTTCTCTTCCCCCGGTTTTATCTATCATGTACATAGTTTTGGTTTAATCTGGTTTTGAGACTTCTACCACCACACTAGTACAATAAAGGTAAATTTTGTTTGAGGAGTTTAAAGCATTCAAAATTTTGAAATCATTTCAGAAATCCAACATTTTTTTTCTAGTAACACTGGCCCTGTCACTGAGGACTGTCCACAGAATATACCGTTAACTATTAAACTGTTCAGCCAATTTTGAAAATTAAAACATCTTATAATGATGGTGTGCTTCATCTAATACATTAATGCTTTTTTTAAACAGAATTTTTCCAACCCCATCACCAGACAAGACTGTAGATATAATACAATTGTGCAAAGCCACAGATCTGATACTAGCATTAGATTGCTTTCTACAATCTCGGTGCAAAGCAACACTGGTGTGGTTCAGGCTGGGGAAAGATCGTGGTCATAGTTAATCAAAAACACAAATGTATTTGCAGGTCTGTGACAGAACGCAAACTCCTTTATCCTGCATGTATGTCAGACATGCTACACACCCATTCACTGACTCAACTTGTGTGGACACAATTCCTATATGTTTTATGAGTGCTTGGAGCCTCTTACACCTCCCAAGTATTAGTGACAAAGGAGAAGTCTCAGAAGCAGATATACAAACCAGGCCTAAACTACATACATGGGTAAATACAGTATTACTATAGGTTCAGCTGGGAAAACATGTTGAAGAGATTTGCCAGTGAGTGTATGAGGGCGTGTGTGTTTAAATGTCTTTTAAGGTTTTAAGTAGGAAAGACTACTTAGACAACTGATCTAAATCTAGCATTCTTTGGCCTAATGAAGTTTACTTTTATTTAATCAAGAAAAGGTTTGCTATGAATCTAAACCATTTTTCAGTACTGTCCTGCTTCACATTCATACAGTCCTACATATTTATACCTGGGAGATGCCCAGGCAACACTACAGTCCCCTATCACCTGTCCATAAGCAGCAATTCGGCAACATGCCTTGCTAGAGGGCACGAGAAGCAGTTAAAGGGGCACAATGGGGGACAGTGTAGACTGTTTCTGGTCAGGAACACTTTATAGCAAACTCTTTGATTGTGTGCTAAGCAGGAGAATCCTAAAATGAGGCATTTCCACCACAATATTATATAATGTAATATATTCCTGAAAACTGGATGTTTTTAGCTTGTTAGCAATATTTTGATCTTAAAAGACCGAGTGGGAACTAAAGAGTTGATATTTACCTTTTCACATGAACAATTCTTTTCATGAAAAATATATTACAATAAAACTTATGGGTCTAATGTGTTTTCTGTTTTAGTGGGTGACTTTCATTTTAATCTAAACATAAAGTGGAGCCATGCCAGAGGAAGGCAGAATATGTGGCTATGGACATTAGTTTTCATTGTCAATCTGCTGAACTGATTCTGAAAAGTAAAATAGTTTCGAACTTAGTGGAGCTTACAGTATATTTGCTTTATTTCTGGACTTGGTTTGGTAGACCTGCAGGTTGAGTTTTAATATAAGCGGAGCACAGTAAAGAATGTTTATCATCTGCACACGTTGCACATGTTGAAAAATTATTATTAGTTTTTATGACCATTTATGGGAGACAGGCTTTAAGAATGGAAAAAAAACTGTCAAGGTGTGGAACAGTCACTCATAAAATACTTCCTATTAACATTTCTTTGTTTCACAACCTTTTCTTTTGGATAAATTACCAAAAAAAAAGAAAAAAAATCACATTTGACTTCATAAGGAGTTGAGGAGTTCCAAATTGTTCCACACTGGATGAGAAAAATGTCTATTTGTATTCTATATCTAGTTCTCACTTCAAAGATATAACATGGCTACAATATTTGGTAAACAGAACAAGCCTTTTGTAATAATTGCCACTGATCTCATAATTGCAAATTTCACTTTTAATATGCATAAATGTGCACTGTAATAATGTATGGTTTCTTTAAATATAAAATGTTTAAATTGGAGTACATCATCCTAAATTGTTTATGCTATATTTGCAATGTATTGTCAGAGGGAATGTTGCAGTTTTGTTTTTTTTTAATCAAGGAGGGTCAGGATCCAGGGAAAATATTAGGCTATATAGACTCTTGCTTTTCTAAAAAGCAAAGAATTAAATTCAGCCGCTAATTTGCATTTTAATGGCTCATTTTTTCCACACCATTTTTGCTGAGTTTCTATGATACATAAAATACAATGGTACTTGGTACCGTATATAAACACGCATGACTTGAAGATGTAAAATTAACTTTCTGCATCTTTCGCATCCCCCCCAACTAAAAATTTTAATTTCAGTCCAACATTCCCAAACAAGACAGTCTAATTACACTTCTTAGAAGTCTGTTTCCTACTAAATGCTTAGGTGCTTGACTACAGACAAGAAGGAAATAAAGGAGATACTTTGTGTGTGATTATGTATTTCTGCATTAATAACTTCCATTGTCCTTGTGGGGGTGCTTGTTTTGTGGTCCTTAATATAACCTTTGAAATTAAAAAACGACAGACTAAATAAGAGGAAAGTGGAACAGCTCAGTAGATTAACCAAAAAAATTAGCAATGCAACGCTGAGCCTGGAGTGCTCCTAATGAAAGATAACTCTGCTGAGTGGTTGACTGGGTAGGGTGCACAACAGTGAATGTGTTTGTGCATCATGGGCATCAAGAGCACAATTTGTAAGTTCTCAGTGTGGAAACTAGTGCCTGCTTAATATAGATACATGGCTGATATTAACTCTCCAACTAGGGATGCTGTGTTTGTAGTGGAGTGGGTGTTTAGAGGGCATTGATTACAGCCATTGATGTCAGCTCACTCTTTATGTTGAAACAGATCTTTTTTTTCAGCTACCTGTCTAAATAAATGTTTCAGCAGCTAGCAGCCAACTTTGTCTGTGTTTGGTTGACTTCGGTTTGGGGTTTGGGGAATAATAAGAAACAAAATAAAAGACATATTTCAGCTTTTATGAAAATGTTCCCACTGTCAGAGAGTTAAGAATTTGAGCTTGACCTGAAATCTTCCAGAATGAAATGTAAAACTGTAATACTGTTGCTCAGTAGTTCCTAATCAGTACCTTGTTGATAATAATGTGGCTGAACTTCTGTTTTATGGATTGATCAAAAGGACCAGACTGATGTTTTTTGCATGTTTTCTATTTACTGTGTGTGTGTGTGTGTGTGTGTAGTATATACTATATGATGTATTAAAAGAGTGTAAATGGACAAAAACATACAAGAACTACAGATTGGTCCTTTACAATCATACCACAAATAAGAAAGATGTAAAATAAAGGTCACATGTGAAGCCTGATGACATCACAAAGTTCAAGGTGCTATACAAAAAACAACATACATAGCAATCTGCATACTAAGGTCAGCTATTCTGAAAAAAAGAAAATGGCACTGTAATCAAATGACTATCATTCATCTATGTGGAAATTCCTTAACTCCCAAAAGACTAATTCACCTTTAAACTGTCATAGCTCTCACTGTCACTCTTAAGCCATGTCCACATTACTGCAGGAAACACAGGTTTTGCTCCAGTAATGTGTATATGGCATGTTTTTGCACTAATGGTTGTGGTGCGGTGCTCAGAGCAATGCTCCACCGAAATTTGTTTAAGTGAGTGCCTGAGCTGTGTTGACCTGTGTGAACACAGCCCATGACTGAGAGCTACTGTTTGTGCTGCAATTAAAGATGTATATTAGAGCCTGCAGGTATTCAAAAAAGTAGAATATAAAACTATTATTTAGGTTATAAAACTAGCAAACAGCAAAAAACTAAGAACTTGGAATTTTTATTTGCCTATACATCCAGCAGAACAGGATTAATAAAGTCTCCTCTTATCCTAACACATCATTAGGGAGTCGTTTGTAATTTGCCAACGTAAACAAAAGATTGATAAGTGAAAAGAAGACATCCAAACTGTAGCTACTAGAAAGCTGATTAGGCCAACCCTTGTGTGGAGAGATGTATGTGTGTTACCGCTGTGCGAATCATTATGTGTCTGCATGTGTTGGTGTCTGCTTATGTTGTCATGACAACATAAGCAGATATTTAAAGGACAGAAGTGCTAATATCAAACATGTTACTGGCATTTCGTTTTGATGTCTGTCTGCTGGTGTGGTTGTGTAGCTTGCATGTCAGTATGTGTGTATAAGAGTGCATGTGTGCCAGGCGCAGTACATACTGGATCACTGAAAAGCTTGATGGAAGCGGGGCAGTGTGGTGGGTGTGCTCAAGTTGGATATGAAGGAGGAAGGGAGCCCTTGAAGCGGACTCTCTGCAGCCTCTGGGCCTTCCGAGGACTCGGGGGGCAGCTGGACGAGAGGTGCAGGCTCTTCGTTGGGTGGATAGGCAACACCCTGCCCCCCATTGCCCCCTGCCTGGTTGTATGGAGGACCATTGAGCGGAAGGAAGTTGAAAAGCTGTGAGAAGTCCATCAGAGAGGAGGATGAGGCCAGAGAGTCGCCTGCAGTGGCTGCTGCCACCGATGTGGACATTTTGGACAAGGACACCTCCTCACTCGCTCCCTCTAGCCCGCTCACTTGAGGCTCCAACTCAAGTTTGGAGGAGGAGAGTTGGGGTTCTTGGGCTGCAGAAGATGAGGAGGGCATGCTGCTCTGCAGCTCCATCAGGTAGGTCTCCAGTTCTCCCTTTAGATTCTGCTCCCGCTCCTGTGAGGAGACAGTGTATGAGGTAAAGTTGGAGCCCAGCGGGTACTTTAAAGAAAAGGGGTGTGTGGGAGTAGGGAAGGGCTCTGTGTCCAGGACGGGGCCTGTGTATGTGTTGAGCTGGTGCGGCCTTGGTGTCAGCATTCCCGGGAGTTCACCCTTGATGCCCCCAGACGCCAAGCCAAAGACGATGGGCTCCAGCAAATCAGCTGGCTCAGTTTTTACCCTCAGCAGCTCCTGCGGGTGGCTCTTCTTCATGTGACGTGTCAGGTGGTCCTTCCTACCAAACCGCTGGGCACAGTACTGACAAAGGAAGTCCTTGCGTCCAGTGTGCACCACCATGTGGCGTCGCACATCTTTACGGGTGTAAAACCGCCGCTCACAATGCTCGCAGCGATGCTTTTTCTCTTTGGTCCCGCCAGAGGACTTGCCAGCGTGTGTTTTGAGGTGCTCTAGAAGAACCCCGGTGCTGGGGAATGGCTGCAGGCACACTTGGCAGGTGAGATCTCCACTGTTGGCAGCATGGAGCGCGAGGTGGCGTTTGAAGCCCAGCTTGGTGTTGTAGCTCTTGCCACACTCCTGACAGGTGAACGCCTCCTTGTATGGGTCATGAGTGTGTAGGTGATTCTTTAAGTGATCCTTGCGATGGAACATTTTCTCACAGTATGAACACTTGTGGTTTTTTTCTGGTGAGTGAGTTGCCATATGCCTTGGAACACAGACACATTCTATGAGCACTCAGAATTGTTGCAATCATGTTTTAAGTAGGCATGCTTTACATTACACATAAACACAAGAGCTGAAAACTAGTATTCATCAACACATCATTCTGACTACTTCAGAGCACTATGTTATCAAAGGTAAAGAGAAAAGCAACATGCCGCAGCCTGCTATGTACTGCTGCTTGTCTGTACCGTAGCAGCTTGTATTTGGAGACGAAAGCCTTGGTGCAGTCAGGGTGGGAGCAGCGGTAGGGTCTTTCGCCTGTGTGAGAATACGAGTGCACCTTCAACTTCTCCAGACTGTTGAAAGCTTTCTGACACTCTTGGCAGGGGAAATTCTTCTTCGGCTTCCCCTCTGCTCTCCTACGCCTCCCTGTGGGTGGCGTGAGCTTGGCTTTCTCCAAGATGTGGTCACGGTGGCCCTGGGTTTCTGTGGCCATGGCACCCTAAGGCAGACCAGCTACATGGACAGGGGCACAGTGCCCAACTAGTACTGATGCAATTATTCTATCCAGTTTTATGTGCTCAACACCGCCCGGACACAGGGGCCTGAGAGAGAGAGAGAGAGAGAGAGAGAGAGAGAGAGAGAGAGAGAGAGAGAGAGAGAAAAGATCATCTGAATGGTTTAATTTCAGGTTGCTGACTGAGTTGCTGGTGGTACAAAGGACACTGAAACCTAAACCAAAATAAATCAGCAGAAATACTGATCTTAGGCCTACATCATAATATGACAAAGCAAGTTTAACTTAATCTATCTTTTTCTGGGTTACCTGTATTCACTGTGCCTAACACTGATGATCCTGGATAACTGTGATATTGTGAAGCTGGTTATCAACTGGCTCAGTGAACTCTGAGTTTTACAATCCACAGTAGGTTTCCTTGCTGGGGGAAACTCATGTGAGTGACTATAGGATCATTGTTAAATCAAACCAGGAGTTAGAACTCAGTCACAAAATTCAGCGATTTACTGTTAAGTTCAGGCTACATTTCCTGTAACTTCACAAAAAAAAGTTGTTCAGTGAATTGCTGGTGAAAAGGTCTTAATGTGAAGGGTTAAGGTAGTGTTCAGTATTCATTAAGAGTCAGAGCATCCAGAGATTACTACATGTTATACAGTTGCCCCTGTAGATACTGTAGCCAGATGTACACTCAGTTGCCAGTTTATTAGGTAGACCTAACACACCAGTCATGAAATAAAGCCTACCTTAGTGAAAGTTAAATTACTCAGTTTCAGCAAAAACTTAGACTGCGTTCGTTTTAGCAAGGTGTACCTAAAGGTGTACCATGAGCGTTTTGTGACTTGGCAGATTCATTAACTATGTGACCTAAATATGTTTATTTAAAAAAAAAAGCTGGTGTTTGTTGCACATGATTTAATCAAGCTACAGTATTTTAGCAGCAGCACCTGGAGCATGAACATGTCCTGCTGCCGTCAGTGGCTGTAAGGAACAAAAGAGCTGACAATCTGAAAGCAGTTGTAAATGGTCAATGGCTGTATTCATGCAACACTTTTCTGTTGCGCATTTACAATTTGTCACCAACCTTTCACACACTACAACAAGCTACCATGCAAGGAGCTGGCTTGTCCATCAAGAGCATTTTGGGGTTCACTATCTTACACAAACACTTCAGCATGAAGAGAGGAGGAGCTTGGGATCGAAACACCAACCCTGTGATCGGTGAGAGATCAATGGAAGAACCCTCCTAAGCCACAGATTTACCAGGTGTGTGACATATCCTGGTAAAAGCCATAATCAGTACACCTCGGCTCACTGCAGACCACTTTTTTGGCATTCTCATAAATAATAAATAATGAATCTGATAGAGGAGTGAAATCTTAAAAGTCGTGACTTGTGTTTTTAAACATTATTCTGTAGTTGCTTCCCATTTCTGTATACAAATTAGATAGAAAATTTGTAAATTAATGGAAAGCTAAAGCTGTATCCTCAGTTCTGATGCACTTGAATTGAACAACGTGGAAATTCTCTTACATCCCTATGTAGGGTCACCCAGCTAAACCTTGAAGCAGGTAGGTCAGAAATGCCTTTTCAAGTAAGAGATGATCACATGGAGGCCTCCACGAAAGACTGATGCAATTGGTCACATCCCTAACCATCCTTCCGATGTCACAAGGTGAATATTTTAAAACTGGCTGCCAGAGGAGCTCTAGGCAAAATCTGTGAGCCCTTTAAAGTGAGCATCTCTCTCTCTCTGAGCTGAGAGCATGCATATAGATATAGATATAGATAGATAGATAGATAGATAGATAGATAGATAGATAGATAGAGAGAGAGAGAGAGAGAGAGAGAGAGAGTTTTGTTCCAGTTAAAAAAAAATAGTTTATTTCATCTGATTGGTATAAGGTTTCATGATATCCTTGACACAGATCAACTAAACAAATTTCATTTTTTCTTTGATTTTGGGAGATTTTTGTATTTTTTTGTGGAGTTCACAATCACAAGTGAATGGCCATGGAAAATAAACGGTGAGAGAAAAAAGTGTAAAAACTTGAGAGTTTAGCAACATGTACATCCATCAAATGCACAGACTTCCATTACCCTTCCTGCATTTCCTGGGAAGCCCACCCCGGAACCACACCTTCCAGACAAAATATTATACCAATAGCTTATGGGAATATTGTATTGTTATTCTTGCAAACAATTCCAACAGTGTTTCAATCATATATTGAGTATGTTTCTCCAAACTCTGCTATGTAAAGTTTCAGCTTGAGCATTGCCCACATTTCATTCTGTGGCACCACAATATCCACATGACTGATTCTACATGAGGCTCTTGAGGAGAAGAAAGAACAGGATGGAACTGACAGGAAAAACACACTGGACTAGGAAGTTTCAGAGGTGGAAGACAACACAGAATATGACCAAAATCATGAGACACCTGATGAGGAGCAATCAAGAGTTGAGGAGGAGAACCCTGCTGAGACTGTAACCTTCCAGTAAAAGAAGGAGAATTTGCCCTGGTCTTCATCCCCATTTGAGAGAAGAGGCAGACGGTCAACTGAGAATGTTGTCAGGATGACCCCAGGGTCGACAAGGCATGCCACATCCCAAACTGATAACATTAAATCCTGTTTAAAACTGTTCCTGATGGAGCCAATTGAAACCATAGTCCTAAATATGACAAACTTGGAGTTGAGATCAATACCCAAAATACAACTGGAAGGAGGTAAATTAGACAGCAATCAAAGTATACATGGGATTCTGTCTGGTGTACACAGATCCAGAAAAACCTCTAGTTAATAGCATGCAGAGTCGGATCAGGTATTTATTTATTTTATTTAACTGATGTGCTTTGACCTTAGAGATATCCATGTTGGATATTGTGAAAAGGGGCTTAGGGGCCCAGTCTGTTGCACCACAGCAGTAGCGTAATAAAACTTCTGAAACCTAAAGGCATAATCCATAGATATGTTAAATAGGTAGCCCAAGTATTAAAACTGAAACTGAATACCACTCTCAGACACTGAAATCTTGAAACAGACAGTTGTGTTAGTGAGTTATTTAACTTTTCTGATGCTGCTGGAAGTTTATTTCCTTCAGTTTATTTCCCTCTTCTGCAGAAGATTCAATCTCTTTGGCTGGTTCTCAAAGACTATGCTGATGAAGAAAACACTGTTTCATTTATCAGAAAGATACCTATAATACATTATATTACAATATTAGCTAACTAGCCATGTTGTAAACAAATATTAAACCAGTATGACACACTGCTGCCAAGCTGAATTCAGAAGAACTATCCTATATATATATATATCCCATTACAGTTTTCTTTCTACTTTCTTCCGCTCTGAAGTTCTTATATTGTTTTAAACGATAGGTAGATAACGTAGGTCCAATATTTCCCCCGCTACAACACCCCTATTGCTGGATGAATGTATGGTGTCTTTCAAAGGCTGCTGCCCGTTCAAGCAGCATATACTGAGTAAACCTGGGCAATAAGGGATCAAGATCTGGGCAGCATGTGATGCCAGGAAAAGCAATGATGAACATGCAGGTATAAACACGCAAACTTGCTGGTTGAGCTCCAGAGAAGACCCAGGCCAAGTGTGTGGTCCTGGACATGACAGCAGGTCTCCATGGAGCACAACATCACATGTGATAATTTCCCTACTTTATATGCCCATGGCCAAGAGTTGCTATGGAAAAAAACAATCATGATAGGGACAGTCAGATGGAACAAGCCCAAACTTTTTCCTGCACCACAAAGGACAGAGCTTGATTTTTATTTATATTTGTAATTACAGTGGCACACAAACTTCTGTCCTATAGCCTAAGAGAAAAATAAATGTGCTTCTGATGAGCACCCTGTGCAGACATGATGCTGTGAGCACCAAAGAGGATTAGAAGCCTAATGCTTCTTGGACTACAAAAGAAATTAAGACGTAGAAACAACCTGGATAAGATACACTACTTTTTATCCCTAAATGCTCATGTAATGTCCATGATGTTTTCATGGACAGAAAAAGCATGATGCTGAAATGCTTTTTCACATTGAATTACAATGTGTAGTTCATTCTATTAATTTGATTAAGCAACTAAGTTTTTAGATTTGATGAACTGAAAAAAAATCTACAATGTAATATTTAAAACGTTACTATGTAAGACATGAAAAGCCTTGTTACTGGCTCATATTCATATAAAAGAATGACTGCACAATGGCCCCTTTTTTAACATCTTAGATGTGTGAACCTACAATGATCTTGTAGCATGGATGGAGGTGACATTCAAGAGGAGGCTGTTCCTGGAGAAGCTGGGAAAAGCCATTGCGATGCTTTTCATTCAAAGGCGCCAACACTTTCCTCAAACACTAGCATCTACGGGATTGATGAGAGACACACAAGGGCCAGGACAAACGAGACAAAAGGAAGAGGTACACACACTGTGACCCAAGAGATGTAAACATTAGGATCATATGCCTAAAATGCAACACACATATTTGCAAGGCACATGCAAAAACCATGACATCTTGTCAGGCACGTACATGGTTGATTGATTGACAGGTTCTGAATCCTGATACATATTTTTTGTTTTTTTAGTGGCACTGTTATTGTTACTGTTGCTGTGTTATATTCATAATTTAGCTTTGTAACTGAATAAAGTTTTTAAGTATCAACAGTTTCCCCCTACATCTTTTCTTGGTTAATAAAATTATGACAGTCAGGTTTGACCATGAACACCACAGATGCTATTTTGAACCACTCTTTAAAAAATTGAGGGGATTCAGAATAAATGTCTTTTCAACAGACACTGAATGGTCTGTTATAAATAGCACAGTTTCTTTCCTCTAGTATTTACTATAGTTAAAATAACCCATAAATAATATGTATTTTACTCAAAAATTAGTTGTATATGATCAATTAGCTCATCTCAGTGAGGCCTACGAAACTATAAGTTCCAAAGAGAAGTGCGAAACCTTTTTATAATCTTTAGAATTAAAGTGAATAAATGGATCTAACACAACATCAGGTGGTAAATATGCATTATAATAGATTTATAAACACTTATAATGGGTTGAAGAATTTAGACCAGGAACACAAAAGTTAGTATCATGTAACAAACACAACCCAAGGGTTTATCACCTTCCACTACAAGTTTGAGAATCTGTCCCAGTCAGCCAAATTAAAATAGGTTAGCTTTAATTATTTAATCATGAATTTCAAACTAGTAAATCTATTGCATTTTAGCTCTTGCCTCAGCCCAGTCAGGTTTTAATTAACATTAACATTTAACAGTTAATTAATTAAAACACAAGTAGATGAAAATGTACTGAATAAAAACAGCAGATATCCAGCAGAGAGACAAAAACAAATAAATAGATCACATCCATCATCATACATTCTCAGATTATATTACTATTGAAAATTCACACATGGGGATTTATCAATCAGCAAAGCTTTGCATGATCTGCATTGAGATATCTGGGATATCTGTCAGATTTGAAAGACAATTATTTATGTACACTGGTGAAAAGTTTTAAGTTGTACATTTACCCATGCAGCAGATGCAACATCATTCCTTCTGCCCCATTTTGATTGTGAATAAAGCTGATATTTCTGTATTGCTGTAACTGTACTGTAACTAAATTTAACTTTTCTCTTCAATTTGAAAGATGAAAGATGATGTTTATTATTGAAGATGTTTGTTATTGTTGCTATTGAAATGAAGAGTTTTCACAAGCACTTGTGTCTGCAGTGATCCCTACATAACAAATAACTAATTTACTGCAAATAACTACACTGATAAGTGCCAACTGCTTTGCAATAATTAAGACTTATCAGTGCTTTTTACACATCAGTAAAAAGTCATGTATTCTTTAGCAAAAACTCCAACTTATTTTATTCTCATTACTAACCCTTAATTTAAAAGCAACATTTTATTATTAAATCACTGTATGATTCAAATTTTGTCTTTGTAAAAAAGTGACTGTTCTGTTCTGTATTTTCTTTTTATAATTTTGAATAATATTAATTATACTAATAATAATAATATTAACACACAGGATGCATTCTGTAACTAGTTACTCACTTCCATTATTCTCCCTGACTTTACTTTATGTACTAAATTTACTCATTTATCAAAAAAGAAGGTATGCACAAACTTGGCCAATAAAAATTATTCTGATTCTGATTAAATGTTTTCCAAATTCTAATTTTTGGTTGAAATTTTTTTTAAAGTAAAAGTGTACTATAACTCATTTTTACAACATTACAGTTAATATTAATTTCCAGACAATGAAAATGCCTACTTAATATATTTTGTAAGACCAAGGTTTAGGAAGAGTTGTCATTTGACTGAAAACACATGTTCACAAACTAGGTTTTTCAGCTCAAAACGCACATTCACAACAGCAGCACTCTATTGCAAATAAAAGAATTAAGTCTAATCATGGCTGCAATTACTGATGTCAGGACAAGAAATAAAACTGCTTCAAACTAGGTGTATTTATATAAAAAATGACAGACTGAAGTAGGAGTAGTTCAGGACTTTCAAAAGTAATAAATGAATTATATTCCTTGGGAAATTTCCTTTAGTCTCAACAGAATTTAAAATCTCATGTGACTGATGTCAGTAACCATTCAGTATTTAAAAGGCTCAAGACTCAAGGGTCAAAACCAAGCAACAGCAGTTCCAGAAAAGCTGCAGACTGAAGCCATGACAGACCAACAGTGTAGGTATGGTTTAAGGTGTAGGACAGGTGTAAACAAAGACCTCAGTCAACGCTGACAACACACTTCCTCTCAGGAACTGTTTCAGTATCAACTTTCTAACCACCGACACAAACACAATGGCTACTTCAACTCGACAACAAATCTGCGATGGAAGAGGCTTCTGATCTCTCAAGTGTTCAAGCTTTTGAGAACAACCAGCTTGTGTTCAACGCTCAGTACACTGACATGACAGGCTCCTATACGCTGTTATATCAGCATCAGCTATAGGACCAGATCTTGTAAAAGAGGAATTACTAACGTGCAGAGTGCAACCTGCCACACCAATCAAACTCAACAGAAGCTGACTTGTGGTCTTAAAAGAAGCTGTGTGTGACACGTTGGGACGCAGGCTGCATAAGCAAATCTCAAGCATTACCTAATTAGTTTGCCTAAAGTTCTACCTCCATTTTGCTACTTTATTGACAAGCAATTTGTTGCCATTCCTTGTTTATTAGCTTTACAGCGGGTCATAGCCGAACTGTCATCCGTGTGACACCGTGATCAATACCTGCAGTGGATGAAAATGCGATATAGTTTCTAGACTAAAAGTGAAACAGCATGACAAAATGTCACTGTGGCCACTATATGGTCGCATTTGGCGTTATAGTTTTGGAAATGAGATGCTTGAATCGATAAGGACATGCTGACACTGCTTATGATGAATCGGAGCCTATATTAGGCAAAATTAAAATGTGAATGCAGACAGCAGGAAAACTGACATTATTGCTGAATCCAATTGCGCCTGTTCCTGTCGGTGTTCATCGCACTGCTGTTGTTATTATATTAAAAAAATAAACTAAGTGTGGGCGCTATGTTCAACTTTACGCAACTTTCCTTCATTCTACTGATCCCCGTGGTCTTTAATGTTCGTGGACACTCACCGTGACACTAATAACACCAATGACATTTTTAATTTTTTTTCAATACTTGTACCTCCCTTGGTTTTCTCTGTGGTCCCAAACTGGATACTGATTAACACAAACTTTTTCCCCAGCTCACCCCTCTCTCATAATTTAAATAACCCCGATATTTTAATTCAAGAACTGAGTAACCGTTTACTTAATTTACATCAAACTTACCCCGGACGCTTTAACATCCTTTCTGTTGAGTTTTTCTTGACTTTCAACTATTTTCCGAATTTTTAATAATTTTTTTCTCATATTTTTTGCTAGACGCGGCGGGCCTGAAAATTGTTTGCTTTCCCCTCTTTCGAGCAGCCATTGTGTATGCGCTGCGATGCAACCGTACTAGGATTTAGCCACGCCCATTTGAAGTTCCACCCTCTTGTGCTTTTTGATTTGTGTAAGGCGCTGCCACTTTCACTTCAATGTCAGTTACAGTCCCTTTCAATAAAACTCAATTTTTGGACTTGCTAGATGTACTGTCAATCGTTTAAACTTGGTTTAGTCCAATTTACAACGATAGGAAGACCATCATGGCAGCCAAGAAATACTATTCGCTCGGCGGATTGTCAGTCTACGTTGTTACTTTTCTTGGGTTCCTATTGGCTAATGCTGCTGTCAGTTGTCGGTGACGGTGTGGGTGATTTTCCTGGTGCGCTGTTGTAACAACGAGAGTAGAGTTGCCTTGAGCATGACGGGGAGGTTATATCTGATGGCTTGTGTAGCTTTACTAGTTAGCTACATGTAGCGTCAAGCTGTTCACTAGCTTTTTGAGCCAAAAGCTTGCTAAAATTTCAAAGGGTTATAAATATCAACACCATTTTCGAATACAGGAAGCGTGAATAGGCTTGTCAGTTTTCTTGGTCTTAAAAACTGGATAACCTTTACTGGTGTGGATACTAATCGCATTCCCAATTCATTAGCCTGGATAAAAGTTGGCATTTGTCAAAGGTAGGTATTGTGTATCTCCGTTCACCCCTAACGTTTGTAATTCTCTAGTTCTGAAAAGTCTCAAAGTTTCCCCGTTTGGTAACATCAATGAAGGTCAACTTGTTACAATGCAGCAACGTTACATATAGTAGAAGGGGAGGGGGGGCTGCTTTGCAAAACTCCGTTGAGAAATATGGCAGTTAAGTAAGACATCTTTTTTTGTGAAATGTACACCACTGGTCGTTATGAATTAGGATATTTTCTAATGAAGGAAGAGCAGTTTTACAATACGGCATACATTTCAAACACCAAACTGAGGTCATTTTAACAGTAGTAATAATAATAATGATGATAAGAAAAATATATTTTTACTTTTACATTAGAAAACAAAGTGATTTTAGGATAAAATGTAAACCTGATCCGAAAATGAAACTAGTTTAAATTGATGGTGACTCTATATACATGGTTTTGAAAGTATGCATAGTTTTTTTTTTTTTTTTTAACATCTCATTTTCTTGGAAAACCAAATAGAGTATCTGTATTGGTGTGATTACTATTATTTATGAGGGTACAGTACAAATTTAGCTGTGTGTGTGCATAGAAAGGTGGTTAAAAATGCAAAAAAGTGTTATGGAACAGCACATTTTAATAGGGTGGAAAAATGACTTAGATCCATGATTTAGATCCAGTGGGATCTGAAAGTCTGAAACCATTTTTTCATTCACTTGAATGAGAAAGTGGACTCAGGGGTACTTAAATTGGTATTGACATATATGTAGGGTTACAGGTAAGAAGAGATTGCACTACAGAAAAGCCAAATGTATGTTTGAAGTAATGAAAGAGATTACTGTAGAGACATGACAAGAAATTAGCAAGAAGGTTTCATCAGTCCTTTGTGCAGTCTACCTCCACTATCAAAAAATTATAAATTGGTCTTGATATTCATTTTGTAGTGCATCAGCCAGTGGTTTATGTGAATTAGCTTCATTTTGTCTGTTGATCAGCTTGATTTAGCTTATAAAAATGCATTGAGGACACATTTAGAATCCAAATTTAAAGTATTACAGCTGGTATTCACTTTTGAATGTTGTCTTCATAACAACAATTATGCCAATAGAGACTGACTTTTATAAATATTAAAATGAACTAAGCAGTAGAAATCAGAGTAATATTCCACTATATACAATTAAACCCCAGTTAATGTTGTGAAAAATGACGAATGTAATGGACACACACACAGAGAACGGTAAAAACAGGATCCTACTTCTGAGAAATGTCTGCATGAAAAAACTGAGCCTTTTTATACTGTCCATCTCTACACAGATCGAAATGGATAAAATGGAAAAAAAGTTCGGAATCAGGACATTAACCCATGCCTTGAAGTAAGCTTACCAACCTTTTACATTCGGCATTGTGTCAAACATCTGCCTGCTGCTGGGATGTGGCAGAGTCTCTAAATTTCTAATCCTATTCTGTTATTGCAACATCTTCTCTTTTTCAGGAAAGTGATGCCTCCCATAAGTGTTTGGATGCCCACAACTATGATAGGAGCATGTGTTCAGCCTATTTCCAGAGATATAAGAACTGTAGGAAATACTGGGTGAGTGTATTTTTTTCAGTAAACAGAGGAAATTGGTAGTGAAAAATATTTATTATTTATATACAGTACCAGTCAAAAGTTTGGACACACCTTCTCATTCAATGGTTTTTCTTTGTTTTTATTACTTTCTACATTTTAGATTCATACTGAAGACATCAAACTATGAAGGAACACATATGGAATTTTGTAGTTAAGAAAAAACTGTTAAATCAACCAGAATGTGTTTTATATTTTAGATTCTTCGAAGTAGCCACCTTTTGCTTTGATGACAACTTTGCATACTCTCGGCATTCTCTCAGTTTCATGAGGTAGTCACTTGGAATGGTTTTCCAACAATCTTGAAGGAGTTCCCAGAGGTGCTGAACACTTGTTGGCTATTTTGCCTTGACTCTGCGGTCCAACTCATCTCAAACCATCTCATTTGGGTTTAGGTCAGGTGATTGTGGAGGCCAGGTCATCTGACGCAGCACTCCATCACTTTCCTTCTTGGTCAAATAGCCCTTACATAGCCTGGAGGTGTGTTTGGGGTAATTTTCCTGTTGCAAAACAAATGGTGGTCCAACTAAGCGCAAACTAGATGGGATAGCATGCCACTGCAGAATGCTGTGGTAGCCATGCTGGTTAAGTGTGCCTTGAATTTTGAATAAATCACCAACAGTACCACCAGCAAAGTACCCCCACACCATCACACCTCCTCCTCCAGTCTTCACAGTGGGAACCACACATGTAAAAACCATCCACTCATCTTTTCTGCGTCTCACAAAGACACGACGAGTGGAACCAAAAATCTCAAATTTGGACTTATCAAACCAAAGTACAGATTTCCCCTGGTCTAATGTCCATTCCTTGTGTTGGCCCAAACAACTCTCTTTTTCTTGTTGTTCTTCCTCAGTAGTGGTTTCTTTGCAGCAATTCGACCATGAAGGCCTGATTCATGCAGTCTCCTCTGAACAGTTGATGTTGAGATATGTCTGCTACTTGAACTCTGTGAAGCATTTATGTGGGCTCTTATCTGAGATGCTGTTTATTTGCGGTTTCTGAGGCTGGTAACTTTGATGAACTTATCCTCTGCAGCAGAGGTAACTCTTGGTCTTCCTTACCTGGGGCTGTCCTCATGAGAGCCAATTTCATCATAGCGCTTGATGGTTTTTACGACTGCACTTGAGGATACATTCTAAGTTCTTGAAATGTTACGGATTGATTGACCTTCATGTCTTAAAGTAATGATGGACTGTCATTTCTCTTTACTTAGCTGACTGGTTCTTGCCATAATATGCATTATAACAGCAGTCAAATAGGGCTGTTAACTGTGTACCAACCCTACTTCTGCAAAACACAACTGATGGTCTCAAAAACATTAAGAAGGCAAGAAGTTCAACAAATTAACTCTTGACAAGGCACACCTGTTAATTGAAAGCCATTCTAGGTGACTACCTCATGAAACTGATTGAGAGAATGCTAAGAGTGTGCAAAGCTGTCATCAAAGCAAAAGGTGGCTACTTCGAAGAATCTAAAATATAAAACATATTCCTGTTAGTTTAACACATTTTTGCTAACTACATAATTTCATAATGTGTTCCTTCATAGGTTTTATGTCTCCAGTATGAATCTACAATGTAGAAAGTAATAAAAATGAGCTGAGCTTTGATTCCTAGTAGCCATACCTGTGGCTTGTCTATGCTCACCTGTTCATGGATGGGAGGACAGCAAAGCTTCCCCTCTTTAATGTTACAATACCCACTGGTTGGTCAGGGTATCTGCACATTGAGGGCAGAAGTGGGTGTAAAGAAGCAGTTTGTGGCAACCATGAGTCATGGTGGTATCTCATTTCTGTTTCAATGAAAATCAATAATGATCATTTCTTGTCTGTTTTCACAGAAAGGTTTAGGAATTTTAAAAAATCAAACTTTATTTGTGAAAACCTCAATAAAGTGATTTAGTATTTCACTTTCATAAAGTTAAATTTAAAGGGAAATTTACAAAGTAATGGTCAAAATTGAAGCAACAAAAGCTGAGACATCCCTACGTACAAGGCCCTTTCAGACGTGTTGTTCTCATGTCTGATGAGGTCAGACCTGTAACATTTCTGTAACTCTTTTAGCATGACTCAGTGTGTGACAGACAGCTACAATAAATGACAAAAGCTGTTACTTAAACAGATAAGAGAAACCACTAATGTTACATATTCTATGTCTGAAAAGGATTCCAGTTCCAAGTGTGGGTCCACATTTTCCTTAATGTTTGGCCTCTCCAACCACTTTAGAACTGAAGAGGCTTCTTGGATGATAGGCAAAACGTCTTCAAAAGCTTCAAACATAAAGTCCAGTAGTCTTCAGAACAACCCATAGGATAACTATGACCTGGATGAATGAGAACTTACACAGACATACCCTTCGTATTACCCATATTATCTTTCCAGCAGACCCTGTCTATGTCAGGGGGGTCCAAACTGTTCCACAAAGGGCCATGTGGCTGCAGGTTTTTGTTCCAACCAATGAAGAGCACACAGTTTGACCAATCAACTGAGTTCAGTTGATTAAATGAGTCAAGTCTGGTGTGCTGGTGCTTGGTTGGTCGTTCCGGGCAAGACCAAGTGGCAGGACAAGAAAGGGGGGGAGTCTGGAAATTGCCTTATGTATATATTTATTATTAATATATTTATGGGGTTTTGGGGTTTAGATTACAGCAGGCATGTTATTTTAAATATTTTTAGTTAAATAAGCATATTTTCATATTAGTCATTTATGTTTTATAAATGTATATTTGGTAACACCTGGGATTGTATTCATCCAATTACACCTACCAGAACGCAGTATAAAAGGGTGCTAATTTTAAATCTGCTGTTGTTGCTGGTTAGGTTTTCGCCTCTTAGAAAATAAAGAAATATATGTCATTGCATAGGGCAGCACGGTGGTGCAGTGGTTTGCACTGTAGCACTGTCGCCTCACAGCAAGAGGGTTCCAGGTTCGAACCCCGGTCTGGGCTCTTCTGTGTGGAGTTTGCATGTTCTCCCTGTGCCTGCGTGGGTTCTCTCCGGGTACTCCAGCTTCTTCCCACAATCCCAAAGGTTAGGTTAATTGGCTACTCTAAATTGCCCCTAGTGTGTGTGTGTGAGTGGTTGTCTGTCTTTGTGTGTCAACCCTGCGATTGACTGGCAACCAGTCCAGGGTGTACCCTGCCTCTCGCCCATAGTCAGTTGGGATAGGCTCCACCTCCCCCGCGACCCTGACGGATTAAGTGGTAGAAAATGAATGGATCAGAATCAGAAAAACTTTATTAATTCCCGTAGGGAAATTCTTTTGTTACGTAAAAACTCCCAAATGAAAATGAAGAAGAAAATTGTACAGAGAAAGATTAAGATATACATATATTCCAATATCAAATATATGTATATCTTAATCTTTCTCTGCAATTTTCTATGTCATCATTGCATATTCGACTTTTGCCTTGGCATTTTCTTCCCTCTGAAGTCTCTGCTGTCCAAGTGGCCATTCTAACAGTCATTCGAACTCCCCACCTTCAATTTGCAATGCAGGCTTTATTTTTACCCTCCAAGCCCAGGCTGAGATAACCCTGATGACATCACTGCACCATCATCAGCATTATTTTTGTCAGACTTGGCAAAGCTCCTCCAGAGGGACCCTGTCAAGATGGGGGTCTAACTGGCAGATTGGCCAACCCTTTTGTACATTTATTTGGGAAAACAGCCGCTTAAAGTTAATTAAAACAAGTTTATATGGCCTACCCTAATTGAGTTGAAATGTGGCTCTGCTTTGTGCTGGACTTAAATGAAAAAAGTGGAATCTCTAAAGATCTGAATCTGAACTCAAAATTTTATGGCTTCCAAAAACAAATGCCAGTCTACTACCAGGACTGAAACACCAAGGCCCCCAGCATGAGCAGAAAAATTTTGATGACAAAATTGCTCAGAACACAATTGCCACAATAACGTCAGGGTTTGCATCTGTTTGGGTTAGCTGAAGAAGGAGCAGAATCCATCTCCATTTGCCAGGAAACAGCACCACAGTATAAAAACAAACTTCCAGATGTCATCAACAGTGTCTACTAACTTTCCCGTCCTGCCAATGATGGATGAATGCAGGGAATCATAATTCAGTTCTCCATGAGACGCTACTGGGATTTCATTTGGAAAATAGCCAGAACCCCACAGTTTCTATGGGCCAAGAATCTGCATGTCAAGGAAGATTTCTCTCCACATGATCAGATGAGACAAAATCTGCTCCGGCCTCTAGTGTACAAGGCAAGGAAGGATGGCAAAACAGTATTCTTTGTCAGTCCCAAAGCCTCCATCATGGAGGAGGAAGACAAGAATACTTACCTTTCCACTGATGAACGTTGACATAAGACAGTTTACAAATTTAGTTTTTTTTTTTAGTATTTTTTTTTTCTTTGCAAATTTCCACATACCTAATATGACTAAAATACTAAAAATTGTTCTTTACATGCTAGGTTTACTTGAGTTGGCACTTGAAAAGGTATTGAAGGTTATTAAGCTATTCATTTTGGTAACAGTGAAAAAATATACAAGATTTATAAGCTGCTAATGTTCAAGTTTAGCATCAGTAGGGCATGCCAGCCTGTTATGTTACTGCTCTCCATTTCGAAGGGTTCAAAGCTCCCATGCCATCCCATTCAAAGAGGGATAAGAGATTACGGATCAGGGCAAGGTTATAAAACCATTTCTAATGCTTTGAGTGTTTCCAGGAGCAAAGTGACCTCAATAATTGGAAATGAAAGAAGTTTGAAATCACCAGGGCCCTTCCCAGAGTTGACCGTCCTGTCAAACTGAGTAACTGGAAGAAGGGCCATGGTCAGGGAGAAGAATCCATCAGTCACTCTAACAGAGCCTCAGAAGTCAAAATGGTTGGAAGGACGACGATCTAGGATGGCAGCTAGGCGGATGGCTAGAAGGACGGCTAGACGGAAGCCAATTCGCATATACCAAAAGCATATACCAACCTGCTTGGAGATTTTCTGGTCTGAAGAGACAAAAATGATCTCTTCAGACTTCCAGATATTATGTCCAAGCACTATATCTGGCCAAAGCTGTTGCTCATATTCTGGTTAATATTATCTCTATTGTGAAACATGGTGGTGGTAGCTTCATGCTATGGGGATGCTTCTCAGAAGTAGGGACAGGGAGACTGATCAGAATTGAGGGAAGGATGAATGCAGCCAAATATAGAGATGTCCCTGTCCTTGAGTGGCCCAGGCAAAGCCCAGACTTAAACCACATAGAGCATCTTTGGAGAGAACTGAAGATGGCAGTGCACAGATGCTTCCCATCAGATCTGATGGAACCTGCAAGGAAGAATGGGATAAGCTTGTTAAGACTTACCTAACCCCTGCCAAATGAGGCTTCTCTGACGTTCTGAGTCAAGGATCTGACTTCAGTAAAGGACATGAAAAAAATGTATTATGATCTTAATAGACTAAATAAATAAACTAAAACTTAATGGTTAAATTGTTCTCCAACTTGCCTATTACAAACTGATACTACAAATGAATTGCCATTCAAGTTAAACAAGTTTTCGAAAGGAGGAAGGATTTCATCTCTTCTTGGATTACTTTAAAGTGTTTGATGCTATTAACATGTCTATTTTTGAAATATTAATTTTTTTTTTAGATTCATGAAAATCTCTACAAAGACAATTACAGTTTTATTTAAAAACAGCAATGCCTCCACTAAAATATTAAATGGGTACTCAATGCCAATTCTGTCCACTCATGTTAAAAACAGCAATGTGATGGACATTTCTATTTCTGTTTAAAGAGATAAATATGAAATTAAAAAAGCACTCAGGGCTATTGATATATTTTCAAATGCCTCTGATCTGCACTTGAATATTACCAAATGTGAATTGCTCCCTATTAAATCTTCACTAAACATTTTGGACTGACATGATGCACTTTCTCCAAGGAAGAAGCACTGCTGTGGACACTTGGACTGTTTGCACAGCTAACTTCAGTGAATTCAGAGCCATTTTAGTATACACTTAGACACCCTGAATCTTAGTCAGAATTGTAAGACCATGAAAACTGTATGTACATGTGTAGTGGAATGAGCCCCCCCTTTTATTTATTCATTTTTTTGTGAGCTCTGGCTGAGACCACTTTTCTCTCTGTATCCTCATTGTAAAATCTGTCAGTGAAAAAAGCCTCCTCCAGAGCACAGATGACTCTGTACAACTGTTTTAACACTCTGAGGAGTATTAACCATGACTTGAAAATTGACTTTGATATGATCCCTTAAATACAAACAAGCACAACTGCATTTTGCTTCCAATATGAGCAGACATTTCTTTTGTGTTTCTCCTAATAATGGAAACCAGTGGTTTTTACTCTAGTAAAATTAGCATGGCAGTTCATATTTAGTGTGTTTGTAAATGAAGAACTAAGTCTTCTGTTTGTTTCCATGTAGCACAACATAATGCTGCAGAGAAGAAGAGAAGGTGTGAGACCCGACATGCCCACTGCTGCAGAGAGGCAGGAGATGCTTGCTGCTGTCGGAGGCAAACCGTACTGAGAGTCATCAGGGGCCCACAGAGACACTATGAAGACCAGTAGGCCCTGCGAAGTGGCATCTGGCCATCACATTCTGGTGATGCTATTACAACCGTGGATTTAAAAACACTGAAGCAAGGTCTCAAACTTAGGTCATGTTGATGTGGCCATCTGTAACTGGAGGGAAGTCACAAAGAGACCAGATATGAAATAGTTTATTTATTGAGATTATTAACAATCTGACATGAACTGACATAATATGAAATGAATTAAAGAGCATTTAAAGTATTTTATTTTTATTTGTAATAAAGAAAGTCCTGGAGCCTGTTCCAGAAAATAGGCTTAATGAACTCTGAACCTAACCCTAACTGACTAACCCTGAAATGAGGACAGATGATCAGAGTTAGTTCAGTTAAGTTTGAGTTAAGTTTGTGCATGCTGAATAAAAAAACAATCAATGGAGTTTTGATATTACAACTCACCATGGCAATGGGTAAATACAGCAGAGCCTCCTTTTTAATCCAGTGGAACTAGATTATTAACATGACTATTCACATTAATCTTTAAAAAAACATAGCAGCAATGAAAGAGCCTGAGTTGGAATGGTCTACTCACTCATTATTAAGTAGACTAGATGTTCCTTAATAGATAAGAAAGCTGGAATCCTGCTGTATGTTACAATAAATTTTGAAAAATATTTATTTGGCTGTAACCTGTAGGGGACAAAGTGTTGGTGCCAACAAAAAATGAAATCAAACCTTAAAGACATAAGTATAATTATAGACTTATGAAAGTACATTATTATTATTGAGGGTATTAGTCACTGATCAGTGTCTTTTGTGTCTACAGTTTCCCACAGATTTCTTTCAATTTTTTTTTTATTTACAGTGATCACTACAGCACAGCACAAATGTTTGGTTTTATCTTTGGTAGGGCCATTTGTTGTCCGATGGCCAAAATAAAGTGCATCACTTGTTTCCTGTCTCTCTTTTCTCATTCAAATGCACACGTGTGCAGACATACACACATAAGGAGCCTTGAATTGAAAATGTGTTTGCTGATATAATTTGCCTGAAAATGGATTTGTATCATGACTTTTTGTGATAGATGTTAAAGAAATGTTAGAAGAAAATAAATGTAAAAAACCTGTGGGCAGTCTGCTACTCTGTTTGAACCAAGATTCTGCAGCACTGTCCTTTCTTTTTGTCGATTTTGGCAACACAACTCAAGAGTTTCATGACAGAGCCATGGCGATGCTCAATCTCATCTTTAAATTATGTCAAAAAACTTGTATTATTTTTCATTCAGTTCCTGAGTATATGGCAAGATCTTTCACTAGGACATCAGAGCTCACCAGAGAGCCTAAAGCTCACCCATTTGCATGTCTGTGGTGCTCAGACTGGACAGGAATTTCAGAATAAAATGATGCCTGTCTAACAAGCTCTGGATAATTTATTATATAATATTCATGTCTTAATGACTCACATGCAGTAAGAATTCTGCTTTTTATCCACTCATGGACAGAGGGAGAAAAGTATTAAAAAGTAAATATTTTCCCAGTTTGATTACAGAGCATGTGTACTAGCTATGCTCAGCTCCTACTTACGCTTCAGTTCTTCTTTAAAAAGGACCTGATGTCTTAATTTGGCATTTTCGGGTCACAAATTAGAAAACACTTAACCACTGAAAATTAAATATGAAACCTGATGCTAATTTTGTACAGTGAATACATTTTCAATTCTGTGACATTTTAAACTGTAAGTACTTACAGTTTCAGATTCACCATGGCTCATCACCAACTCCTTAACTACTACTGCCAGGCTCAACAATGCGTAATGCAGTTTGAAGTGGAGGGTTACCAGATCATAGCTGAGTATCTCTCATATGCCAAACTTACACTCTTTATCATAATAACTATCATTCTGCATAAAACACACAAACCTGGCAGAATCAGAATCAGAAGCCTTTTTTGTCATTGTACCAGAATACAACGAAATTATAGCAGCCTGAAAGTGGTGTTACTCCAAATCTAAATAAATAAAAAAGCATGTACAAATAGTCTAAATAAAAGTAGAAATAAAAATAAAAATAGAATAGAATACAAAGGTGCTGAAGTAGAAAAAAATAGTGCAAGAAAGACATGGAGACAGTTATTGCACGTAGAGAAAGTGGAGTTCAGCTGCATAGTGCAGTATGTTTAGGTGTGTGTATGTCCAGTTAGAAGTGGGGTGTGATTAGTGTATGTGTGTGCTCAGAATGGTGATAGCTTGAGATTAGTGTATGTGTGTGGCAGAGGGGTGTAGAAATGGCAAGATCATTTGAGATGGGTAAAAATATCGGTAGGGAGTGCAGTGGAACTGACTGACTCAACTCACTGATCACGAATTGATCTCCTGACAATGAGGAAATGATACTGTGTGTCAAACAGCGTCTTCAGGCTCAGCAGAAGTGAACTGAAGAAAACCTGCCAGTGAGCGGTTTAGGTTCACAAATTAAGTTAACACAGTGACTGAATTAGAGTTCAAGGGATCTTTGTATCTGAAAAAGAAAACTCAAGAATTTCCCTCAAGATTAACAAACTCAGAGTTTTAACTTAAACCGCTTTCTGGAATACACCCATGTACATATTTTGAATTGTTATAGTATTATAAAACATTTTTTTCACTTAAGTTACCACTTCTCAGATCCTATTATGTGTAGATTTCATCATAAATATTCAAGGTCTTAAAAAATTAGACACGTGCTTGAACCCACTACTTCAACTGTATTTTTCACAGTGTAGCCTAAAACAATCTGATTCATGTGTGAATCATATAAGGCAAACTCAACACCAATGGATTTCAACTCACCAACATGGTGAAGTGAGCAATCTGTGATAGACATCTGTTTATCTGTTTATCCTTAATTCAAAAAAGGAGAATGAGCATTATATCTACACCATAGTTTCTCTAATGTTTGATTTCCCTCATTCTGTTTTTGTAGATCACATATCTTGTGATGTTTTTAGCACAATACTCATACTGAATTCTGTCCCAAAGTGTTGACTCCATTACACACAAGTAGAGTCAGAAATCTGAAACCTGGTTTATGACAGGTCAGCTGAACAAATACCTTTGTATAAACCATTTTTAAGATTTACGTTTTAGACTGTGAAAGTTAAAACTCTTCCAAAAGACAAAGGAAAGACAGGCTACTATGTTGTGGTTGGTTTTGCTAATGGTATGAAATTCCCTCTGAGTGTTTCCTTGTAGATCTGGAATGGAGGGATAGAATTTCATATTAAAAAGACACAGCTTTGTAACATGTCCACATAATTTGTCTAGAAAGTTAAATCCTTATATTAGCTCCAGATGAACTTGAGGACTTATTTTTACACAGAAGAAGGACCATTTTTTGTTCCAAATGACTTTTATTGGATTCTTGTTAAGTAGGGATCACTCCACAGCCAGTATCCGCAGACAGGACACAAGGGATGACCAAAGAAACCTAGAAACAACAACAAATAAGTTCGAAGAACTGTCAGAATGTGTCACAGTATTTTTCATCAGTTATTTGTAATTTATTATAAACATTTCATTAAAAAAAAGAGATCTTCAGATACTAGCCTCTACTAATTTATACAGGTGTTTTAACTGAGCATTTCCATTCTGTACGACTTCATCCGCTACATTACGGAACGTTAGTGAAATATAGTTGTTTATGAATGTATGACTTTACCTCGTAATGTACTTGAATGAACAAATCTTACAAATTCTTGTGTGGAAGTTTGTTTACCTGTCGCTATTTCTATCTGAACTTCACCCAACCTTTCCCTAACCCCAACGAGTTCTCTTGGTCTAACCAAAACTTAAGCCCGAACCGCAACTTGGGGGGGCGCCACGAGAAACATTGTCTCAACAGTAGGGAAAACATTTTCAACGTGGGGAACATACTTCGGCAAAAGACCTGCTCTTTTTAACTCGCGGTCGCAGGTAGTGTCAACTTTAGCCATTTCTTGTGCTTTTAACCGTGTGCTAAGTCTGGATTTATTTAGCTCACCAGATAATAATACTACTAAGAGTGCCGAGTAAAGAGACTTAGTGAAGACATTGCTCCGTCTAAAATGAAGTGAAATTAAGTTTTAAATCAAACAAATTTCCCAAATTTAGCTAAACAGTATGTCAATCTAACAGATGAAACAAAGCTAATGTTAATTTAGTTGTATTTACCTGGCACCGGCATTTTATACTGCGTCAGTACTGCATGCTAGCTGATTGGTAGAGATGACAGTTTTAAGTAAATTTAACTCTCTTGTAGATTCGTTAGTAAGTTATAATCAAAGAGCTGGGTTGTTTCTGTGAACACGCAAGTTGGTTGTTCACGTTGGGTCAAAGGGTTTGTCATTAAAGCTGAAACAATTAATCAATTAATCAATGGACGAGATGAATTAGCAACAGTTGTGAATTTTGTTTGGTCAAGTAAAAATGTGAAATATTCAGTATTTTGTGACATTTAATAGAGAATGCAGTTAATCAAAAATTTGATCCAGCTGCATCTATTATTGATCCTGCACATCATGCCCAAGTAAAGACTGCTGTGACTGACAAATTTGCAGCATGTAAAACATCCAGCTCAAAGATGAAAAATGAATGTAATCGTGTCATAGGATTTTCTAATTTTAAATTTAAGATGTGAGGTTATTTGGAAGGTAAGAGTAATTTAAAAACAAACAAAAAACATGCAATTCTTTTCTTGAAATGTACTATACCAACTGTTGTTCTGCTTCAAAGTTTAAAATGACTTTAAAATCTTAAGGTGGCACAATTGCTGGTTTAGGACTTGAAAGACGTAGTTTAAGACAGAGTTATCATGGACTTTGACCTGGTACTTCATAATGAAGGCTTGAGACTTGCATTGTCCCACATCTGCTGGTAAATCAATGTTTTTAACTGGATATAGTAACATGATGCTGTCTCTAGCTGGTAACATTACATCAAACTCAGCAATGAAACTGAAGTCACTGCAGCTGTTTGTTAGTAATTTGTAGTGCATACTGTATCATTAAATCTTGTCACGTACAGGAAACAAATTTTTATTTGTGACTCAAGCTATATTTTAAAAAATCTACCTCATGACAATAAAAACTAAATAATGTGACAGGATATAATATGTAATCTAATATGTGTGATGCACAAGTCCATGATTAGTCATCACAGACTGAACATCAGCACAAATATCACCCAGAGTGTTTTCATGGCACTGTCCCTGTATTTCATGTTTTCTTTTGTTAATTTGATCTCAGCTGGACCTCAACCCTCATACACTGTAATTATCACTGCACTGAACAGGTATGATGTAAACCATGTTCAGACAAACTGTGTGTTTTGCTTCACAGACCTTGTTACCCTCAGTAACCTACTCATGGATGAGTATGTTGACCTCTGCTGTTCATTTGGGTAAGCTAAAGCATTCCTTCAACTTTCCCATCCTTTCAGGGTGGACACACGAATCTCTCTAATCTCCTAACATGTATGCAGACATGTTACAGATACAATATAAATATTTAAGTAGCTTTTTGAGAATAATGGTAGAATATTACCACCAGCCTGAAAAGATACCAAACAACTGGAAGATGTTGTAATGGTTAATTCAGTAATGTAAACATAATAATGTAAGCAGCTTGTTAGCATAGTTAGTGCTCTAAGTGGATATGTGCTCAAATCAGGGACTGGTTTCAGACAGATATTTCAGACTGGTCTGTAGTATTAGTTCAGTCTTCATTTGCTCTGATGCAGGTTTGTACTGTGTTGAGTTTTTGTTCTACTGGAAAGTTATCGTATTGTTACGCCCTTCACTTGTCCTGCACTTGTAACTGTTGTAATCTTCCAGAAAGCAAACATTTTCTGCTGAGCCATGTTTCTTAGAACTAGCCAGCTTTGTTCAACGGATGAATTTAGACGTCTACTTGATGTCTGAAGTTTGATCTAAGCCAGAGTCTTTTTTGAAACCAACCCCAAATGTGTTCAGAAGACTGCTGGTTTTTAACAGGTGGACATGATTTAGATAAGAGTCTTGCAAACTCAAACAGGGTTCAGAAACCAATCTCATGTAGGACAGTCTGGACAATGTTAACATGAATTAACTAACATCTAGTTATAAAGCTGTCTTTGATTTAGTTTATATTGTGGTTGATTGTCTTAAAGTTGTTTCTTATCAAATTGCCTTAATTTTTCTTCAGTCTGTCCTGTACCTTGGGCAAAGTAGTATTATTTTATCATAGGAGAATTGCAAGGCTGCAGCCAATAATTACTATCAATACATCTGACAATTATTTTCTACAGTAATTGTTTTATATTTCACTAAAATGTCAGAAAATAGTGGAGAAAAAAAATCATTATTCAGTATGTAAGTTTACATATTCAAGCTTGTTTTTTTGCTTATTTATGGCTGACAGTCATCCACAACTGACTGACCTAAAAATAATCATAGTTAACACTGAAACAATTACTTAATTGATTAATGGGTCGATTGACAGAAAATCTGCAACAGTTTAGAATTTGGTTAGTCAGATAATAGTAATAGTAAAAATAGTAATAGTAAAAATGGCAAATACTTTCTAAAATATGAAGATTTGCCACTGCTCTATGTTTAAAGCACCAGTGTGTAGGATTTAGATGGCTATTGGCAGAAATTGAATATTGAATATTCATAATTATGTTTTAATTAGTGTATAATCACCTGAAACTCTGAATCATTGTGTTTGCTTAAAGTAGGCCCCCCATAAGATAAACCATTAATAGTCCCACAATGGGGAAATTACACATATCTACATAGGGAACAGGTCCTCTTCCACAGAGCCTGCCATGTTGCACTGCCATGTTTCTATAGCCTAGAATGGACAAACCAAACACTGGCCTTTTGTATTTCACATTGTCCTACATGCTTGGAAAGCGAGGGTAGAAGTGAGGGGTATTCACTTGGCTGCTATCTGAAACCTTACCACTAGATGTCGCTAAATCATACACAGTGAACATTTAATATTATTTTAAACTGAATATCTTTGGCTTTTATCGGACTCTTGGTCTACTAAAAAATGGAATCAGAAGATGTAACCTTGGGCTCTCAGAATTTAGGAGGGTATTCACTATTTTGTGACATTTTATAAGCTAAAGAGTTGATCAAACAAAAAAAGCTAAACAAAAAACAAACACTTCAATGTGTTAATCAGTAATAAAAATATTTATTAGTTGCAGCCCTAATCCTAGGACTCATAATGCCAGATATTTAGAGACTTAGGTCATTTGTAGCAAAGAGACGGATTTGTTATTATATTACACAGTGTAATACAGGATGGGTTAACTGCATGGAAAAGATATGAACTTAAATCACATGACTTGGACTTCAGCCAAGAATCTGATGATTTTAGATTTAACTTCACAAAATCAAGAACCAGATGTACTCTTTAACAATGAAGACTTGTAACTTTATAGGCTTATTAGACTTTTGATATCCTCCCCAAGACCAAGACCTCTGGCACAACCCTGGCCAAAACATCCACTGCACTAACTAGTCATAGATTGGGTGATTCAGTTCACCTGCATTATGTTAAGTGCATCCTTATCCACTTGCCCATTCTTACCCATACTTCTTTTGTTGTGTTTGGACATGCACCATGCTGGCTACAACACCTTGAAAAACAAAACCTGTGTGTATTGCAGAAAATGAATAGAGGTCAGCTTTGTGTTGCACTGCATTCAAACGCAACCGTTCAAAAGCCAGTGTCATTGGGCCACAGAGGCCTAATGGTAATTCTGTTAAACATTCTGCTGCTTTGGACCATGCTGTAGCATGAGTAACTCTCTCAAAATTTAACTAGCAACTAAAAACAAAAGGCTTTTATCAGTTTGCATTACTGATTGAATATCCGACCAACCATGGTCCATGCTATGTGTATGTGTGAGCATTATTTAATTAATATTTGTATACGTATCTACATATATATGTATCTGTAGAGTCAATGATTGAGTCAGTCATTATCAGATGGTGAAGTGATAAGTTATGTCATCATAAACCTCTCCTCTAAAAAGGATCACTTAAATACACTTAAAATGTCAAAATCGTCTCTTTTTCTCAGACTTCCTGTGTGGATAGCATCACTGATCCACGCTGCCAAATATCTCAGGAGTGACCGTGCTCGCAGGAAGAAGGTATACAGGCTTCTGCAGAGGAAACTGGTCAGTATTCATGTAATAAAATCAAATGTGTTACAGCCATTTATTTCTTCTGTCATATACAAGTTTTAACCTATATCTTTCAGATACTGATGCTCATTTCACATTAATAATAATAATAATGTTATTTATATAGCACTTTAAAAAAAAAGTTACACAATGCGTTACAAGATTCAAGAGTCTTTATTGTCATTATGAGAACATAACGAAATTACAAGATCATATGGTTTGTTTTGGAGGACAATAACAATTCATTTGTTTCAGAGGACTTGTTGCTGGTGGCAGGGACTGCTCATTCACTGCCCGACTGTAGACTTAAAATTATAAATTTACAGATGGCTCATAGCAGTCAGTCCAAAGTCTTTGCAGCACAGCAAGATTTCTCCCAATCCTTATGATTACCACGCTCCACTACCAGTGGCCATGAGTTCAGGTGGTTCTACATGTGATCAGAATTCCTTCAGAAAACATTCATGTGAATACCTCCAATCATGTGGAGGTATTCCAGTCATGTCCAGCTGGTAAAGATTCCACTGGGTATATTCAGAACAAACTGGAGGAAGTATACATTATTTTATCCCATCTGGGATGTATTATATATTGTATATTTTCCATCTGGCCTTGAATACCTCAGGTTCCCCCTGGAAGAGCAGGAGAACTTGGCTGCTGAGAAGAATGTCCGGATTACTTTTCTTTTGCCATGACCCAGACCTGGAAAAGCAGCCGAGATCGGATGTATGGATGGATTAAAAAAAAAAAAAGCATGATAAATGATTACTGGTGACTTTGAATGCTCAGGGATTAGTCTTGCATATTCACAACTCTCCCCCTTTTTTCCTTTATCCTCCGCTCACTTTTATTCCAGTTGTCCCACAAGGTTGGGGTGAAGGAGGGGAATCTGTGTCAGCCCACCTATGTTTACCCCAAAGAGGTGAAAATGTTGGTACGCTCTGTCTACCCGCAGGACATCTGTGACTACCCACACCCCTGCCATGATCAGGTGAGTGTGAGCCCTTTTCACAATATGTTTTGTCTCTGGAGTCATCCCAGCTACGTGTGGAGTGGACACTGGCTCTTTAACATTTCTCACCACTGACCTTAATATGTACCAAAGCCACTTGGTATCAGGGGTATTTGCAAATCAAAAGGATGTATGGTAAAGTTAAGCAATTTTAAAGGAAATTCCAACCATAACATCTGAAATTTGACAGTTTGAACTTGTTGTTATGCCTCTGTGCTGACGATTGCTGTAGCTGGAGACGTTACATTTTCTGGTTGTCTGTCAGTTAGACATACATCTCAGGAACACCTTGAGAGAACTTTTTAAAATTTGGCACAAACATTCACTTGGACTCAAGAATGAACTGATCAGATTTCAATTTACAGCATAGTAATATTGATCAAATGGTCACCTTCTCCAGTTATTTTAATGGCTTGCCAGCAGGAAGGCAGGTTCAATAAGTGAATAAATGAACAATGAAGGATGGTAAAAACTTTGATTTTCTTCCAGTCCAGTGGCCCACTAGTATGCCAAGATTTCTCCTGATGGTCCCAACTCAGTCCCATGTACATGTACAAGTACATGTGTGTGAGAGACAGAGAGGGAAACAGAGAGTGGGGCAAGGAGTGGCAGAGCAAATGAATATGCTGTACACACCACTACAATGAAGCAATGGTGCCAAACACTGCTTTATAGATCTTCTGTGAAGATGAGAAGTGCAAAAATATTTGAGATTCATTATGAAAGTGGCGTCTCCACAGTCTAGGTAATTAATGGGAAACACTCATCAGTCCAGTCTGTCTGTTTAAGGGATTACAACCATAAAAGTCTATGTTTAGCTTCAGAGAGAGTTTTCACTGGATATATTCTTTAAAAATAAAGGTAATCTTTTTTTGCATTTCTGTTCTGACATCTAATGGCGCAAGACATTTTTCCCTTATGATGGGGATCTCACTGTTTTCCCTTCATTTGATTCTGCTGTTTTCTGCTGCCACCACAATGCCCACTCAACTACAGTGACGTAATTGTAATGTCCACTCCAAATTGGTCTTTAAGGAGTTATACACCCTGACTATAAGGCATCCATTTCAAATTTAAGAGGTGGCCCCTCATTCAGCAGTGAAATTCCCCTGTAAAACTACCTCTTCTGAGAATACCAACTCACCCAACATGTACTTTCTCTCTCCATGTCCCTCCCGGTTTGTCTCTTCCTCCCTCTTATTAAAATAAATATAAACTAAAGTTTTTATTTGTTGTGCATTTGTCAGTATATTTTGAGTATTTGAGCAGGATTATACATCATTGGTTCACTGATTTGGACCAATAAATATGAATGTAAAAGGTGGAGGCTCCTTTCCTCTGAAATGGTTGAAAAACCACTTTAAGAAACAATGAAAAAATCAATTTCTAGCAATTTAAATGAGCCACTTTATACAGTACATATTCAAAAATGAGCTGTTAGAAATGTGCTTTATTCTTTAAGCTTTGTTACATTCAGCCCTTGGTTAAAATGTAGTGATGTGTAACTGTGTTGTTTCAGGTGGTGTACGTCACTGCAGAGGATCTGCACAAAGTTAAAATCAGCTAAAGTGTGTGTCTCTTCATTTGCAGTATGCACTGATTGTTAAGTTCGATCTACTGTATATTTCAGTGTTGAATTTTCTCTTTTTTGTGTCAGTCCTAGTTAGTATCACTGTAATTGGTAGGAAATCATTTTAATTAAAAAGGTGGTTCATATTCTGGATGTAAGTGTCGGCTTAATGTTTTGAGTTGTTTTCAGTTTGCAATTTAATGAAAGTTTAAAATTCAGTTGTGGATGACAAAAGTTCAATAATACTCTCTATTCATGTTGTTCATTAAGGCACATTGAGTGCGTTTTGTTATGCCTAGTGATGGCAGATTAACTTTGGAGCCTGCAATTTGTGTTGCTGATGAACAACATTGAAACATGTATCTGTTATTAAGCCCACCCTACTGATGTAGAAACACCTGTCTGTATAACGTAATAAATTTCAACCGCAACACAAACCTCCAAAATGATGACACTTTTGAATCAACACCTATCTCAAACAGTTTCAACAAAAAACTGCCCACTACATGTAGTTTGCTCGTTTGAAAAAAAGGTGGAGCTGTCATGTGTGATTCTGCCACTAGGGGGTGGTGTAAGGCAGCACTGACGTTATTGTGACATGAAGACGGTATACCAGCGATGAAAGCACAAGAAGCGGACATTTAGCTTGCATTTTAATGAGAGTCCTCTGACTTTTAATTTGAAAAATGAAATGCGTTTACACTGGAAGTGTTCCGGATTCAAAATTATGGGTCAGTTAAATCTTGGGCGTGCGCGTGATTGGCTTGGTGCTATTCGCAGTTGGGATCATCAGCGTCAAGTGTCTGGGAACTGAAAGTTGGTGAGGGAGCTGGCAGTATGGGAGACCTTCTTCAAAGTGCCAGGCAGTGCTCCGACACAAGTCCGAGATACTTTTAGGTAAGCTGTGAAGTTTCTCTGAGCCATAGACAACCTTACAGCAGCGGGGAACTAAAATGGACAGCACGGATAGTAGCGGAGACTCGGCCGCAGAGAACAGCGGTTTGACCCGCAGAGGGGAGAGCGGAAGACGGTCGGAGCTGCTTATGTATCTTACCTGTCTACCGGAGAGATACCGTACAGCCAAGTTCAGCCTGGCGGCTTACCTGCTCTGCTGGGCTCTGTTCAGATGGTACCAGGTAAGAGTCCTTTTCATGTTTGGCTGTGAAATTTAGAGCAATCTCGAGGCACGGTGAAGGCAAACAAATGAGGGCACAAATCTGGCATCAAAGTGTAACCTTAATGATCGGTTGGTGCGCAGACTTTATACAAGACCGTTTCTGAGGACATACCGTCGACTTGGGGATGTATAAACCATCGTGAAAAGTTTCATATCAGGCAAATGACGTTTTATAGAAAGAGTCCCCACACCGATTGACAACATTGCTTTCTGTATGTCGGAAATAAACCTGTAAAAGTTTTGGATGGAAGGAAGTAGGCTACTGCCTGGGGAGGTAGATGGCGAATTAAAAATGTTAAATGTTAATGCCCTAGTGACTGAAATGGCTGACTGATTTTTGAATCATGATTTAAGATGATTATGTTAAAAAAAAAAAAAAAAAAAAAAAACTAAAACAAAAAACGTTTACTTTTTTCCAGCTACAAAAAGTTATTTTTCATACATTTGAATTAGACTCAAATATACAGTCATAGAAAAAATTATTAGACCACCCTTGTTTTCTTCAATTTCTTGGTCATTTTAATGCCTGGTACACCTAAGGGTACATTTGTTTGGACAAATACAATGATAACAACAAATATAGCTCATGAGAGTTTCATTTAAGAACTGATATCCAGCCATTTTCCATGGTTTTCTTGATTATAACCAAAACACTTAAATTCTTACATCAATAGCTATGGCATTGTACTGCCAAAAACAGTGCTTTTAGGCATTCCATGTTTTCTTTTCTGTATGTTTTAGTCACATGATACACACAGGAGTTAGTACTTGATTGCATAACCTTTGTTTTTGATGACTGCAGCCATGCGTCTTGGCATGCTCTCCACCAGCTTCTGACATTGTTCTGCTGTCACAGCATTCCATTCCTGTTGCAGAAATTCAAACAAATTTGCTTTGTTTTTGGGCTTGTGGTTCTCCATTTTGAGTTTGATGATTTTCCAGAGGTTTTCAATTGGATTTAGATCTGGTGACTGAGCAGGCCAAGGCATGGTTTTAATGTTCTGGTCCTCCATCCAGGCTTTAACTGACCTTGCCGTGTGGCAAGGGGCATTGTCTTGTTGGAAAATCCAGTCATTTGAGGCAGGAAAGAGTTTTCCAGCTGATGGAAGAAGACTCTTTTCAAGAGTAGCCCTGTACGTGACCTGGTTCATTCGCCCTTCAGACAATTGTATTTGCCCTGTTCCACCCATACTGAAACAACCCCAGATCATCACTGATCCACCCCCATGTTTTACTGTAGGGACAGTCTGGTTTGTAGGCTTCTCCAAGCTTCCTCCTAACCAGTAGGTAGGCTGGAGTGGGCATCAGCTCAAAATTGCATTCATCACTGAAGAGAACCTTAGCCCAATCATCAACAGTCCAATCCTTGTGATCCCCAGCAAAGCGTAAGCGGGCCTTCCTCTGCCTTTCGTTGATGAATGGCTTCTTCTGTGCCCTGACTAGACCAGCTTCAAGAAGTTGGTTTCAAACTGTCAACAGGAACAGAGGAGTGCACTGTCATCTCGTGGGGTAGAAAGACGTTTCCTGCCTTGACCAGCTAGCAATTTGGTAATACCATGTTCGGCTTGTTTTTTCTTGGTGTAATGAACGGCTGTATTGGAGATCTTCAGTTTTTTGGCTACCTCACTCATGTCCCTCACTCATGTCAATTTCCAGCAGTGCCAAGATGGCTGCCTTTGTGGCTTCACATAATTCTTTTGTTTTAGGCATTATGTGAGAGCTGACAACTTCTGAGTTGTGCTACGAATGTAAGCAAGAATCCAGTCTCGGCCTTTGCATATGCAGTGCTGCTTATGACGTGAAATGGCCTTTTATATACCCTGGGAATATAATTAAGCTTAAGCATGTCAAATAGGAGATAAAGTACTATGTAATCAGCTGCGTTTTTTATGGTTCATTGTATTTGTAATATTTATATAATGGTACCAGGTTTGAAAAACAAGGGTGGTCTAATAATTTTTCCATGACTCTGTATCTAATATCTTAAAAATGGTAAAACTAAGTATGGAAAGTATGGAAAAATATTCATGTTTCCAAGACTATTGTATGGAAAAATACCACTGTACCACTGTTCTATTCTCTAAAACATAAAATTATGAATATCTAAAAAAAGAAATGGATCGATCTGTTTTTAAGGCCCTTAGCAGTGCAGCTAAAATGTTTGTGTGAGAGCACACAGTAGGCTGTAGACTGTATAAAACAGCAATGCGTTCATATGATAGATCCATGGCTACGCGTCCCAGAAAACATTTGGGCAGATTGACAAGTTGAATGCCCAGCCCTCTACTCGTATCCTCCTCCAACCCATTGGCCCGCCCAGGTGTCATCAAGTTTCACTGCTGCTTCCACAGACGGGTGATGTCCACACCGTGAGCGAGCTATTCAAAATGCCTGTTTATGATCGTTGACAGAATTTGTTATGGGTAAATATAAATTCTCTGATGACTAGCTCATGATTCCCAAATATAAAGACTGGTTTGAGAAGGATCCCAAATGGATAAAGAAAGCTAAATGCAGACTTTGTGTGAAATCGTTTGACATCTCCAACATGGGGAGGCGGCGGTTGTGATTTGAATTTGTCTGGGTTTGGTCTTTATTTATTTGTATGAGCTACATTACCTATCTATAATCTTCTGGAAATTATTTGGTGACATAATGGCATATATATTCAGAATAATGAAAACAAACGATAAATTCCATAATTTATTTACATGCTACACATTTATTTACTCAAATGTCACAAATTATTAGATTTTTTTTTTTTTTTACAGAGAAGTCTGGAAATTAGGGTCTGGAAAAAGTATGGAATTTTGACATTTCAAATGTGTAGGAACCCTGATATTAGATCAGTGGTATGATATCATACTGTGTTACTGTCCAAATTAAGTATTTAAAGGAAACTTGAATTAAAATCAAGCGAAATTATAAAGTTTTACGTCATATTGTGGTAAACAGTGTATCAATATTGCAAAATTGATGACAACTGTATTGCCCATTGCTCCTCTGTGGCTACAATAAGATCAAACATTCAGCTGTGTCTTCAGTTCAGTTGTGGACTGTTTGGTACCAATACAATAATAAATTATCGACCAAAGATCTTTTATTTGATTTGATTTTGATACCACCTAAGACACAAACATGTCACCAAACAACAAAACAAATACTACAGTATATCAGACGTTACTAATATGTAGCCCCAGTGCAAGCACTGGCTTACTCTTATGTTCAGTGTTGAGTGTACACTGTTTGAAAACATGCCTCAAGCATTTGACCAACAGTCTCTGAACAGATATGTAGCAGTCCAGCTTTAAGCTGAACAGAGAAGCGACTACTCCATGTTCAGATTCCATAATGAATAAGACTGTATTATAGTTAGAATCTCTATGTTTGCTCCAAATGATCTGTATTCTAAGGAAGTAATAATTTTATTGCACCTTACTCAAGATAAAACGCACATGAAATCAATAAATTATCTCAGCTGTACGAAAGTTCCAGTAACAGCTATCAAATGATTAAAAAACCCCCCTCAAAGTCAGCAGACTGACATGCTGCTGGATCACTCTCCTTGTCGACACTTGGGGAACACTGTCTGAAACTTGCCTGATTGGCAAAAACATACTGCATACTACTCATTGTTGTACCTTTATGTCTATTTTATGATCACCATAAAAACACAATTTTTGCACATAAATACAAACTAAACGTTTATTGAAAAGTGAGTTTGTATGAATTTTATCCTGCTAATGACAAAGCACATAAACATTTAGGGAAATTTGCTCCGGAAATGCAACAAATACCAAAACATACAAACAGGAGACACACATGCTACACGCAAAATGCTACAAAACCAATTTGCTGTGTTGGAAGTGCTCCAGGACACCAAGTAAGAATAGTGAGTGAGCGGGATGTCAATCAGGATCCCCAGAGCACTATAGATGAAAAAGTTATGACAGTGAGGTAGGGGTGGGCGATATGGCAAAAATATCACATCACGATTTTTTAATGGTAAAATCACGATCACGATTTTATCACAGTTCATTTTTACAGTGAAATTAATTTAGAACCAAACTATTTTCTTTGTAAAAACTTAGTTATAAAGGAAAAAAAGTCACCTCTTTCCATCGTTTGCTACTTCTCTCATATGGTGTGCTTTTATCAAAGGCTTGTGTTATAGTTGGTTGTTTCTGTGTAATGCCGTTACCACTGGCTGATGTGTGGTTGGACTCGCTGCTCTCAGCAAATTGTTCCGGATGTTGCCTCTTCAGGTGGTTAAAGAGGTTCGTTGTGTTTGCGCTTTGTCGTTTGGAGAAAACCCAAACCAGTTCCATATGCAGTGTTGGGGAGTAACGGAATACATGTAACAGCGTTACGTATTCAGAGTACAAATTATGAGTAACTGTATTCCATTACAGTTACAGTTTAAATAGATAGTATTCAGAATACAGTTACATTGTTGAAATCAATGGGTTACGTGACGATACTTCTGTTTCACGAGTTGATATTTATTGTCTAAATGAACGAAGCCAACCCGATGCGTTTCCCAGAAGCCCCAGCTCCACGAAAACAAACGTAAATAAACGAGCTATTTGCCTGATCAGTCGGTCAGAATGGAGTCAGACGAGGAGCAGCAGGAGCAAGAGCTTGAGCCGCAGCCGGCAAAACAGAGCCGGGACAGGAATGCGTTGGCCAAGACAGAAACACCGTTACATGAACTCCGTTACTCCCCAATACTGTCCATATGACTGAAGTGGAGTTCTTTTTGGGGACCAACTCCAAGCTTTCACTTTTGTTGTCAGCCAGAGCTACCCGCTACACCCTGACTGAAACAGCGAGGCTAGTAAAAAAAATTTTTTTAAAAATCAGCACTGCTCGTACTTCGCCATGATTGGTTGGTCATGTTCACGTGAAGCGGGCTGTTAGTTGCCCAAGGAAAAAAAAACCCTTCTCGTGCTTCTGTGCGCAACCATAGAGCTGCAATTAATAGAATGTGCCCTATAGATGATAATACGATCTCTCTCCTCTGGCAGATCGTCAACATCAAGATTGTTTTCACGATCTAATATCGTCATATCGCACACCCCTACAGTGAGGCATTGAAAACATATTGGACACATCACATGACTCATGTAACATCAGATAGTTCCAAGCGGGTGATTCAGATCCGTTCAGATCAACTGGATTTACCAGCAATTAGTTACTTTTAATGACTTGTACAGCATTGCAAACCAATGGTTGATGTTTGAAATATTGACTTGTAGTATCAAATATCTGTAGTATTGAATCAATATTTATGGAAGAAATAGATTTGTGTGAAACACTACCTTAAGCTAAGACAGGCTTCTGATCTGCCACTTACCTGGGTCCAGGCCCAGGTCCCAGGGGCAACAGCTGCCCAGTCCACAATGCGCCAAAGTCCTATGACACCTCCCACGAGTGGTGAGCCCATGGGAGATGGTGCCACCCGGAGTGGGGTTCAAACCCACAACCCTGAGCTAACCAGGCGACCAATATTAATTGATTCATCCATTCATCCATTTAATTAGCTATGCCCTAATATAGATATAGCCTACATAAAAGACCCATATTCATTCGTCCATTGTTACAGGAGTATACAGACAGAAATGCGAATCAGAATTAAATAAAATAAAGTTTCTTGCCTGTGGATATAATTCTGTTTATCTCTACAGATTTTTTACCAGGGTCAATACCTTTTACACATTTGGAGAATGGTCACCTCAGTTAAAAATTGGCACAGTGTTTGGGCCAAAATACTAATCCTGTTGGTGAAGTAACATTCAGCTCTGGTCTGTTTTCAAATACATTAGCTGGTAAAGTCTGTTAAAGTGTTAACTTGATGAATGGTTATACCCTCAAATGCTGTAAAACATATAATTATTTAGTGACCATATCTGACAACAGAACTATGTTAAATGTCAAGTCTGTTTTATTTATTTGGTGCCAAAAAATATTAGAAGTTATGTAGGGGCACTTTTCATAAATGTAGCAGGTCCAGACCGTACTGTTTACAATATTAGTTACAGAGACCCAACATTTCCCCACAAGTAAGCACTTGGTGACAGTGGCAAGGAAAGACTCCCTTTTTAACAGAAAGACACCTCTAGGAGATCGGGGCAGTGGGTGGGTGGGTAGCCATTGACAGTTTAGCGAGAAAGAGAGAGGGAGAGGAGAGTGTTTGCAGATGAACCAGTAAATATACTTGGTCTGCACTCTGATATCATATGAAGCCGACCAACGGGAAAATGATAAGCTGCTTGTGCAAAATTAAGGAAATGTATAACGTCTGATTGGTTTCTGTTCTCTGCCTTAGTTACCATGTTGCTAAGATGCAAAACAGAAACACAAAACTCACACAAAATGCAAATTGACACAAACTTCTGGAGGTAGTTTGCGTACTGCGGTGGCCCACCCACAACTCAAAAATCATTAGTTTGTTCCCTGAACTCTGATTGAATATCAATCCCTCCAGATAAGAACCTTGAAAAGATTAGCTGTTAAAATCTTTTTCAAGTGTTTGAAATAGTTGACCCGACAGAGACAAGTATGGAGCAGCATGTATGAGTTTCAGATTGAATGATTATGTTTATGCATGAGAGCATTTGCTGACTGTTGGGCTTTTCAGAAGAGGAACCTGTTTAGAGCAGGTGAGCTGCAACATGACAAACCTGTTTTTGAGGCCAAATCAGTGTACTAGAGTGTGGTGAACTTCGCACAGCATTTACAGTGTGTCTGTTGTCATGGCTACATGACCCTTGTATAAAACACAATATAATCAATTGCGTAAGTATTCATCCCTTTTACTGTGATGTAACACATCATCACTGGTGCAGTCAGTACTACAAACCTATACAAACTGCACAAGCTCGACTGGAATTGGCTAATCCTGACACCAGTTCTTGTAGAGGCTCATTTCCCTCGACACCTCCAGTACATGCTGGTTCATATGTCAAGGATATCCGAAGAATACCAGAGAGACCACCTAGGAGCTTTTTGGCTTGTCAGATTCATTCATGTACCAGAGGCAGATAGTAGAGTCAGCGCTTGTTAAACTATTAGCCTGTGGATAATATTCCTGATTCCTAATGGGACTCACTGTTGCAGTTAAGTTATATCTAATGTAATATCTAAATGTACAGTGGGGCAAAAAAAGTATTTAGTCAGCCACCAATTGTGCAAGTTCTCCCGCTTAAAATGATGACAGAGGTCTGTAATTTTTATCATAAGTACACCTCAACTTTGAGAGACAGAATGTGGAAAAAAAATCACATTGTAGGATTTTTAAAGAATTTATTTATAAATTCCTGCGTAAAATAAGTATTTGGTCAATAACAAAAGTTCAACCTAATACTTTGTAATATAGCCTTTGTTGACAATGACAGAGGTCAAACATTTCCTGTAGGTCTTCACCAGGTTTACACACACTGTAGCTGGTATTTTGGCCCATTCCATGCAGATCTCCTCTAGAGCAGTGATGCTTTGGGGCTGTCGCTGGGCAACACGGACTTTCAACTCCCTCCACAGATTTTCTATTGGATTGAGGTCTAGAGACTGGCTAGGCCACTCCAGGACCTTGAAATGCTTCTTACGGAGCCACTCATTCGTTGCCCTGGCGGTGTGTTTGGGATCATTGTCATGCTGGAAGACACGGCCACGTCTCATCTTCAGTGCTCTTGCTGATGGAAGGAGGTTTTTGCTCAAAATCTCACGATACATGGCACCATTCATTCTTTCCTTAACACGGATCAGTCGTCCTGTCCCCTTTGCAGAAAAACAGCCCCAAAGCATGATGTTTCCACCCCCATGGTTCACAGTGGGTATGGTGTTCTTGGGATGCAACTCCGTATTCTTCTTCCTCCAAACACGACGAGTTGAGTTTTTACCTAAAAATTCTAGTTTGGTCTCATCTGACCACATGACACTCTCCCAATCCTCCTCTGGATCATCCACATGGTCACGGGCAAACTTTAGGCGGGCCTGGACATGTGCTGGCTTAAGCAGGGGGACACATCTGACACTGCAGGATTTGATTCCCTGTCGGCGTAGTGTGTTACTGATGGTAACCTTTGTTGCTTTGGTCCCAGCTCTCTGCAGGTCATTCACCAGGTCCCCCCGTGTAGTTCTGGGATTTTTGCTCACCGTTCTCATGATCAGTTTGACCCCACGGGATGAGATCTTGCGTGGAGCCCCAGATAGAGGGAGATTGCTTGGCTATTGTAGATTCACTCTTCCCAGCCATGTGCAGGTCTACAATTTTGTTCCTGGTGTCCTTTGACAGCTCTTTGGTCTTGGCCATGGTGGAGTTTGGAGTCTGACTGTTTGAGGCTGTGGTCAGGTGTCTTTTATACAGATAACGAGTTCAAACAAGTGCCATTAATACAGGTAACGAGTGGAGGACAGAAGAGCTTCTTAAAGAAGAAGTTGCAGGTTTGTGAGAGCCAGAAATCTTGCTTGTTTGTAGGTGACCAAATAATTATTTTACGCAGGAATTTATAAATAAATTCTTTAAAAATCCTACAATGTTATTTCCTGGATTTTTTTTCCACATTCTGTCTTTCACAGTTGAAGTGCACCTTTGATGAAAATTACAGACCTCTGTCATCATTTTAAGTGGGAGAACTTGCACAATCGGTGGCTGACTAAATACTTTTTTGCCCCACTGTATGTCTTTTGGGGTTTCATGGGCTAAGTAACATTGACACCTATGATGTATAGACTAATATGTAAGGTAGTGTAGTGTGGTGTAACTGTGAGTGCTGTAACTGCACTCTTATCAAAGTCAAAGTCAACTTTTTTGTCAAAACCATATGTACAGGTCATACACAGGTTTTGAAATTGCAGTGCTCCCTAGGCCCACTGTGTTACACTAGACAAAAATAGTAAGATAAATAAAGACGGTATAAACATAACATTAACAATAGAGAAAAGAGCTGGTTGAGAATAAAAGATTTGTATATAATACAAAAATCTGCGACACAAGAATTTGTGTGTGATTTTTAGCTCAAATTATGTAATTTAAGCAGTAACGGGGTTATATAGCAGCAGCTGAATGTAAGTGCCGGTGCAAGTCTGGTTCAGCCCAGTGGTGTGTGTGTGTATGTGTGTGCGAGTGAGTCCGTAGTTCCGGGGGGGGTTCAGAGGGGGATGTGGGTGAGGGTCTAGAGTTCCTGTGTGCGGGGGTCCTCAGGGGTAGGGACGGCAGGACAGGGAGAGAGTTCAGCATCCTGACAGCTTGGTGGACAAAGCTGTCTCTCAGTCTGCTGGTTCTGGCCCGGAGACTCTTCAGTCTGCTGCCATCCGGAAGGAGACTGAAGAGCTGTTGGACGGGTGGGTGGGATCACCTGCTATGCAGTGGGCTTTGCAGATGAGACGAGTGTGGTAGGTGTCCTGGAGGGAGGGGAGAGAGACACCCATGGCCCTCTCAGCTGCTCTCACTACCCAATGTAGCTTTTTGCGGCAGGACACAGTGCAAGTGCCATACCACACAGTGATGCAGCTGGTCAGGATGCTCTCTATGGTGCCCCTGTAGAAACTGCACCTGATGGGGGCTGGGGCTCTGGCTCTCCTCAGTTTACGGAGGAAGTAGAGTCGCTGTTGGGCTTTGCTTGTCAGTGATGCAGTGTTTTTTGACCAGGGGAGCTCTTCTGAGATGTGCACACCCAGGAACTTGGTGCTGCTCACTCTCTCCACAACAGCACCGTTGATGGTTAGTGGAGTGTGCTGGGCGTGCGCTCTCCTGAAGTCTATGATGATCTCCTTCGTCTTCTCCACGTTCAGGGAGAGGTTGTTGACACTGCACCACTCGGCCAGGCGGTTCACATCACTCCTGTAGTATGTCTCATCGTTGTTGTTGATGTGACCTACCACAGTTGTGTCATCTGCAAACTTGATGAAGAGGTTGGAGCTGTGTGACGGTGTGCAGTCGTGGGTCAGCAGGATGAAGAGGAGGGGGCTCAGCACGCATCCTTGGGGTGCCCCCGTGTTCAGTGTGATGGTGCTGGAAATGTTGCTGCCGACCCGTACTGCCTGTGGTCTTCCTGTCAGGAAGTCCAGCAGCCAGTTGCACATCGAGGTGTTGATCCCCAGTTGGTCCAGTTTGTGAATAAGTTGCTGATGGATGATTGTGTTGAATGCTGAACTGAAGTCTATAAACAGCATTCTGACATATGAGTTTTTAGTGTCCAGGTGTGTGAGGGCTGAGTGGAAGGCTGTTGAGATTGCATCATCAGTCGAGCGGTTGAACCGATATGCAAACTGAAAAGGGTCCAGGGTGGGGGGGAGAGATGACTTGATGTGATGCATGACTAACTGTTCGAAGCACTTCATTAGGATGGAGGTGAGTGCAACAGGACGATAGTCATTGAAGCAGGAGGGAGATGGCTTCTTCAGCACAGGAATGATGGTGGAGGCTTTGAGGCACGTGGGGACAACAACCTGGCTCAGTGACGTGTTAAAGATGTCTGTGAAGACATCTGTGAGTTCCGCAGCACAGTCTCTCAATACTCGACCAGGGATGTTGTCAGGACCCGGGGCTTTGCGTGCATTGACCCTACTGAGGGATCTCCTCACGCTGTCCGGGGAGTCAACACCTGGCCGCCAGGAGGGGGTGGAGTCTTCTGTGCAGGGGTGCTGTTGTGTGCCTCAAAGCGAGCGAAGAATTCGTTCAGCTCATTCAGCAGAGAGGTGGAGCTGTCTGCGGTCTGCGGTGTGGGCTTGTAGTCCGTGATGGACTGTATCCCCTGTCACAGACTCCGGGTGTCTCTGCTGTCATTGAAGCGCTGCGCGATCTTGCTGGAATACTGCCTCTTAGCCTCTCTGATGCCATGTGAGAGGTTTGCACTTGGTGTCCTTAGGCCCACCTCGTTCCCAGCTCTGAAGGCAGCATTCCTCACCCTCAGGAGCCTGTAGGCCTCACCCGTGAGCCATGGCTTCTGATTGGCCCGAACAGTGATGGTCTTGGTGTCTGTGACATCATCAGTGCACTCAGAGATGTAGGCAGTGACGGTCTCTGTGTATTCTTGTAGGTCTGTGGAGTTGTTTGCTGGAAGCAGTTTACATATGCAGCTGTTTTTTCATAGTGATTATTTTCTTTGCATCATCTCTTTTTCAGGGTGGGTCCCCATGCATTCATGTACAAGCATTCAGTGGTTACCTTCATTGGCATAGTAGGAGAAAGAGATGCAAGCCTGTGTAAAACATTTCAAGGGAGGATGTATGGCAGTGGTTTCAACTGTATATACTCATTTTCCTTCAGCAAGAGTGACATTGCCATTTTGATGGTTTTAAGTGCCCAACATTTAACAAGCTTTTATTGCAATTTTAGTGACCAAGTGCAAATACAGAAATAGGAATGAGGGGAAACTTGCGTGTATACTTATCTTGAGGAGATAAGGTGTGAATTCAGGACTGAATTAGCTAGTTGCAGTATGTATTTAAGAATCAGTGATGTGTTTTCATGGCACTTGAAATGCTGACTTCATGATGTTTGACTCTTCAGTGCATCATGAAAGTATTTCACGACTCAGTGCTCATTGACCTGGCAAAACCATTATCACGCTTAATAAGACAAGGGTGTGTCAGGAAAAGGGCAGATCCTCAAAGTGAAAAATGTCCATGGGCCTGGCTCATGTTCTTGTGTTTGCAATGCTGATTGCAGGGACAAGCAAAGTCATGTCTTGAATCTGCCTGCAGGCTCTCTCTGCTTAGCAGCTACAGAGGTATAGTAGCTCACATCCAGCCAGACTGATCCACTTCCTCTACGCACTGTTGGATTCCAAGTTTCAGTTCATGAACGTCTGCAGACATGAAGCCTGTACACTTGTCTTCACTGACATTTCAGAAATGATCTTTTAGTGGTAATTGAAAAGCTTGTGCTCTTGATTAAATTGAGGGTTTGTCTCTTTTTCTTTTTTACACCTTGTAGAACAATGAAATTGTCATCATGCTCCAAAGGAAGTGTTTGTCCAACTGTCAATCAGTGTCTAAAATCATCTTCACACCCTTATCTGATGTTGGAATTAAGGACATGCATGTGACAATTTTTGTAACTTATTTAAACTTCTCACATGCAGTGATGTAGAGGTGAGAAACTAGACAGAATTTGATCTTCTGTTTTTTAGTTAGGGTTAGGGTTATAAAAGTGTGCTTTCTTATCCTCAGTTGAATTATTATCACATCTTGCACCGCAGATAGCAAACTTTACGCCCTGCCTTTACGTGTGGGCCCTCAGAACAGAAACACTTTTGCATTCAGATGTATTTGGATGATATGTATGAGATTTTGTGTTTAGCATACCTCTCCTCTTTAGAAAAGAGCACATTATTGGAAGTCAGTTTTACAGTTGTGAAGTTTAGTTTCATAGTTACTAAACTGAACCATGATTTACAAAATCCAAATTACACTTCAATTAACTTGCAAACCACCGACATGTAAATCACAGATTTAAGACCCTGGGGAGCCTGCCAGGAGCTACTGCTGTCTAGAACACAGCTCCCAGGGTCAGAAGGACACACCAACCCCTCTCCAACTGAGAAGAGGTCAGGGGTAGACTCAGAACATGCCAGAGGAACTATATGTCCCAGCTTGCTAAAGGATTTTTCATGTGCCCATTGTTAGGGAGAGGGCCAGTTGGGGTACCACAGTAACCCAGACCTAGATAAACAGCATAATATGGATGTATGGATAGACAGATTGTTTTTTTTTTCAACAACTTCTCTACAACAAAACCTTTTAAATTGACAAGAAATGATCAAAATGCCAATTTGGGTCAGTGTACCTGGTTGGTTTAGCTGACAGCTAACTGATTGAGTTTTACTGTCAGTGGTTTGGAAGTTAATTGAGTGTAGTGTTTTTTTTTTTTTTGTTTTTTTTTTAATTTCTTAATTTACATACTGTAATGTTAGAAAATATGACAAATGGCCATCATAGTTCAGTAGAGCCCAGTGATTTAACTTGGTATATTTTTTGTAAAGTATTGTAAAAACTGAAAATTGCACTGACTGAATACCAGAAATAGACTTCTGCTGTCTGTGAACACCAGACCAGAACCACTCACACCAGGGTCAAAGGTCACCAGACCCCAGAGACCATCTTTGAACAGAGATATCCATAAACAGCCTCCTTTTGTCATTTGACCTAATGTTCCATGTATTCAGTCTGTATTTTCTCTGTCTGGTCTAAAGTCAAATGTGGGTTGTGTTTCTTGCCCTTTTTGTAGTAGTGACAAAATAACAAAAATTAAGAGCAAAATTGTAACAGTGCGTTGAGTTATAATGTCATTTTCCTAAAACGACTTAAATATGGGATTGATCTCAGTGAGTTTTTTCCGGTTGATCTGAGTATTGAATGGCTCTTCTCCTTGTTCCTTTTCTGTTCGTTATATCATAGCCTTTAAAACTGTGCCAGCAGTAACAGCATGGCTCAGTGTGGGCAGTGGGCACCAGTTTGAACTGATGCCTCATACAAACATGACCAAGTGATACTATAGTATTTGAGCAATCCTTCCCTGTGACCACCCTCACTTCAACACATCATATGGTGTTGTGTTCATTTTATTTTGTCAAGCAGCTGTAAGTCTTCTTTATGTGGAATCCTGTTTTCTATGTTCATCAAAGCACTGCTGACAGACCATATGTTACAACTGCTGCATCTTAAAGAAGTGTGGTGGTTTATATACAGTTTGTAAGGACACCAATGAGCCTTTTTATGAGGTTACACTGCTTCTTCAGCCGCTGTTGAAACTTCATACTGAGACTGGAGTTTATGACATTGTCACCACATGTTTTCAAAGCATCTGTGATACAAAGAGGTTGCACAGCAACTTATTTGAAGGAAAGTTATTTACTGCTAAAACCTGTGTGTGTGTAGGAAATTAAGCAGCCCTGTAAGCTTGAAAGATGGCTCTGAAAATGCTGTACCTGCCTCCTTCTAGTAGGGCAGGAACTTTAGACAGTTTCATAGCAAGTTGTAGAGTAGTTCTGAGTGACAGATGTAAGCAGTAAGTGTTCTAGAGAGGATGTGTCTTCACAGTAATATGTTGACACAAAATATGCAGAAAATAGAAGTGGTTTGCAGTCTTAATGGATTGTTTGATGCTTTTATATTTGCTGTCAGGTCACCATTGGAATTCACTGTAACTGCTGTAATTCCAAACTGACTAAAGCATCTGAAATTCAATACATCAGTCAGTTGTTCCTTAAAAGATAAATCCTACAAATGTCCAACATAAAAGTTGTGTTAATCAGTGTGTTACTTTTCTCTTTCTGTCCTCAGAAACTCAGATGCCAGTCTGCTCCTCTACAGGTAAGGAGGCAATAGAAATGTAATCTTTTTAAGTTGTTTCCTTTTTGACAAGTGGTCTAAAAGGTGATGCTTTTTCAGTCATTGCAGCATTACAAGGGTAAGTGGGACAAATACCTTGGGGTGCAGATCGAGGGTCCTAAAACCCATCTGTATGTAGGTACATAAAAAAAAAAAAAGATCCCTGGCCTTGATATAACAATGTTTACACATGGGTATGTTATTGCCCATTTTAGGCTGGGTTTAACCTCACTGACCCATGCTATTGTGGTCCTGCTTGGGAGCAGGGCTGACCGGGGCCAACCTGAGATTGTCTCCTCCCCTAAACCAAAGATGTGTGTGGTTGTGGGTTGAGTTTTAGTTTCACTCTTATGTTCCTATTTGTACCTTTATTTATCAGCCTCACTGTTTATATATATATATTCAGTATATATAAACAGTGGTCTTCAGGGGCGGGCTGGCCATCGGGAGGTTTCCCGAACGGCCGGTCTGTTTTTTGTCGGAACATTTTTTACCCCATAAAATGCAGCATCAGTGTACCGCAGCAGCTTGTCCTCGCAGCCACAGGTGGCACAGAGTGGAACGTAACGTTAGACTGGGATGATTCTGCACCGCTGGACTGGGTCAGACTAATATTTTGCATATTAAGGGGAGGATACGAGTGGCCCCTCCTAATTTGAGCTGATCCCTGTTTCTACTGAAATGTGATTGGCTCAGCCGCTCAGTCAGTCATCAAACTGTCAAAAGAAAACAAGAAAGATGAGTGGGGTAAATTAAGAAAGAAGTCACAGACGCACACACACATACACACACACACACACACACACACACACACACACACACACACTTAATTGCTTTTATTTGACAAAAACCACATGCCAGCAACACACAAAGCATCTTCTTTTCCATGTTTTCATGTTACCAAATAAAGCAGAAAATGAGCAGAGTTCTGCCAGCCTCTGTTCTCTGCGTGCGCACACACCCACACACACACACACACACACACAGAGTACTTTATTTTTTAAATATAGTGTTTGAGTATGCATAGTATGTGTGAGCATATGTAGCTTACTTTAGTACACTACTGACTGTATATCACGTATTTCATTAGATTTAGATGTTTAGATGTTTGTTTTAGTTTCTTAAGGTTATCACAGTGTCTTTCCGGACAGCAGTTTTAAAGAGTTCCAAGTTAATGATCAGGGTACAGGATCACTATAAGTATTTTTTGTATTTTCAGTGTTTTCCTTGTAAAAATTGCATAGAGGACTTTAATGGAACTTAAGCTCTACTGCAGGACATTGGTCACTGGGAAGGGACATGGAGACTGATTGGTTGTGCTGGAGGTCTGCACCCTTCTGACTTCCTTGTCTTAAGCTTCAAATTTATGAAAATCTTTGATAGATGAATTGACCCATTCAGCAGTCACAGCTAAGCATGTTCAGACCAACATTAACTGCATCAAAGAATGCAGCCAACTCCTTAATTTTAATGAGTCCACTGGATTAGCACAATTAAACTTAGTTCAACTTTTGCCTCAATCCAATGTTATGTCGTTTATCATCAGAAATGTGCACATAATCTCAGTGTATTGTAGATTATTTTGTGTTGTGAATGGTGTATTCAACTCTTTACCTTGTGATCGTCACTACAGAGGATAAAATAATTGTGACTGTGATAACTTTTATACAATCCTGTCTCGTAATGTAAAATCTCTGAGCAGTGGTTTGGTATCTGACAAGTCTTCTTAATTTATTGATATGTTACCCAAATTAGACTGTCAGCTTAACTTCAATTACATGGATTTTTGCATCCAGGTTGCAGATGCCTTTCTCCAGTAAGCTGTTTTACTAAGCCACATACACCAAAAACCTGTTTCGATTGGATCCAAAATAAGGCTCGGGGTAGGGGACTCTCTACAGTAACTGCATTACCTAAGTGCATGTAAGCACACTGATTGTCTCGTTGTTGCATGAAACAACACATTCTTACCAATACAGAGGTTCTGTTTTCGGTCTAAACATCTTGGCTGCTGAGTGCCTAAATTTCTGCTATACACTGCAAACTACGAGGCCACTTAGAAGATAATAAAAAATGTTTGTGTTAAATCTGTATCAGTGAAACTTCGTATCCTGATTGTGTGAACTATGCTGAGGATTTACCTCGAATTTGTCAGCTTCAACAGGTGCCTACCTCTTAAATTCCACACTAACAGCCTGTGAGCAGAATAATGAATTGCAGACCTTGGTGTCAGGTTCTAAAACTAACCGTCACAGAGTAAGAGGATTTGAGGCTTTATTGGAGCCTCTGTTCACTTTTTACCTGCTTTAATGTTTTGTGGATCATTGCTGATGCCCTTTTTATATGAGTTTCAAAGGGTCACATGACTCCTACTACTGACTGAGTAGTTGAAACCATATGGCACAAGAGGCTTCTTATGTTGTTGTGGTGCTTTGGTTTTAGTTATCGTTTCCTGTTTCAGAAGAGGACATAATTATTCCGTGCTGTGACCTAACTCTTCAAGAAGAACCCAGAAAAAAGTTTTATTTCATATCACAGGACTGAAAGTGCTGTAGAGTCAAGTAGAATTGGCTCCATAAGCCCTTAAAATCCCTTTATGTTGTTGAGGCACCTTAACTCTGCAGCACAAGAGAGTGAAATCAGACCCCCCCCACCCAACCCCATGTGACCCCCACATGAACCTGGATATCCCAGCTCATACAGTCTGCCTGTTAGTGAACAGAGCTCACAGTGAGTGGAGCTCACAGTGTAAGGAAATTCTATGAGGAACCCTCAGTAATTACTAAGAGGAACTAAGAGGAGTTATAGTGCATTCATGTGGTGTTGGAATAATCTGAAAAATAAGTCCCCAACTGGGGAAATGCATGTGAACACTCCCTCGAGTTGGAACAACTGCGAAAGTTGTCAAAAATTTTGTCATTTGACTTGCTGAGCTGTTGACGTATTCGCAGACTTGGTGAAAGTAAAAATTTCGTTGATTGTAAAAAAAAAAATTGATTAATGGTGCAAATTCATGTATTGCATATCAAATTGTTGATAACATTTAATTTGTAATACATTAATATTGGTTAATATTAGTTGTTGTCATCAGTTAATCATATATCATGGCTCACCTGTGCTGTTTACTTTGCTCTGCGTCCTCATGCAGATAGTCAACGTGTTGTTTAAGTGCTCTGAGCAATAAAATCCAACATATCTTCTTTGTAGTGTCCATCTTGTTTCCACATTCCAACTTAAAAAGACATAAACACACCAAAGTTGGAAGAATGACTTCCCAACTCAGGAAATGGGTCTATCCGAGGAGCGTGTAAATGTGACATTAAGTCTGGAGCTCAGAAACCATAGTACACAGCAGTAATAGAACTGTGGGAGCTGATTCTGTTGAGTTTCCTTCTTTCAAACTGGGATCATAATCATGAATCTCAACAGTAATGCAGAGATACTATTGACACTATGACACAATTTGTATATTGATGTGGAAAAAAAGAAACAACACAACTGTCTTGTTGCAAACATCTCAGATTTTTTAAAAAGATGTTTGCAACGATGTTTACAGATGTTTGCAAGTCTCTCTTTTTTTTTTTTTTTTTTTAAATAAGAGAAGGTTCAGAAGTTCAGGAGTGGTGTTACGCTTATTTTGATGTTTTCCCAGTTAGTAAAACAATCAACAGTAACAGAAAGAAAAAAAGAAAAAAAAAATGGGAGGTATATGCATTTGTAGCTACACAGATTATTGTAAGTCCACTCAAGGGCATAAGAACTCTTGAATCACCATATTTTTTGATCAATATGACAAACATCGAGTTAACTGATCCTAGCATCCTTTACCACAGCTTCTCTCTTCAAGGATGGGACACATACACTCACTGAGGACTTTATTAGGAACGCCTGTACACCTGCTTATTCATGCAATTATCCATTGTGTGAATAAGCAATTCAGAGGCCCATGTCAGGTTGACTGGGCAGTTGAAGAGTGGAAAAATGTAGCCCGGTCTGTTGAATCTGGATTTCTGCTGACGAACGCAGATAGAATTGATATTAATTGATCATTATGGAAGAATAAAAGTGTGGCTTCGAATTCAGGATAGTAAGTGTTGCTAAAGTTTAATTAATGTTAGTGACTTAGTAGAGAATAAACTATCTGGGGTAGACAATCTTGACGGCAAGCTGCTCAAGCCTAGCTTTACTAATTGCTCCACTAGTCATACGTTATTAATTAGGGATGCACCGAAATGAAAATTCTTGGCCGAAACCGAAAATGAAGAAACCAAGGCTGAAAACTGAAACACCAAAAGAAATTATTATGCCAATTATTAGTACCATTGCATTTTAGGAAACTTCCTTGCCTTTTCAAAAACTTTCACCACAGATGGAGTGGTGGGATTTTCCTTTTCTGTACTGCATTCCTCTCATATTCAGCATAGCAATCGAGATGTTTGGACTTCAGGTGATAAATTAAACCCGACGTGGAGAAATTCTTTGCAGATGCACCCCCTCTTGAAATTTCGGCATTACATGTTTTGCAAATCGCTATGTGTCTCAGATATACTGAAATACATCCACACCACAGACATGTTGGCCCTTCCAGACAAGCTCGTACTGGCCGCGGTTTTCACTTCATCATCACAACATCCCCCACCATCCCCCAACATCTCAATGTATGCTAATGACTCCACTGTATATTTAACAGAAGCAACAATTACTGATTTATGTACAGATCAGGTGTGGAAGTTGATAGTTGATTTGATCAGTAGTAATAAATGTATATTTAATGTGTCTAAAACAACTGGTGTTGTAATAGGAACAAATTATTCTTTATGTTTAAAACCAAATCTCCATCTTCTTCAAATTTTTAGGAGAAATCATTATAATCATTATCATGGGACAAACATACAGTGGTAACTAAAATGGAAAATATTTTGTCTGTAATAAAGAGATGTGCAAATTTTCTGACACAGCAAACTAACGTGAAATGGAAGTTACCTAGATGTACAATTAAAACGGCAGCCTGATTGCAACTGCATGGCAGTAGGTCCTATTCTGTGGGGAGAGGAGGTATTAAAGCATGATTCGGCCTAAATTGCATATGATACAGAAGTCCTGTGTTGGCGTTAGTATCAATTTGTGAAATCCAAAGCTTAACTATGAATTTAAACCTACATTGGGGCTGATTTTATCCCATTCCATCAAGTATAAGTCCAGCATAAGGTGTAAAGCACAGTAGTATTTTTTCGTGAGCCTTCTTTTTTTTTGCATTCTTCGTCAGATATAAAGACATGCTTTAAATCAGCTGAAAATGGCCTGGGTGTGTCGATTTCCCACAGTTATTTTTCTTTTCTTTTTTAACTGAGAACCATTGCTTGTAGTTAAAAATAGTTTGGTCAGGAAAAACCTCAAACCTAGCAACTGTGCAGCTGATCCAGAAGTCTGCACAGATGGGCCATTTCTTTCCTGGTAACTGTATGTCCTCTTTTCAGTGGCAGTTGCTCACAGTGCTGTAGTCAGTGCATTTGTGCTTGAAGGCATCTCAAAGGGTTTTTAGCATTTAAAGCTACCAGGACAACACTGGTGCCAAGTGCTAACTGCCACCTTCTCCGTGAGTCCTTTTAATAGGCCAGCGAGAGAGAGGCCAGCATGGATCTCTATGTGTTTCAGTTTGCATCTGTTTTCAGCACATTACAGCAGATTATCAGTGTCAGGGCCAGTGTGGGACTTGTGCTTTTCTTAGGAGAATTGACTCAAGTTCACATCATGCAGCTAGCCTTTGAACTTTTTAGGTTTTTTTTGTTTAGTTTGGTTTTGCCACAGTATACTGTTTATTCCAGCGTCTAACTAAGATATTAAACAATTTATACTACAGTCTTGTTCGAGCTGTTGTTGGTGACAAAATTTTGAATGCAGAAGGGCATAATTTGAAATGTCTTGCCCTAGTGCCAATGCAGTACTGGAGATGAGGTGCCAAAACCAAAGGGATTTTTGATACCTTACTGGGGAACACCTGTACACTTGCTTATTCATGCAGTTATCAGTTAACAGTGTGACAACTGTGTGACAGCGGTGCAGTGCATAAAATCATGCAGATACAGATAATAGCGTCCAGTAATCTTCACATCAAACATCCAAATGTGGACATTTGACTGTGTCATGATTGTTGGTACCAGACAGGATGGTTTGAGTATTTCTGAAACTGCTGATCTCCTGGGATTTTCATGCATGGAGCAGTATTTAGAGTTTACTCGGAATGGTGCAAAAGTAAAAAAGCAGGCTACACTACCTCAGATAATTGCTCCTTACAACTGTGGTGAGCAGAAAAGCATCACAGAATGCGCAAGACATCATGTCGGGTTCCACTCCTGCAGTGAGCACAGGCTCACCAAAAACAGACAGGTGAAGACTGGAAAAACGTAACCTGATCTGATGAATATGGATCTCTGCTGAGGCATTCCAATGGTACAGTTAGAATTTGATAAGATAAGATAATACTTTATTGATCCCCGGAGGGAAATTTAGTTGTTACAGCAGCATAAACATAAATAACACGACATTTCACAAGAAACTAGAGAAATATAAAGTAAGTAACAACTAAGCTTAGAAAATTAAATATAGAATATACAGAATAACCACAAGCAACTAGAAAAAAAGATATTAAGTAACAAATAAGCTAAAAAAAAGCTAAAATATAGAGTATACAGAATAACCATAAAAAGAAATGAAATAAAAAACTGCTACTATTGCACAAGAGAGGGAGCATGGGAAAAAAAAGAAAGCAGCAGTGAGCAGTCCTATGTGACGCTTTTGTTATACAGTATGACTATTGTCGGGACAAAGGACCTAGGTAGCGTTCTTTTTTGCACAGAGGGTGCAGCAGTCTATGGCTGAAGGAGCTCCCCAACATCCCCACTGTCTCATACAGGGGGTGAGAGGGATTGCTCCGGATGCTTGCCAGTTTGGCCAACATCCTCCTCTCTCCACTGTCCACTGAGTCCAGGGGACAGCCCAGGACAGAGCTAGCCCTCTTTACCAGTTTGTCCAGCTTCGGCGTGTCTCTGTCCATTATTCCACCACCCCAGAAGACCACTGCATAGAAAGTTGCTGATGCAACTACAGTGTCAGCAGCATGAATCTATGGACTCAGCCTGCCTTGTGTGAGCAGAACAGGCTGATGGCGGGAGTGTAATGGTGTGGAAAATGTTTTCTTGGTCACTTTGGGCCCCTTAACACTAATCAATAATGGTTAGAATGCCACAGCCTTCTGAGTGTTGTTGCTGAACATGTTCATCCCTTTATGGTCAAAATTTACCATCTCCTCATGGCTACTGCCAGCATAATAATGCACCATGTGACAAAGCAAATGTCATCTCAAACTGCTTTCATGAAGATGACAATGATTGATGATCAGTGAATTTCAGTGGCCTCCCCAGTCACCAGCTCTGAATCCAATATAACACCTCTGGGACATGGTAGAATGGGAGATCCACAGCATGAATGTGCAGCTGACAAATCTGCTGAAATTTTGTGTGCAGTCATGTCAGCATGGACCAGAATGTCAAAGGAATGCTTCCAACATCTTGTGGAATCTATGCCATAAAAGAATTGAGACTTGTAAGAGCAAAGAGAGGCCATTTTTGCAACACCTCTCTTTTCAGCTAATAAAAATACATACTGTATGCTCTCAGAGTTTTAGATTTACACAGCTAGCCCTGGTATTCAGAGTTCTGCACTGCAAACACCACCCCGACAGTTCCTCAAAGTTTGGAAAGTATTAATCCCAGTGCAGGAACTTCTTTGGGTGCGGGATTGTGGCTGAGGAACTAAATTTAGACCCAGTCTTTTCTGCTTGCAACAAAGGCAAGGTTACTTGGTTACTTCACAAAAAGTCCCTTGAAGGGCTTCTGTAGAAGTTACTGCAGTGGAAATTAGCTAATAGAAGATTTTATCGTCATCTGCAACGCCTATATCAGAATACACAGTGGTTCTGAAATTCTGACCCTCCTGTGGCACTATGGCACTAGCCACATATGAGCGCATAGATGCTTTTGCAGTAGTGTAAACAGTTTTATTTCACCTCAATCAATGTAAAACACTGACTATGGTGGTTCTTTTGGGTCCCCCAATTTTAGACTGTTAATTGTATCATCTCTATGACAGCAGTAGCCATCTCTATGGCCTTGTCTTCCCAGGATTATAGTGTATGGTGCTGCTCTCCGATTCAGAAGTGTTATACCATCATATTTCTAATTTGGATGTAAAAATTGGCATTCTTTTGTAGAGTTCAGAGTTTAAAATTCCAGTCCAAAGTTTGGGGATTATAATGACTCCAGAATAGACAGGACATCAAGGCAACTTTTTATCTAGAGTGGGAATTCAAATTGCACTGCAAGGATACTGGGATTTTATTATCTGGTGGTTGGTTATGAGAAAAGTTTGTCTTTGTTCCTAATAGGATCATAATATGTTTGTAATGCATCACCATGTTCCTCAAGTAAAGTGCTAGCCAGAATTACAAACACAGCTTTACAAACAGCTTGGGGTTACTGGACAGCCCTTCCTCCCTCTGGCCGTCCTCCCCTCCCTCTGCTCTCTCTCATGAGCTTCTCTTGTGTGGTTGGACTGCATGAGTTCAGACTGCTGTGGAGAGACAGATACTTCTATGAAGAGAGAGAAAGTTGTGTTTTAGCTTGTCTGCATCGGCCAACACAAGCCACCACAGGATGTTTCTTAAGCTCTGCTATGGCTAAGGTGAGGCTATTTCTCTCTATGTTAAAATGGGAAAAGCTGTGAGGGAGAAGGAAGAGGAGTTCAGGTCTGCAGAGTTTTTTTTATGTGACAACAGGAATTTGTTATGTAATGAGCAGCCTCATTAGTTCCACTGTGTTGGATCTGTGTTGACTTTGTTTGACCAGAGCTTCACTGGGTCTTACATACTCTCCGGTGGCCAACAGATCCCTGACAGGTCATAAAACCAAAGCTTATGTTCCTCTGCACTCCTTATTCTTATTCTCACTCTGATGTTTGCTATTTTTGTGGGCCAAAGAATTAGTCCAAAAATTTATCCTACAGTGGCACTCATTGTAAGCTACTCCGGATTAGGGCTGAGATCCTATCTCAATGGAGTGGCGAAGTGATAAGAGCTGGTTCCGGAAGTATTTTCTCATCACTGTAAATTCCCATTGAAAGGCTTCTTTTATTGAATGACTGTTGATTCATTGGAATGTAGATTCCCTTTCATTTTGGACAGGCTTTGTTACTGTAGTTGTCCACAAAACAGATCTTGAATTCATCCAAAATTGACCTGAAAGTAAATTGGTTTAAACTGCTGCTGTTTTGTGTCCATTCAAGCCTTGAGCTGTGATTGAACTAACATTACAACTGTGACAAAATTAAGAGGACATTTACTATTAAAAGCCTGAATGCCTGAAATATTTCCTCCTACTTTGCAACTCTGAATCATGTCTGTACCTACCCATATGGAAAACTGATGAGCACTGAGTTGGTATGCAGTGTTTGGTTAGATTCTTAGTCTTATGTATAAAATCGGTATGGTTGGTGTTTCGTGCTTTGCTTCATGGGAATCAATTAAACAGGGGAAATGAGGTTTCTCACTTGAATATTTGGAAGATTTTAACAAGTGGCAGACAGGCAGTGGCTCTAATAGCTCTGACCTTTATTTTTCAGCCTCTTTCCTTTGTTTTGCTTCTTTCTTCTCTCTGTCTTGCAAATACTCTGTCAAACTATGAACAGACGTGAGGTGGCCTGTGACCCCTCCTCCACGCAGGACCCTTGTGTTTGTAAAAGTGTGAGAACTCTGCACACACATACACACAGTCATCGGTAAATTGGTGTCTGGGGTGAACCCGTCACATTCCTGTCAGAGGGCTAGGGCTGAACAGGGGTTGGTGGGGCGACAGGGCGGCAGGCTGCCGTCCAGTGTTTAGCGCACAGTTGCAAAGTTAACACAGGAGAGATACTCAGGAATTTGTCTCATTTTGCATCCAGCCAAGCTGAGAGGAATGGATAGTGAGGAAACACTCAGCTGCTCCATTTCCCATGCTCCCTCATAAGTCTATGAGAAACGCTGTAGTCTTCCCATTTGACTTACAGTATCTCAGCTGTGTCCTGGCATGTTCCCAATCTCTCTCTTTTTGTTGACCTTTGAGTTCCTAACTAATAGAGAATAGTTTACATGTTTTCCGTGTTGAATAAGTGATAATTGCTTTTTCATGTTAATTTAAACATAAATGCAGAATAATCATTCTTTAAAAGTTTACAGTAATGTTTCCTGTAAACCTCTAAATAACCATTTTGATCATCACCCGGGGTTGTGAAGATGCTAAAGACAAATGGAGCACACCTGAATGTAAGCAACACCCACCAAATTTAAAAAGAAAAAAAAATTAGTACATATATAGGCCGCACTTGTCTATAAGCAGCTGGTGCCTACGTTGTAACATGAGATATTTACACAGAAAGATGGTACACCAAAAGATTTTTTTAACTTTTAATTAAATAATTTTTTTCCAAATAGTGCCTGTAGCACGGCAGTAACACGGCAGTAACATGGCAGTAAAACGGCTGGTTAAAAAAATAAAAAATACAGTAGCCTACCAGAAAAGTCAGTGATGCTATCTTCCTCTCACTCCTGCGCACTAAAACCGCTGAAGTCATCTTCTTCAGAGTTAGAGTTGAAAAGCCTCAGAAATACTTTGTCATACACTGTCTGTCTCTCTTTCTGAAGAATTTAGTGCGAGTGTATCTGATTTAATTTGAACAGTTTCATTGGTCCACTGTGACCTGTGACTGGTAATTTCATTGGTCTAATGTGACGAGGCTAAATGTTTTGGCAGCATGAAGCTCGTTAGCCCGTAAAAATCTATAAATTAGCCGCATAATTGTTTAAGCCGCAGGGTTCAAAGCGTGTGAAAAAAGTAGCGGCTTATAGTCCGTAAATTACGGTAACTGATCATCAGTATGTTTCTTGCATCACAATTCTCACCTTAAAGTAAAATGTGATAATATGTGTGAGTGATAATATAATAATTATCACATGTCTAGAATTACATACACAATGTCATGGAAAAACTTAAAAGCTTACAAACTTAAAAGCTTCTGGATTATCTGGCTTTACTGAGCCTGACATCGGCCATCTTGGATAACCGCTATCATGAGCCTGGTTATCATCTGGCTTTGTTTACTCTGGACTCACATATATGGCAGTGAACATATTCATGGAAAATGGAGCTGTCATTTAGAAGCATCATTGTTAGAGCCATGAATGAAGAGAGGGGGATCTTAAAGAGCCCGTGAGCTAATAATGCCTCTTTCAGTTATAGACTCAACTGAGAGGTTGCACAACAGGCAGGAGATAAATAAGCATTCATATGCATTCAGTACACCACTAAGCTAGTCTCTTTGCCTCTGCCATGATGTCTGTACTGAGAATACTGAGCTAGCTTCTTCTTTCAGCTAGCTGAAGACCCATAGTTTGAGCTGTGTAACATAGGGCTGTAAAGCATTACGCACTTCTCGGGGGATATTGTACTTGCTCAACCCAGGTTACATAATGCAAGACCAGCCATTTGTGGCACATAGTTGAAATGAAAGAGACACTCTTCTCCCTATTACAAGTCAGTGTACCCTTAAAATGATTTGAATGAAGCTATTATTTTGAGGTAAAATAGGTGCATAATGTTGCTTTAAAATAATACTCATTACATGCAACTGTTGGGTCTTCTCAGAGATAATTAGAAAATAAAACTGGACTCTCTAATGACACAACATGCATCACATGCAGCAAAGGATTTATTCTTACATAGACAATGACATTCATTCATGATATTTTCAAGTTGATGTAATTTAAGTACTCTCACCAGTAGTTAACAAGTGGATTAGTCAGAGCATATAATTGTTCATTTTACATGTGAATATGATTTTGCCTGACTCTTAACACAAGGCATCAATATTCCACACAATCAAGAACTAATTACTACGAGTCAAGTGTTCACTCACTCACCCACCACTCTGACACCATCACGCCCTCTTCTGTACTGTATTTGAGTATGCTCCTTACATTTCAAGCTGTGCAAATGTAGAATGGGTGGTATATTAATATAATTTGTACAACACTGAGTTGTTGAATGGACCTGGAAACTGCTGCGGTCATAGCACAGGAAAGGAGCCAGGTGAATGAAATTGAGTTACTAAGTGCACATGCGCGCGTGTGTGTGTAGTTTCCCAGCCAGCAGTACTCGGCTCCTCTACTTCCTCCCAGAGCCTGACCACAGTCCTTCCAATTAGAGGACCAAATTTTCAAGGTGAAGCCAGACTGGGAGCAGAGTTAGCCCACTGTGGCCGAGTTACACATGCATGGATTCTGGCCTGGGCCTTTCCTTCCTTTTCTTCTTATTTTTTGCCGGTCCTATTTCTGTGGCATCTATGCTAATGGAATCTAAACAGTACCAGTCTGACCACAGAGTCAAACTTCCTCTGCTTATTTTTGTTTTCCATTTGACTTTAGCATGCAAACAAATATAACAACATTCTTGCTTTTTCAGTTGTCATAATGTATGTGGTGACTAATTTGTACTGTTCAGTACAGTGTTTTCATTCAGATGTATGGTACATAGAGTAACTGACAAAAGCAGTTGCAGAGTGCCTTTTGGAGTCTGTGTTTGAAGGACCAAGACATCTCACAGTGCGTCTCAACTGTCTGTAAAGATATGTTCAAAGATGAGTGAACAGAGAGGTAGCCAAAGCAATATCAGTAGGGCCTGAAAATAAACATCATGTGCTGCATTTAGGGGTCTTAAAATATTTGTTGGCTGCTGATGTTTATGTAGATGCTTAGTAGGGGTGTGCCCGATTCATCGATTCATAGATTAATCGTGATGCAACACTTTTCGATTCAGAATCGATTCATAAATGTTCAAAAATCGATCATTTTAATAACTGAAGGAAAGTGCAGCAGTCGGAACGGAAAAAAAAGTAGCGCGTGCCCCCCAGACATATTATAGGGCCCTATGATTTCCGCGATCACTGAATCGCGGAATTGGCCGACTAAAACGGAATCTATTTTTAACGCGGAATTTGACATAATTTGAGTGCAATGCTGTTTTCGTGTGGAATAGGAACGTGTGTCTGGGGAAAACTGCACGGAGGGAAGTAAATCTGGGTGGCACAACAAGCCCCTTCCACAGACTAAGCCCGTCCCCCTTCAAAACAGTGTAAGCATGGCGAAGCGGCTGCCTACGGCTCTGTGTTCGTCGGCGAAAAAACTGAAACTCGACGCGAACTGCTCGGCTCTGTACTGAGGGGTTAGCGTCGAGTTTTGCTTAATTCTGTCAACTGGAAACGTAAGAATACGCGCAGTGACCACATAGTGTCCAAAATCCATATGAGAAACAATCTGGCTGACATGCACATACAGATTTAAAAGGATTACTTTCTGGACATGTAAATCAAGATATCAGATTGTAACAGAAGTGGAAATATTGTCCATTTCCTTTCCCTGTTATTTTCTTTTCTTTTTTAACATATTTTTTTAATTTACATGTTCATGATAAAATAATCAAATCAGAAACATGTCAGTACAGAATGTATTTTTTTTATTTTAGTATTATTATTGTTTTTAATCTACATCAATAAATGAAACAGACATTTAGAACTACATATGCAAGCTAATGTTTTTCCTTCTTTTATCAGAGGAGTTGAAAACGAATACTTTTTTTGTAAATGTTGTCTTCATTGATAGATGCAACCACCCAACACTTAAATTCTATTACATTTGTGTACATTTTAGTTATTAAAATGGATGAATGGATATTTAAAAATATACATTATTTTACAAGTAACTACAGAGTGAGAAAAGAAACATTCTATGTGGGGAAAAAAAAAGATTAATCGAGATGCATCGATAATCGGGGAATCATCGAATCGTAGCACTGTGAATCGTAATCGAATCGAATCGTGAGGTGACTTAGATGGCACACCCCTAATGTTTAGACTGAAAAATCTTCAGAGAACCATTAAAAATGGATGTAATATGACAAACCAACTAGAATAGACGTGTAGGAACGCTAATATTTAGGTGTAAGGACAGGTGTTGGAAAGCAGCAAACAGCATGAGCTTTTGAAGACTGACTTTTCAGAAAATAACGTGATAGTCTGTACAACTCTGTTTGTCCCTGGCAAGGCAAAGCTAAGGAGATTTGTGTCTGTCACCTTTCATGAAGGTGCCTAATGCCATTAGTGATGGCAATTTATTTAATGTTAGTGACATAAAAAATATACATAACCAAATATACAGTAAAGATTATACAATATATTATACAATTATACAAAAAAGATTAAGAAACAGAGAGAAAGAGTGAAATGCTGAACAATTGTATTTGTTACCTTATTTACAGTTCCAAACCAGTACATTTACCCACACTCATAGTCAGTCCCATCTAAATAACATTATTTTCTTACATGAATTCTTATTACTCAACATTCATCAAAATGATAAATTGCTCCCATGTGCGCTAGATAAAAATGTATATAAACATACAATGCTTTAATGCAGGGGTCTTCAACGTTTTTCAGGCCAAGGCCCCCGAAACTAATGGAGAGATGGAGTAGTTTATAACTATAAAAAGAGAATTCTGGTGGTCATCTAGACCTCTATTCTTTTATGAGATTAAGGAAACCGACTGTTATTGGACAGCTATTACTGAAACATAGCACTGAGTTCATCTGTCATCCTCACCTATGTATATGTTGTCTATGTATATAGTATAGTTGTGGTAGTGGAACCTCACGAGGTGGATGAGTGTGATATTCACCTCCTCTGGCTGGGGACTCATTAGAGTCTGTGATGAAGCTCAGTTTGAAGTAGAACAGGAGCCTAGAAGTAGAAGAGAGGGGAGTAAACTTGATCCTTTGGCTTTGCCAGTGGGGATAAGCCCTTCCTATTGCCCTTCCTTTTTTTTTTAAATTGATGGCCTAGATTCTTAGTAGAAGCAAACCTTCTACCTGTGAGAAACATCCCTTATTTTATTTCAAATTGACAGTCTGAATAAAAAGAAGAAAAAAAGTAAATATCAACATTCTTGTGGTCTGGACTGTGTACTTTAAGATAGATAGATAGAGAATACTTTATTAATCCCCGTGGGGAGATTCGTTTGTAGCAGCAGTCACAAGGAGACAATAAATACACTCTATAAAGGAAAAATAAATTTGTAGAAGAAATACAATATATACAGGAGGGGGGGGGGGGGTCTAATATACACATACAGACACACACACATAGCAGCAGACAAATTGCACACACATATATATATATATAACATATATATAAAGTTAATGTAACTGAGATTTATAGCGCACCCTAGATGATGCATTAGTCCAGGTTTGTGAGCACAGACACAGATGTGTTATAGTGTCTAATGGCGGACGGCAGGAAAGACTTCCTGTACCGTTCCTTAGAGTACCGTGGTAGCAGAAGTCTGTTGCTGAAGCTGCTTCCCAGATTGTTCACACTTTCATGGAGTGGGTGGGAGGGACTGTCCATGATTGTCCTCAGCTTTGACAGCATTCTGTCCCTCGCCACCTCCTCCAGGTTGGCAAGTTTAAAGCCAACAACAGACCCCGCCTTTATAATGAGTTTATCCAGTCTGTTGGCATCCTTTGCTTTAATGCCAGCACCCCAGCACACCACAGCAAAGAAGATGGTGCTCGCCATAACAGACTGGTAGAACATGTGGAGCATCCTGCTGCAAACACTGAAGGACCTGAGTCTCCTCAGGAAGTAAAGTCTACTCATGGCCTTCCTGTAGACAGCATCAGTGTTTGTGGACCACTCCAGTTTGTTGTCCAGGTGAACACCAAGGAACTTATAGGAAGTCACTATTCCTACCTCTTTCCCACTAATACTGACAGGAGAGGACGGGGACTGACTCCTACTGAAGTCCACCACCATCTCCTTTGTCTTGGCCACGTTCAGCTGCAGGTGATTCTCCCCACACCACCTGACAAAACTCTCCACAAGGCCCCTGTACTCATCCTCCCGTCCTCTCTCCACACACCCGACTATGGCTGTGTCATCCGAGTACTTCTGGAGGTGACATAACTCAGAAGAGTACTGGAAGTCAGCCGTGTAGGTGGTGAATAGAAAGGGAGACAGCACAGTTCCTTGAGGAGCCCCCGTGTTGCTCGTCAGGAGGTCAAACTCACAGCTCTGCAGCCTCACAAACTGTGGTCGACCTGTCAGGTAGTCCTCAATCCATGAGACAAGGGGAGCCTCCACCTGCATCTTCTCTAATTTAGCACTCAACAGTCTCGGCTGGATGGTGTTGAATGCAGAAGAGAAGTCAAAGAACATGACCCGTACTGTGGTGTTCAGTCAGTCCAGGGAAGAGTAAGCCCTCTGAAGCAGGTATATTATTGCATCATCAACTCCCACCTTGGGCTGATATGCAAACTGCAGTGGGTCTTGGTATGGGCTCACCAGGGGTCTGAGGTGTGACAGCACCAGCCGCTCCATGACCTTCATAACATGAGAGGTCAGTGCAATAGGCCTGTAGTCATTCGGTGCCACAGGGTGGTTCTTCTTTGGCACCGGGACCAGGCAGGATGTTTTCCACAGCACTGGAATCCTCTGCAGGTGAAGACTCTGATTGAACAGGTACTGCAGCACCTGTTCAATCAGAGTCTTCACCTGCAATCAGAGTCTGCAGGTGAAGACTCTGATTGAACAGGTGCTGCAGTACTCCACACAGCTGGCTGGAGCAATTCCTCAGCACCCGTGGGCTGATGCCGTCAGGTCCAGCAGCCTTTCCCTGGTTGAGCCTCTCCAACTGTCTCCTCACCTGGCTGGATGAGATAGTTAGTCCTATCTGGGGGGAGGGGGAGATGGTTGGGTCTGTTTGGAGAGGGGAGGGGAAGGAAGATGGCGGAGGTGTTAGGGGCCCTGGGAGGTGTGAAGAAGTCCACTGATCACTCAGAGGAGAAGTGGGGGCATTGTTGGGGGAGGGGGAGCTGGAATCAAACCTGTTGAAAAACTGGTTTAACTCATTAGCTCGGTCCACATTCCCTTCAGCTACACATCTTCCTTTCCTCTGGAAACCAGTGATCGCTCTCATTCCACTCCACACGTCCCTAGTTTGGTTCCTCTCCAGTCTCTCCTCCAGCTTCCTCCTGTAGGCGTCCTTACTCTCTTTCAGACTGTGTTTCAGTTCCTTCTGGACTCTCCTGAGCTCAGTGCGGTCCCCAACCATGAAGGCCCTCTTCTTATCATTCAGAAGGGCCTTCAGGTCACTTGTCACCCATGGTTTATTGTTAGGGTAACAGCGCACCTTCTTGGTGGGGATGGAGTTGTCCGTGCAGAATTTGATATACTCAGAAACACAGTCAGTTAGTCCATCCAGGTCGTCACCATGTGGTTCATACAGAGCAGGCCAGTCGGTGGTTTCCAGAGCGTCACGCAGGGCGTCCATGGAACCATCAGACCATTTCCTAACAGTCCTCACAGTGACTGGTTGCTGCTGAACCAGTGTATGATGGGGAGAGCAGGACAAGATTGTGGTCAGACTTGCCCAGTGGAGGGAGTGCAGTGGAGGTGTATGCATTGGTGACATTAGCATACAGTAAATCCAAAGTCTTATTGTCTCTTGTTGTGCACTGGACATACTGATGGAATGTGGGGAGAGTGGAGGAGAGACAGACATGGTTAAAGTCCCCCGTGATGAAGATGAAGGCACCGGGATGTTTAGTCTGCAGGTCGGCAGTGACAGAGTGGATGACGTCACAGGCCGCGTCTGCTTTACCGGTCTGAGGAATATAGACGGTGATGGCGATAACGTTTGTAAACTCCCGTGGCAAATAATATGGACGAAGCCCGACAGCAATAAGTTCCATTTTAATAAGTTAACCATTTTGTTGAAATTTTTTCTCTTTTTTGATTACACTAGCAACATATCTAACAATGCGTAACATCTGTAATAGCCACACATCTTCACTTTCAATCTCAGTTATGCTTCTGTAATCAAGGCTAAAGGAATGAATATTCATATATATGTAACGTTTGTGTACTTTTGGAATGTTCGTTTTGCACCTGGCATTTCCGCAAAGCCCTGACCAGCCTTGTGTTCATCTTAATGGAGCTCTTGTTACTGAGACTCGAGGTAATTTCACCTTACAGAAAAGAATATGCAGTTCCAGATTTTCAATATTATTTACATGCATAGAAATGTCCTGCTTTACTACATGGGATAAAATATTGATGCCATTTATTTCTTTATTTATTTTCTAAAAATATAGAATCACATACAGAAGGGTAGTTGCAAAATTATGACAAGAGTGACTCTGCTTACCAAACCTTAACCATGGCGGTAAAACAGTTTTTATTTTTGAAACTGCAGTGTCATATGGCTGATAGTGGTGTCAGACCAGAAAATGAATTTGTGTAGTTCTAGAGGGCATGGACCAGCAACGTATTCTAGCATTTAATTTGGAAGACTTGTTATTTGGACAAGTTAAAGGATATGTCTGTCAGTATTCCATGTTCTGCTCATTGTAAGCAATAAGATGTGCAAAGCCAAACCGACAATTAGTGTGTGCTACACAATAGGACACACTGAATTTTATTGTATTGTGCGTGTATCCAAAGCCAGATACTGTATATTATTCCTCTGTGTCATAGAGCATATCAGTGACACATACTGTTGTCCTGGGTGACTTGTCCCTTCATTACCATGAACACACACACTGCAGTTTATTTTGAATCAGCCCCACTTACAGTATCCTGCTGCCCCTAACACTCACTAGAGCCAAATGTAGATTAATCTGCTGCTGAAAATAGTTCCCAACAAATGTGCTATTTCCTCCTGTTTGAGTAACATTTGATAAAGCTACTGTGACCAGCTGTTTTAGGAAATTACCAAGCCTTTTAAAAAAAAAAAATGAAGTTGTAAATTTATGAACTGTTTTAAAGATTTATGACTTCAATGATATATGGGCGTGGGGATGAGCGCCACAGGCGTGGTAAGGAAGTGATGGACAAACACATTTTTGATTTTGTTTTTTTCATGGGATTTGTTGACAGTAAGAAACGTACAGAATAACACCTGGGGGATGTAGCCATTAATGACACAACCAATAATGTCATGATATTGCCCATATAGTTGGAATTTGATTTTCCTGGTGTTAATGGCTATGTTATAGTTAAGTAACAAAAAGACTTCTTCCTTATTATTACAGTATCTGCATAAGTAACTATTTACTTTTTTCACAGTTTTCCTGTGTGTACATTGTCAAGGCACAGGTAGTACTGATAAAAATATTTGTTTTAGATCTAAGGAATTTAAATATCACTTGGACTTACAGCTGTAACAGCTACAAACAACCACAACAGTGAGCAACAAGAAAAAGGATGGAGGCCTTACCTGAATCCCAGTGAGCTTGTCTAGCTTCCCAATTATTCCATTCTTTCCTCAAAGCACCACTCACAGTCACTTTGTGGCTGCAGCCAGGCCCGATGTCCTCTTTTTGTTGGCAGCTGTGCATTGAGCTCAGCTGCCTGTTTTTTGCATACATCATATTGTGATTCACCTGAACATCATTCGTGACCAAGCCAGGGTTTATCAAGACCCAGCTTGTGTCCAGGTAGCGCTACCCCACCCACAGCTCTCCTCTCCTGATCCACAGCCACCTTGTAACAACTGTGATGCCCAGCATTGTTGTAGGCCTTGCAGAGGGACTGGCCTGCTCACCCTATGCATCCCACCTCAATGTGCTTGCACCTTGCTTGCCGCCCGTTGTTTTGTCATTCTTCTACTAGTTCAGCGTACTTTGCCTTCTTCCTCTTGTTAGCTTCCACTGTGCAGTCCTCCCAGGGAACTGTGAGTTTCAAGAGGGTGATCTGCTTGGAAACTAGCCTTAGCGTTGTGGCAGCAATTTCTGGGAACTTCAGTTTCCTTCCCAGGTCGACTTTCAGCTCCCAGTCTTGTGCCATTGCTAGCAGGCCGGAAGAAGTGGCCGTCAGCTGGTGTTAGCTTCTCCCAAAGCCCTGATGAAAGTAATGGTTCTCTTTGAGTGGAGGCATTTGCAGTGGCTAAATCCACTGCAGATGATTCTACTATGGCCTTCAGGATTTGATCATGATGCCAGTGGTAGCACATCTCAACCAGGACTTTCAGACAGCTGCTGAGGACGTACTCCAGGGTCCCTTTCTTCTTTCTTCCCCTCTTTCTTTCTGTCCCCCATCAGAACAAGTTAGATTGGCTTGACAGAACGTTGTAGACATTCGAGAATTTTATTTCATGGGACTTTGCTTTCCAAAGCTGGGCCTATGAAACTTTGCACTCTGCCACTTGCTCCCATCTTTTCCAGGCTTGTCCAGGTGGGCGCATTCTAGCCATCCCACTGGCTCACTCCACAATTTATGGTCTTACCTCATACTGGATCATCGACCTTCTGTCCTTCTGCGCCCTGTTGTAGCTAGGTGTAGTGCTGCTACCCAGGCCAGGCCTTCCATGTGACACTGGGCCCACCAGCACCCTGTGCCTTTTCCTTGACTTAGCGACATCCATGGCCTCTGTTGCCCTCCACTCCAGGGTGCAGCTTCCGTAGGAACCTGCTGACCCTCCTCTCAAAGCCCTCAATGGTGGAAATCAGGACCTCATAGACAAATTTGTTTAGGTTAACAAATAGCTTCTGGACAGTTCTCCAGTCTCTAAAGCAAACCCAAGTAAACTGTGGAAACAAACAGAATATCATTTACATATGTAGTGTATATAAATATGAAATTACCCAAATATTAGGGTTAGGGTTTAGGGCCTTATAGTATGTTTTAGTGCAATACAGCAACACCATTCCTGCAGTCTGCCAAATGACCACAGAGTTGAAAACAGACCTGTCAGTGTCAACGAATGTGAAAACTATCAGAATTAATTAAAAATGTATCACAGGACTGTTTTGGATTAAATTACAGAGTACAGGGTCTTACATTTTTTTGGTCACAATGTGAAGCCACAGAAAGGGGGAAGCTGACTGTTTGCTATCATGTTTGTTTATTCACCTACCATGTCTATGACATCATTTGTATTATGAGAGCTGAGCTTTAGAGTTTGACTGGGTACTTTGATCTACCTCTAACCCAAATTCTTCCAGCAGCTGAAAATAGAGAGAAAGGGGTTGGAAAGGCCGGTAGGTGAGCAGAATGGAAAGGGGAGAGCCAAAGAAAGCATTCCTTACAAAGAAGGATGAAATGAGCCAGAGGGAGTATAATGACTGACTGACTGCTTTTCTTTTTCTGGACCTGTGGTTTTGGTTTCTTAGCCTGGTCATTAGGTTTTTCTGGCCCTCCAGGCCCAGCATAACAGTGTGTGCATATGTATGTGTGTGTAAGAGAGAGAGAGGGTGAGAGTGGGGGCAGACAAGGGAACAAGGCATAACAGACAGGATTCCTTCGTATTCTTTTCACAAGCTGGTAACAAGACCTTCCTGAGGAAGATCCTGTCCAGTGAATCCGCGGAAAGATCAGACTGAGAATCATTTTTCATGGTTTTAGAGGAACATAGAATTACACACCATGTTAATGAGCTTTGCTCCAGTGGCTCTCACCATCCAGTTGCTCCTAACAATGTCCAGCTGGAACTTACTGTCAGCTCTCATTAGAACCCAGGCCACAGAGTCTGACCAATTCAGAGGGCACACACGACTGTTTGCATTCAATTAACTGTACTTTTTAACAGGAGTCTCATTGATCCTGAGGTTTGACAGAATCTCTCCTAAGAATCCTGCAGAAAGTTCAACTAGGATTAAAAACTCCAGAATAGGACTGAGAGTTACTTGTGAAGTTTCCCACGCTGAGAGATTATGTCATTGTACACTCTCAGCTGCAGAGTAGAAACTACTATGATGACATATTGCAGTTCTCCTGACAGTTTCAGTTTGGATCCTTACAGAGAAGGAAAATTCTGAAATAGCAACACTTCCTGTTATCACTAGGGGTTTCAGTTGAGGATGCACAAAACTAGTTTTTCCCATTTGCATAATAGGCTGTAAGTGGACATCTCGAAACTAAAAGATAGATGCGCTGCACATACAAACAAAATTAATAGGAAATTTTACTGAGCTGATTCCAGTCATGCTTTAAGTGAGCCCTATCTAATCACATTGTTTTACAAAGACTATACTAGATCTGTGCAGAATTGTTTTCACCATGTCCTCTCATTAGAAACTATAGCCTTTTTTGATCATTGTCATAAACATGTTATCTGAAAAGAAGAAAGCAAGGGCCTTGTTGTATGAGCAGTTGCGTCCTGCACAAGGTCAAGTGCAAAAGTTGTTATCAAGCACTGTCAAACATCTTCCATTCAAGGTCTCTGTGAATGCCATCCTCTGTAAGCTCTAAAAGATTAGGACTTCTCTTCAGTATCAGTGGAGATAGGACTCTTTTGATTTGTTCAGAAAGTTTTTACTCCAAATGTGACCAAATGTGTATCATTCAGGCAGTGTTTGGCTAGTTAGGTTTGATTTCCTATGCTGAGATACTTGATAAACACTGACCCAGGTACTACTAATGGATTCCAATGAAGGGGTCTGGTGGTACATTCTCAGCCTCATCAAGACTCCGAGCTTGGGACAACTGATTTGCATGTCCCTCTCATCAATAATTCAGTTTGAAGAAACAAAGCGCAGTGTTAAGTGGCTTCTTGCAGAGAACGGAAGGGGTGGAGAAAAGTGGAGGGGCACTTTGCACAAGCACTGACGCTCTTTGAGGTTCACAGAGTTGGCCTGTGCCTCTGCAGCACTTGTTATGCTAATGAAGGAGTGGATGCATGATGATTTCCTCCTGTAACTCATGGTTACCCAGGGAATATGGAGGGCCCACTGTCTTTCACGCATTTGTGTAAAGAAAACAAGAGTGGTGCTATTCTTGTTCTCTTTGGGTTGAATTAGTATCACTATGGAGGTGTGCTGATTATAATATGCCTTAATGGTTATAATGTTAAAAACAAGTTTACATTTTGTACTTAAGTACAAAAGTATTTTTGAAGTACTTTTGTACTTCAAAAATTTCCATGATTAGTAAGACCAGTAACTGATCAGGATTTCAGGTAGTGCTGCACGATTTGACGAAAATGTACGATTGCGATTATTGTGGACAATATTGCGATTTGCGATTGCGATTACGATATTATAAATGAATGGTATCATGAGTCCACTTGCTTGAATATCAAGGACAACACATAGAATAATGAGACACAAAAAAAAATACAAAACCTGAAGATTATAGACTGTTTGCTCCAAATAACTTAATATCAAAAATTAAAAAATAAATAAAATATTTTCAAAATGTATCCGTGATTGTACGTTGTGGTTTTTTCAGGCGGTTTTCAGTTTTATCTTTCACGTTACTTGGTTGGGCTTTTATTTGCATGCGCTCGTCGAATTTTTCTCTGTGTTGTCTCAAATGTTGATAGAGATTGGTCGTATTACCTCAGGACGTAGCGACTTTAGCTTTGCAGGTTTTACACTGCTGGGCTTTTAAAAATGTTTTAGATGTCATGGACAAAGCCAGCTTACACGATTTGTGCGACTTGTATTTGTTTATGAATGAATACATATATTTGCCTTCCACTTCAGTTAAGTGGGTGGTCCTTCTATGTGGCCCAGGAGTCATGCGTTCACACTCCTAAAAGAACGTGGCCATATGCAGCCCAGACCACCTCCGAATGTGGTCTTGGTGATCGGATCTCAAATGCATCTTCAAAGCATCTTGGGTTCATTCTAGGGATGCACCGAATATTCGGCCACCGAAAATTTTCGGCCAATAATGGCTAGGGGTGTGCCCGATTCATAGATTAATCGTGATGCGACACTTGATGATTCAGAATCGATTCATAAATGTTCAAAAATCGATTCTTTTAATAACGGAAGTGCAGCGGTCGGAACGAAAAAAAAGTAGCGTGTGCCCCCCGGACATATTATAGGGCCCTATGATATCCGCGATCACTGAATCGCGGAATTGGCCGACTAAAACGGAATCTATTTTTAACACGGAATATTGCGGAATTTGACATAATTTGAGTGCAATGCTGTTTTCATGTGGAAGAGGAACGTGTGTCTGGGGAAAACTGCACGGGAGGAAGCAAATCTGGGTGGCACAACAAGCCCCTTCCACAGACTAAGCCCCTCCCCCTTCAAAATAATGTAGGCATGGCGAAGCAGCTGCGTACGGCTCTGTGTTCGTCGGGGAAAAAACTGCGAAACTCGACGCGAACTGCGCGGCTCTGTACTGAGGGGTTAGCGTCGAGTGTTTCATATTCTGTCAACATTCCGTTGACTGGAAACGTAAGAATACGCGCAGTGACCATATAGTGTCCAAAATCCATATGAGAAACAATCTGGCTGACATGCACATACAATAAGATTTAAAAGGATTACTTTCTGCACATGTAAATCAAGATATCAGATTGTAATAGAAAAATATTGGAAATATTAGTGGAAATATTGTGAATTTCCTTTCCCTGTTTTTTTTATTTTCTTTTTTAACAGATATTTTTTTCATGTACATGTTCATAATAAAATAATCAAATCAGAATCATGTCAGTACAGCCACACAATATATATTTTTAGTATTATTATTATTATTTTTAATCTACATCAATAAATGAAACAGGCATTACATGTGCGACCTAATGTTTTTTTCTTCTTTTATCAGAGGAGTTAGAAAAGAAAAGATAGAGATAAACGTGTTTTACTTCAATGAATGGATATTTAAAAATATACATTATTTTATAAGTAACTACAGAGTGAGAAAAGAAACATTCTAAGTGGGAAAAAAAAAGATTAATCGAGATGCATCGATAATCGGTGAATCATTGAATTGTAGCACTGTGAATCGCCCACTCCGTCTGTGGAGGACATTTTTGAAAAGGCAAGGAAGTTTAAAACTTAACTTAAAGCGCTGCAAATCTTGGTGCATTTGTTGTTGTTAAAGGCCTACGGTCAGCAAAAATTTTAAAATGCACTTGACTTATATGCACTTTGTTTTTATGAGAGAATATATTTAATTTTACAGTATTGTTTAAATTGATATATTCTTTGAAACATTCATATTAATTTATTTAATCGCAATGCCTTGCAATTTTAATGAGGTTAGTACACAATCATAGCCATAAATGCAATGGTAATAATTGGCAAAATAATTTCTTTCTGTGTTTTGGTTTTCGGCCAAGAATTTTCATTTCGGTGCATCCCTAGTTCATTCACACCTGTATTTAGAGCTGTCCACTTGTGATGAGACCACTCAAGATGCATGTTAATGCCAGGTCAGAACAGGGCCTCTGTGGTGGTTGGTTGTATCTAGGGATGCACCGATCCACATTTTTTCACTTCCGATCTGATCCCGATACCTGAATTTGGATATCTGCTGATAACGATACTATTCCGATAACAGAGCTCTGTTTGCTTTAATATTATCATTATCATTATTGTTGATTTTATATAATTCTGTTATAAATCTTCTCTACAGGCAAGTATGATATGCATGTATGTCCCAAAAGGCAACTTGAGGTAAGTATAAGGAAAAGAAAAGAAGAAAGAAAGTCAGATAAACAGGAAATCCTGTTAACAGTCAGTATTTATTCAATTCAAGAGATACCCATAATGGGTAACCTTCGCTTACACCACCCCTCTCCAAATAAAATAGAAATAAAAAGGGCTGCTTGATCTGATCAGCACAAATTAAGTATACTGGCTCTTGTAGCAGAAACAAATAAAGTGTTTTAAAATCTCAAATATCCCGAGGGGATACACTCATGGATCATTTTCTTCCTGATGTACCTGGAAGGGACATAGGTCTGTGAGTGATATATTGTTTGTGTGTGAATTACCTTTATGACTTACCTGTTATGGTGTCCCGCTTTGGTTTATCGTTTGAGTGTTAAAGTTAGTAGCGCGGCGATGCTAATGCGCTAGCACATCAAAGGGATTCTCCATATTATTTTAGCATCGAGCTAATCGGTACTTATTACCATTTGTAGGTTACAACGGAGCTTCCGCCCCTTGGTACAACAGCTTTGCAAACGTTGCATGTTGCTGTCTTGCTGTCTTGCTTTGGGGTGTTTCTAGTGCAAAATATTTCCACACAGCAGATATGTGCTGAAAAGTTGGTTAGCCACGGTGCTGCTCAATACTTGCCTGCTAGGTGGCTGCAAACTGTGGAATGGACTTCCTGAACAGCGGTGTGTCCATAGACTGTATAAGACATGGACGTAGCACCCATGACGTCACCCATTGGTTTCGGGGAGTTGGTTTTGTGACCAAAACATGGGCATTTGAGCTGCGCCATCTTGGATTTTAGTGGGCGTGTACTTTCCATATTTGGCGAAGAGGCGGTTACTCTAAGGGTCAGCCGGGGTCAGTCGGCCGACAACCCGGCCACTTAGCTCAGAGCAACCGAGCTAGCCTAAGGCTAATCAGCTAATCAGCTAGGCTAACAAGCTAAGCGGCAGCTACATCCACCACACAACAGTCCCCGAGTCTGACCCGACTAGCTCGACCCCGTACCACCGCGACACAGAGCATACAACAGAGATCATAATGTTGCTGCTGTGTTTTAAACATGACTGTTTCAGATAGAGAGGTTTTAGATGGAGCTGCAGGGTTTGGTGGAGTTGTGGGGGGATATGTATTTCTAGTCTGTTATTTAACTGTGAAACAGTCATTATTTCATATTGATAAAATCTATTAAAAAGTTAAAAACATTATTATTATTATTATTATTATTATTGTCATTGTTATTATTAATGATAACGATAAAACATGATGATAATAATAGATTAAAGTGTTTAATGTTTAATATTTACCAGTTTTCACCGCTGCTTCCACCCACTATCCATTTACAGTTACAGCAGCACACAAACAACAGCAGCCGCTTACTGACGGAGCTGCTCTGTCCATGCAATGTCGGACTTTTAAACAGAAAAATGAGACGAAATAAAAGGCTGTAAATATGTTTTTTTAGGATGTAAAGTTGGCTATTTTAACATGGGGGTCAATGGAGAATTGCTCACTTCTGGAGCCAGCCCCCAGCGGCAGCCGAGGAACTGCAGCTTTTTGAACGCGGAAGTGATCCTCACTGCTGAAACCTACAGCTCCCCCCTTGGGTGTGTCTCATTACTCCATGTCTCATTGAGACACGCCTCTGTTCAGGAAATCCATTCCACATTTTGCAGCCAGTTAGCAGAGCAGCCGGCAGGGAATCACTTGTGGAGTCATTTCAGCAGACAACATGAATGCACAGACATGGTCCATGTATCGGAAATCTCTGCAGGTTGGATTGGAAATTTCCGATCCGTGAAATATGTTGGTATCAGAACCCGATACCAATACTGGATCGGATTGGCCCCATCCCTAGTTGTATCAGTCAGGTTTTTACCTGTGCTGGTTCTTTGAGGTCAGCCCTTAGCTTCACATACACTTAAGTGAGACTTAAAAGGGGTCTCCAACACACACACTCAGTTGCAATTTTATTAGGCACACCTAGCTAAAGATAATGCACAATAATACAACTGTCTTGCAAAGTATCCTACTTTCATGAAAGTTAACCCCTTAAAATTTTTAACATGCAAAAAATTTTAACATGCTACTTCTCGGACATTTCTGTTTTATTGTACCTACATAACTACTACATTTAAGGTGGTGCACATGCAGCACAGCATGTGAAAGCTGAGAGTCTTATCTTTTCAGTGATATAAACATTTACAAGATACAACAACTGTAGGTACAATTAAACCATCTTCTAAAAAGCATCAAAGTAATAATGTCGACGCTTATTGTTTTTATTTTTCCTCTACTTACCCTGTGGTTCCAACACGCATCGAAACAACAACAAAAATGGTTGTTTTGTCCAGAAATGTCCAAAGAATCATGTACAGTGGAAAAATACAGTCAAAAACATGATTTTTAGGTCCATAAATGATCAAAAGTTGCAATTGGGTCGTTCCAATATATCCCACTGTTTTTCCTTCGTTTCTTCGTTTTGTCGCCTTTGTCTTGTGTTGAAAGTTGACAGGCGTTTTTGGCAAATTTGGCTGGAACATTAAGGGGATAAAATCAGACTTTGCTGAAAATGTTTCAGGATCTTTAAGGTTTATTTCAGTTTCAGATGCTGTAATTTATGGCAAAAAAAAATCACATTGCACCTCTAAGCATGTTTGCCAAAATCTTACTCTGCCTTGTTATTCAATATGTGTCTCTCTTAACCATACCATACTGGAGTCCAATGGCTATTGAGCAGGGCTGGATTTTATATATACTGGTGATGAGCTCCTCTCTGTAAAGATGGAAACATCTTTCATCCCTGCCTTGTTGAGGCAGATTAACTCCTCTGTTGAAGGAGAGTCCATTGCTTTTGTTTTTTTCTGTTGGCAACAAGGAGCTAAGAAGAAGGTTCAAGTGTTTTTCCCATGCTCTACATTTTGTTCCTTACTAGACTGCAGCCTGTAGTACAAAATGCTCCCAGTGTGCTCCATAAATCATCCTCAACCTCTCTGCTCTTGGAGCCTGTGCCACCGTTTGAACACTCATTGTCAGTACTTAGCCTATCTGTTTTGAATGGATGGCGTGATCCTGTGAGTTTAAGCATGTTACAGCGGCACATGCATTGTCATGTATATATATATATGCGGAGGCCACCATCTAGTCCACCAATGAGGAATAGTGTAGAAGAACCACCCTGTCCCCTTCTCCTATTGACAGGTGATGTCAGTACCATGAAAGCTATGGTATAATGTGTTTTAGTGGGCCTTACAGCTGGAGGGCTGCAGCAGCATCACTGCAGTGGAACTGAACCCCTGATTTCATGTGTTGACAGGCTCCTGAGCTTTGTTCAGAGATTTAACATGTGACCTGTGACCACATTATGTTTCAGATGACACCTTGTTTGGGAGCAGGGCTCAGCTGTTAAGGCAATTGGTTATAGAGGAAGACTGCTGATGTGCACTGTAATCTGGAGTGTCTGTGTACACAGTGGAAAAGGTTAACTATAGGCTAGTACTGCAGTGGATGATCAGTTGTGTTCAGTACCAGTAATAGTACAGACTGGTGACAAATTAAAGGCACAACCTGAAAAATGAGTGGAGAAACAGGATGACAACACCTCCATCTATAGGGCATAGAGGGAAAACGATGTGAATGGCATACTATGGCCTTCGCAGTCACCAGATCTCAACCCAGTTGAACACCTATGGGAGATTTTGTACTGGCATGTTAGACCACCATCATCAAAACACCAAATGAGGGAGTATCTTTTAGAAGAAAGGTTGCTCTAGAAGAGTTCCAGAGACACCAATAGAATCTGCCAACAAACCCTTCACTACATTTTTAAAAGCCCTAATTGGGATCAGCTCATCTAGCTGTAAATCTGTAAATGGTTCTAGGCTGTAGGGGCAGAGAACAAGTTTGGTGCAAGCCTTAGAGACCATCATTAAAAGGGTGTCATTAGTATGCAAACAATAATTATTGGTTTTGAGTGAGATATAACCACAAATCTAAGAGGCGAGACCTTCTTATGTGTCCTCTCTTTCCCGTAGTCCTGTGCTTGTTTCCCTCTGGTCTCTCTTTCTCTGTACCTTTCTGCAGGTATCTCTGTCTCCGGAGCTGCATGTTCTCTGTCTGTGGTCCTGGCTCCACCAACCTGCCTACTGTTTATTGTCTACAGTTGTCCATTTCTAACACATTACTCTGCTTAGTTTTCCACTTTGCTTAAGATACATTTTGTATTAATATTCGGTGCCGACTGTAATGTAAGTAATTACCAATGACAGCTTTTTGCTTCTGTGCTGTGTACTATCATAACTGTAATCTGCTAAGCACACAGTATCCACTTAGTGTTCTGTATTCTGAATGCTGGCCCTCTAACTTTGTCCACTGCCAACCCTGTTTGTATCAAGCTTTATATGCTGCATGTCCTTCTTCTCTCCTCCATTCCCAGCTGTCCTATCTTCTTCCTATTCCTCCTTTCACCCAGCCCAGCCATCGGCAGGAGGGTCCCCCCATACAAGCCAGGTTCTTTGAGCCATTAGGTCCAATTATAACTCTATAAAGAGTACTTCAATATATCATTTTTGTGTTTAGGAAGTCAGCTATCCCAGCATATGAAATCTCCAACACATTGTTCTCAGCTTGTTGAGTCTGAGAAATGTTCAGATGTGTATGCATGTTTAGTGGTAGTAGAATACGTTTTCTGAAAAAGTGTTATGTTACTTCTCGTTTTTGATCATAGATTACCTTCTATGTCTTAAATTCCTGGACAGAATTTTAGCATTCTGTCAGGACACACAAAGACTCTATATTTTGTTGCTCATCAAGATTCCTGGAGAGCAAGCTTTTTTTCACCACATCTGTTTCTTTCACACAGGAAAACAAGCAACATCTGAAAACAAGGTGTTAATGTGTGAGCTTGTTGGTATGTTTCTGGCAGACAAGTTCCAGTAGAGGCTAAGACGTTGTGGCTGGCACAGAGCAGGCAAAGCTTTAAGCTTGTTTTGTCCTAATAGTGTGCTTGTGAATTGCTCATAAAGAAACAGAAGCACTTAGCTCTAACTCATGATATAATCAACCAGACAATCTTGTTTTCATTGAAAAGACCATTTTCAGTCAGATTCCAAGTAACAACCTCCTTTGTATTGCAGCTAAAGTTTAGCCGCCAAGTAATGTGACCAGGAATTTGAAAAGTATCAAATTCCAATTTAATATTACAGTTTCTGATGCAACTTTGCTCTTTTTCTTTGCAGTCAGTCACATAAAAGATGCTTTTGCTGATTCCTCTCAGAACACCAAACAGTGATCCCAAATCTCCAAATGTCCTTCCAGCTCTCTCTTGAAAATTAGCTGTTCATTGTGCTTTTCAGAAGTGAGGTGAAAGGACAGTTTGAGATTATAGGGCACTGTAACAAACTCACAGAGTGTACATTGAAGATCAGCATGAGTAGCATAAACAAATTCTTGCAAAGATGTCTATAGTGTTGTCATGTTTTTCTCCATTCCCAGCTGTCTTATCCTCCTCCTTTTCCTCCTTTCACCCAGCCCAGCCATTGGCTGGAGGGCCTCCCCTAATGAGTCAGATTCTGTTCAAGGTTTCTTCCTGTTAAAAGGGAGTTTTTCCTTGCCACTGTCGCCTTAAGTGCTTGCTCTGGAGTCAGGCTCTGGGTCTCTGTAAAATGCTTTGAGAGTACTGCTGAAATGTTCTATACCAAATTTCTGTACTGATTCTAAAATAAGTTCTTATTTCAACAGTTTTTTCTGTTGGCTATTGTCAGTAGAACTACACAATATTAGCCAGACAGTGGCCTGATCCAACAGATGTGGAGCCTTGGGAATGTAAATGAATATCGGGCGTGACACTGTACGTCACGCTGTCTGTGGAAGATGGCACTATGATTTTCAAGTCCAAACTTGTACTCTGTAACTCTCATTGGCTTTTGCAGGTTCTCTCAAATTCTCTCAGGTTAGATATGGAGTGCTTGTCAGCCGTGAGCTTTAGGGATATTGAGACTCCACTGTGGTGTTGTCTTGACTGTGTGATCATGCTGTGCCTAGAAAGCTCTGTGGACACTACACGTAACTTTCCAAAGTGATACCATTAGCCAGGTAATGAGCAATACTGTGAAGTGCAATACTTTTTTTTGTACTACCACCACCTCCTACTTGCACATGCGTATTTATGCACATGCTAATCTCGGCTTCCTTATCTTATTTTTATTTAAATGTTTATATGTTTATATTTGCCCTTATGTTTATGTTTATATTTATATTTATATTTTTCGCTCTTACATCTTGCTCTTGATGGCTTAAACTGGGACCTGAGTACTTATTTCGTACCATAACATGTAAATGTACTGGTATGACAATAAAAGTTCCTTGATCCTTGATCCTTGAATATATCTGGGCTTTTTTTTTTGTAAAATGTTGTTCAGTTTTTGTCCCCTCAGACCAAATACTCTTTTGCTCATGCTGTCTGTTTTTAAAATATTTGAGAAATGATGCCATAGACAGTTTAGGACTGACTGTCCAACAGCAGTTTAATCTCTTAACACTGAACATTTTGTCTAATAAATGTTATATTGTACATCCATCTGTTTAGTAAATTAAGAACATCATTAATCCCACTTTCAAAAGAAGTTTCATCAGCTGACTGACTGTAAACACATAGTAAAACTCTCTGCTGAGAGACACCGTCTGTCTGAGCAGCCCATTCCAGTCCAGTTCTGTTCTGTCCATCTTTTCGGATCTACCAAATATCTAAATAGGATGTCTTTGGCTCTTGAACCACAGCAGTCTTTCTCTCTCTCTGTAATCCTGACAGGCAGCCGGCAGCCTGGCCAGGACACAGCCATTTATTTCAGGCATTCTGGGAAGAGACAGACTGGGCTGCCAGAGAATAGCCTGAGTCATTGCTGCAGCTCACTGGGGACTACTGATTTTAGGGATACAAATGACCCCAGACAGCTGCACAATTTCAAATCGTCTTTATTTCACTCAGGGGTTTCTGTTTTGTTATAACCAATTATTTTAGTGAACCCAAAAGCGGAACACTGACTTAGGTGAGCAAGTTGAACTGACTTTATTGTAAAGAGAATAGTGGCAGAGCAGGTAAGGTGCAAACAGGGAGATGAATTAGGCCAGGTGATGAATGGCAAGTGGAGAATCCAATGATGAGAGAAGGCTGGACTGGAGGTAAACAGCAGGCAGGCGGACAGGAGGGTATGATCCTGGAGCAAAAGCACAAGGAGCCCTTAACATCTGGCAATAAGTAACTGTAGAAAAGGGATTCAACACAAGATAACACGGAAAGTACAAGGGAAGGGGAAAACAGTAGAACACTAGGAAAAGGGGAAAAAACCTGGGGTCCTTCCAGAAGCATAACACGTTTGTCTGTAAGGGGACCTTCATCAGAACAGATTCTCAGATTCCCAAATGTACA